>JBBPBP010009777.1:864775-889663 GCA_037974735.1 Cicer chorassanicum
CTTGTAGCATTCTTCTCCTAAATTTATGACTGTGTCTCGGGTGCCATGTCGGATTTCAAACCCTAGCCATCGTCTAGCCCGAAAATACCGATTTCGGCCCATTTTTGTCGGGTCGTATGAAAATCGCCCGAAAAGACCAGATGAAATCGACGACCGCGAGATCCTTGTAGCATTCTTCTCCTAACTATATGATTGTGTCTCGGGTTCCGTTTCGGATTTCAAAACCTAGCCATCGTATGGCTTGAAAATACCGATTTGGACCCATTTTTGTCGGGTCGTACGAAAATCGGCCGAAAACTCTAGATGAAATCGACGATCGCGAGATCCTTGTAGCATTCTTCTCCTAAATTTATGACTGTGTCTCGGGTTACGTGTCGGATTTCAAACCCTAGCCATCGTCTGGCCTAAAAAACGATTTCGGCCCATTTTTGTCGGGTGGTACGAAAATCGCGTGAAAAGATCAGATGAAATCGACGACCGCGAGACCTTTGTAGCATTCTTCTCCTAAGTTTATGAATGTGTCTCGGGTTCCGTGTTGGATTTCAAACCCTAGCCATCGTATGGCCCGAAAATACCGATTTCGGCCTATTTTTGTCGGGTCGTACGAAAATCGGCCGAAAAGTCTAGATGAAATCGACGACCGTGAGATCCTTGTAGCATTCTTTTCTTAAATTTATGACTGTGTCTCGTATTCCGTGTCGGATTTCAAACCCTAGCCAGTGTCTGGCCCGAAAATACTGATTTCGGCCTATTTTTGTTGGGTGGTACGAAAAATCGCCCGAAAAGTCCATATGAAATCTACGACCGCAACATCCTTGTAGCATTCTTCTCCTAAATTTATGACTGTGTCTCGGGTTCCGTGTCGGATTTCAAACCCTAGCTATCGTCTTGCCTGAAAATAACGATTTCGGCCCATTTTTGTCGGGTGGTACGAAAATCGCCTGAAACGGCTTGATGAAATCGACGACCGCGAGATCCTTGTAGCATTCTTCTCCTAAATTTATGACTGTGTCTCGGGTTCCGTGTCGGATTTCAAACCCTAGCCATCGTCTAGCCTGAAAATACCGATTTCGACCCATTTTTGTCAGGTGGTACGAAAATCACCCGAAAAGACCAGATGAAATTGACGAGTGCGAGATCCTTGTAGCATTCTTTTCCTAAATTTATGACTGTATCTCGGGTTCCGTGTCGGATTTCAAAACCTAGCCATCGTATGGCCCGAAAATACCGATTTCGGCCCATTTTTATCAAGTCGTACGAAAATCGGCGGAAAACTCTAGATGAAATAGATGACCGCGAGATCCTTGTAGCATTCTTTTCCTAAATTTATGACTGTGTCTCGGGTTCTGTGTCGGATTTCAAACCCTAGCTAGTGTCTGGCCAGAAAATAACGATTTCGGCCCTTTTTGTCGGGTGGTACGAAAATCGCCCGAAAAGTCCAGATGAAATCGATGATCGCAAGATCCTTGTAGCCTTCTTCTCCTAAATTTATGACTGTATCTCGGGTTCCGTGTCGGATTTCAAACACTAGCCATAGTTTGACCCGAAAATACCGATTTCGGCCCATTTTTGTCGGGTGGTACGAATATTATCCGAAAAGTCCAGATGAAATCGAAGACCGCGAGATCCTTGTAGCATTCTTCTCCTAAATTTATGACTGTGTCTCGGGTTTTTGTGTCGGATTTCAAACCCTAGCCATCGTTTGGCCCGAAAATATCGATTACGGTTCATTTTTGTCGGGTCGTATGAAAATCGGCCGAAAAGTTTAGATGAAATCGACGACAGCGAGATCCTTGTAGCATTCTTTTCCTTAATTTATGACTGTGTCTCGGGTTCCGTGTCGGATTTCAAACCCTAGCCAGTGTGTGGCACGAAAATACCGATTTCGGCCCATTTTTGTCGGGTGGTACGAAAATCGCCCGAAAAGTTTAGTTGAAATCGACGACCGCGAGATCCTTGTAGCATTCTTCTCTTAAATTTATGACTGTGTCTCAGATGCCGTGTCGGATTTCAAACCCTAGCCATCGTCTAGCCCGAAAATACCGATTTCGACCCATTTTTGTCGGGTCGTATGAAAATCGCCCGAAAAGACCAGATCAAATCGACGACCGCGAGATCCTTGTAGCATTCTTCTCCTAAGTTTATGATTGTGTCTCGGGTTCCGTTTCGGATTTCAAAACCTAGCCATCGTATGGCCTGAAAATACCGATTTCGACCCATTTTTGTCGGGTCGTACGAAAATCGGCCGAAAAGTGTAGATGAAATCTACGACCGCGAGATCCTTGTAGCATTCTTTTCCTAAATTTATGACTGTGTCTCGGGTTCTGTGTCGGAATTCAAACCCTAGCCAGTGTCTGGCCCGAAAATACCGATTTCGGCCCATTTTTGTCGGGTGGTACGAAAATCGCCCGAAAAGTCCAGATGAAATCGACGATCGCGAGATCCTTGTAGGATTCTTCTCCTAAATTTATGACTGTGTCTCGGGTTCCGTGTCGGATTTCAAACCCTAGCCATCGTCTGGCCTGAAAAACGATTTCGGCCCATTTTTGTCAGGTGGTATGAAAATCGCCTGAAAAGATCAGATGAAATCGACGACTGCGAGACCTTTGTAGCATTCTTCTCCTAAGTTTATGACTGTGTCTCGGGTTCCGTGTCGGATTTCAAACCCTAGCCATCGTCTGGCCTGAAAAACGATTTCGGCCCATTTTTGTCAGGTGGTACGAAAATCGCCTGAAAAGATCAGATGAAATCGACGACCGCGAGACCTTTGTAGCATTCTTCTCCTAAGTTTATTACTGTGTCTCGGGTTCCGTGTCGGATTTCAAACCCTAGCCATCGTATGGCCCGAAAATACCGATTTCGGCCTATTTTTGTCGGGTCGTACGAAAATCGGACGAAAAGTCAAGATGAAATCGACGACCGCGAGATCGTTGTAGCATTCTTTTCCTAAATTTATGACTGTGTCTCGGGTTCCGTGTTGGATTTCAAACACTAGCCATAGTCTGGCCCGAAAATACCGATTTCGGCCCATTTTTGTCGGGTGGTACGAAAATCGCCCGAAAAGTCCACATGAAATCGACAACCACGAGATCCTTGTAGCATTATTCTCCTAAATTTATGACTATGTCTCGGGTTCCGTGTCGGATTTCAAACCCTTGCCATCGTTTGGCCTGAAAATACCGATTTCGGCCCATTTTTGTCGGGTCGTACAAAAATCAGCCAGAAAAGTCCTGATGAAATCGACGATTGCGAGATCCTTGTAGCATTCTTCTCCTAAATTTATGACTGTGTCTCGGGTTCCGTGTCGGATTTAAAACCCTAGCCATCGTCTGGCCCGAAATACCGATTTCGGCCCATTTTTGTCGGGTGGTACAAATATCGCCCGAAAAGTCTAGATGAAATCGACGACCGCGAGATCCTTGTAGCATTCTTCTCCTAAATTTATGACTGTGTCTCGGGTTCCATGTCGGATTTCAAACCCTAGCCATTGTCTGGCCCGAAAATATCGATTTTGGGCCATTTTTGTCAGGTGGTACGAAAATCGCCTGAAAAGTCCAGATGAAATCGACGACCGCGAGATCGTTGTAGCATTCTTTTCCTAAATTTATGACTGTGTCTCGGGTTCCGTGTCGGATTTCAAACACTAGCCATAGTCTGGCCCGAAAATACCGATTTCGGCCCATTTTTGTCGGGTGGTACGAAAATCGCCCGAAAAGTCCACATGAAATCGACAACCACGAGATCCTTGTAGCATTATTCTCCTAAATTTATGACTATGTCTCGGGTTCCGTGTCGGATTTCAAACCCTTGCCATCGTCTGGCCTGAAAATACCGATTTCGGCCCATTTTTGTCGGGTCGTACAAAAATCGGCCAGAAAAGTCCTGATGAAATCGACGATTGCGAGATCCTTGTAGCACTCTTCTTCTAAATTTATGACTGTGTCTCGGGTTCCGTGTCGGATTTCAAACCCTAGCCATCGTCTGGCCCTAAATACCGATTTCGGCCCATTTTTGTCGGGTGGTACGAAAATCGCCCGAAAAGTCCAGATGAAATCGACGACCGCGAGATCCTTGTAGCGTTCTTCTCCTAAATTTATGACTGTATCTCGGGTTCCGTGTCGGATTTCAAACACTACCCATAGTTTGACCCGAAAATACCGATTTCGGCCCATTTTTATCGGGTGGTACGAAAATTATCCGAAATGTCCAGATGAAATCGACGACCGCGAGATCCTTGTAGCATTCTTTTCCTAAATTTATGACTGTGTCTCGGGTTCTGTGTCGGAATTCAAACCCTAGCCAGTGTCTTGCCAGAAAATACCGATTTCGGCCCATTTCTGTCGGGTGGTACGAAAATCGCCTGAAACGTCCAGATGAAATCGACGACCGCGAGATCCTTGTAGCATTCTTCTCCTAAATTTATGATAGTGTCTCGGGTTCCGTGTCGGATTTCAAACCCTAGCCATCGTCTGGCCTGAAAATACCGATTTCGGCCCATTTTTGTAAGGTGGTACGGAAATCGCCCAAAAAGACCAGATGAAATCGACGACCGCGAGATCCTTGTAGCATTCTTCTCCTAAATTTATGACTGTGTCTCGGGTTCCGTGTCGAATTTCAAAACCTAGCCATCGTATGGCCCGAAAATACCGATTTCGGCCCATTTTTATCGGGTCGTACGAAAATCGGCCGAAAAGTCTAGATGAAATCGACGACCGCGAGATCCTTGTAGCATTCTTTTCCTAAATTTATGACTGTGTCTCGGGTTACGTGTCGGATTTCAAACCCTAGCCATCGTCTGGCCTGAAAAAACGATTTCGGCCCATTTTTGTCAGGTGGTACGAAAATCGCCCGAAAAGATCAGATGAAATCGACGACCGCGAGACCTTTGTAGCATTCTTCTCCTAAGTTTATGACTGTGTCTCGGGTTCCGTGTCGGATTTCAAACCCTAGCCATCGTCTTGACCGAAAATACCGATTTCGGCCCATTTTTGTCGGGTGGTACGAAAATGGCCATAAACGGCCAGATGAAATCGACGACCGCGAGATCCTTGTAGCATTCTTCTCCTAAATTTATGACTGTGTATCGGGTTCCGTGTCAGATTTCAAACCCTAGCCATCGTCTGGCCTGAAAATACCGATTTCGGCCCATTTTTGTCAGGTGGTACGAAAATCGCCCGAAAAGACCAGATGAAATCAACGACCGCGAGATCCTTGTAGCATTCTTCTCCTAAATTTATGACTATGTCTCAGATGCCTTGTCGGATTTCAAACCCTAGCCATCGTCTAGCCCGAAAATACCGATTTCGGCCAATTTTTGTCGGGTCGTATGAAAATCGCCCGAAAAGACCAGATGAAATCGACGACCGCGAGATCCTTGTAGCATTCTTCTCCTAAATTTATTGTTGTGTCTCGGGTTCCGTTTCAGATTTCAAAACCTAGCCATCGTATGGCTTGAAAATACCGATTTCGGCCCATTTTTGTCGGTCCGTACGAAAATCGGCCGAAAAGTCTAGATGAAATCGACGACCGCGAGATCCTTGTAGCATTATTTTCCTAAATTTATGACTGTGTCTCGGGTTCTGTGTCGGAATTCAAACCCTAGCCAGTGTCTGGCCCGAAAATACCGATTTCGGCCCATTTTTGTCGGGTGGTACGAAAATCGCCCGAAAAGTCCAGATGAAATCGACGATCGCGAGATCCTTGTAGCATTCTTCTCCTAAATTCATGACTGTGTCTCGGGTTACGTGTCGGATTTCAAACCCTAGCCATCGTCTGGCCTGAAAAACGATTTTGGCCCATTTTTGTTAGGTGGTACGAAAATCGCCTGAAAAGATCAGATGAAATCGACGACCGCGAGACCTTTGTAGCATTCTTCTCCTAAGTTTATGACTGTGTCACGGGTTCCGTGTCGGATTTCAAACCCTAGCCATCGTCTGGCCTGAAAAATGATTTCGGCTCATTTTTGTCAGGTGGTACGAAAATCGCCTGAAAAGATCAGATGAAATCGACGACTGCGAGACCTTTGTAGCATTCGTCTCCTAAGTTTATGACTGTGTCTCGGGTTCCGTGTCGGATTTCAAACCCTAGCCATCGTTTGGCCTGAAAAACGATTTCGGCCCATTTTTGTCAGGTGGTACGAAAATCGCCTGAAAAGATCAGATGAAATCGACGACCGCGAGACCTATGTAGCATTCTTCTCCTAAGTTTATGAATGTGTCTTGGGTTCCGTGTCGGATTTCAAACCCTAGCCATCGTCTTGCCCGAAAATACCGATTTCGGCCCATTTTTGTCGGGTGGTACGAAAATGGCCTGAAACGACCAGATGAATTCGACGACCGCGATATCCTTGTAGCATTCTTCTCCTAAATGTATGATTGTGTCTCGGGTTCCGTGTCAGATTTCAAACCCTAGCCATCGTCTGGCCTTAAAATACCGATTTCGGCCCATTTTTGTCAGGTGGTACGGAAGTCGCCCGAAAAGACCAGATGAAATCGACGACCGCGAGATCCTTGTAGCATTCTTCTCCTAAATTTATGACTGTGTCTCGGGTTCCGTGTCGGATTTCAAAACCTAGCCATCGTATGGCCCGAAAATACCGATTTCGGCCCATTTTTGTCGGGTCGTACGAAAATCGGACGAAAAGTCTAGATGAAATCGACGACCGCGAGATCGTTGTAGCATTCTTTTCCTAAATTTATGTCTGTGTCTCGGGTTCCGTGTCGGATTTCAAACACTAGCCATAGTCTGGCCCGAAAATACCGATTTCGTCCCATTTTTGTCGGGTGGTACGAAAATCGCCCGAAAAGTCCACATGAAATCGACAACCACGAGATCCTTGTAGCATTATTCTCCTGAATTTATGACTATGTCTCGGGTTCCGTGTCGGATTTCAAACCCTTGCCATCGTCTGGCCTGAAAATACCGATTTCGGCCCATTTTTGTCAGGTGGTACGAAAATCGCCCGAAAAGACCAGATGAAATCAACGACCGCGAGATCCTTGTAGCATTCTTCTCCTAAATATATGACTATGTCTCAGATGCCGTGTCGGATTTCAAACCCTAGCCATCGTCTAGCCCGAAAATACCGATTTCGGCCCATTTTTGTCGGGTCGTACGAAAATCGCCTGAAAAGTCCAGATGAAATCGACGACCGCGAGATCCTTGTAGCATTCTTTTCCTAAATTTGTGACTGTGTCTCGTGTTCCGTGTCGGATTTCAAACCCTAGCCAGTGTCTGGCCCGAAAATACCGATTTCGGCCCATTTTTGTCGGGTGGTACGAAAATTGCCCGAAAAGTCCAGATGAAATCTACGACCGCAACATCCTTGTAGCATTCTTCTCCTAAATTTATGACTGTGTCTCAAGTTCCGTGTCGGATTTCAAACCCTAGCCATCGTCTTGCCCGAAAATACCGATTTCGGCCCATTTTTGTCGGGTGGTACGAAAATCGCCTGAAACATCCAGATGAAATCGACGACCGCGAGATCCTTGTAGCATTCTTCTCCTAAATTTATGACTGTGTCTCGGGTTCCGTGTCGGATTTCAAACCCTAGCCATCGTCTGGCCTGAAAATACCGATTTCGGCCCATTTTTGTCAGGTGGTACGGAAATCGCCCGAAAAGACCAGATGAAATCGACGACCGCGATATCCTTGTAGCATTCTTCTCCTAAATTTATGACTGTGTCTCGGGTTCCGTGTCGGATTTCAAAACCTAGCCATCGTATGGCCCGAAGATACCGATTTCGGCCCATTTTTATCGAGTCGTACGAAAATCGGCCGAAAAGTCTAGATGAAATCGACGACCGCGAGATCCTTGTTGCATTCTTTTCCTTAATTTATGACTGTGTCTCGGGTTCCGTGTCGGATTTCAAACCCTAGCCAGTGTGTGGCACAAAAATACCGATTTCGGCCCATTTTTATCGGGTGGTACGAAAATCGCCCGAAATGTTTAGTTGAAATCGACGACCGTGACATGCTTGTAGCATTCTTCTCCTAAATTTATGACTGTGTCTCAGATGTCGTGTCGGATTTCAAACCCTAGCCATCGTCTAGCCCGAAAATACCGATTTCGGCCCATTTTTGTCGGGTCGTATGAAAATCGCCCGAAAAGACCAGATGAAATCGACGACCGCGAGATCCTTGTAGCATTCTTCTCCTAAATTTATGATTGTATCTCGGGTTCCGTTTCGGATTTCAAAACCTAGCCATCGTATGGCTTGAAAATACCGATTTCGGCCCATTTTTGTCGGGTCGTACGAAAATCGGCCAAAAAGTCTAGATGAAATCGACGACCGCGAGATCCTTGTAGCATTCTTTTCCTAAATTTATGATCGTGTCTCGGGTTTTGTGTCGGAATTCAAACCCTAGCCAGTGTCTGGCCCGAAAATACCGATTTCGGCCCATTTTTGTCGGATGGTACGAAAATCGCCCGAAAAGTCCAGATGAAATCGACGATCGCGAGATCCTTGTAGCATTCTTCTCCTAAATTTATGACTATGTCTCGGGTTACGTGTCGGATTTCAACCCCTAGCCATCGTCTGGCATGAAAAACGATTTCGGCCCATTTTTGTTAGGTGGTACGAAAATCGCCTGAAAAGATCAGATGAAATCGACGACCGCGAGACCTTTGTTGCATTCTTCTCCTAAGTTTATGACTGTGTCTCGGGTTCCGTGTCGGATTTCAAACCCTAGCCATCGTCTGGCCTGAAAAATGATTTCGGCCCATTTTTGTCAGGTGGTACGAAAATCGCCTGAAAAGATCAGATGAAATCGACGACTGCGAGACCTTTGTAGCATTCTTCTCCTAAGTTTATGACTGTGTCTCGTGTTCCTTGTCGGATTTCAAACCCTAGCCATCGTATGGCCCGAAAATATCGATTTCGGCCTATTTTTGTCGGGTCGTACGAAAATCGGCCGAAAAGTCTAGATGAAATCGACGACCGTGAGATCCTTGTAGCATTCTTTTCCTAAATTTATGACTGTGTCTCGTGTTCCGTGTCGGATTTCAAACCCTAGCCAGTGTCAGGCCCGAAAATACCGATTTCGGCCCATTTTTGTTGGGTGGTACGAAAATCGCCCGAAAAGTCCAGATGAAATCTACGATCGCAACATCCTTGTAGCATTCTTCTCCTAAATTTATGACTGTGTCTCGGGTTCCGTGTCGGATTTCAAACCCTAGCCATTGTCTTGCCCGAAAATACCGATTTCGGCCCATTTTTGTCGGGTGGTACGAAAATCGCCTGAAACGGCCAGATGAAATCGACTTCCGCGAGATCCTTGTAGCATTCTTCTCCTAAATTTATGATTGTGTCTCGGGTTCCGTGTTAGATTTCAAACCCTAGTCATCGTCTGGCCTGAAAATACCGATTTCGGCCCATTTTTGTCAGGTGGTACGGAAATCGCCCGAAAAGACCAGATGAAATCGACGACCGCGAGATCCTTGTAGCATTCTTCTCCTAAATTTATGACTGTGTCTCGGGTTCCGTGTCGGATTTCAAAACCTAGCCATCGTATGGCCCGAAGATACCGATTTCGGCCCATTTTTATCGAGTCGTACGAAAATCGGCCGAAAAGTCTAGATGAAATCGACGACCGCGAGATCCTTGTTGCATTCTTTTCCTTAATTTATGACTGTGTCTCGGGTTCCGTGTCGGATTTCAAACCCTAGCCAGTGTGTGGCACGAAAATACCGATTTCGGCCCATTTTTATCGGGTGGTACGAAAATCGCCCGAAATGTTTAGTTGAAATCGACGACCGTGACATGCTTGTAGCATTCTTCTCCTAAATTTATGACTGTGTCTCAGATGTCGTGTCGGATTTCAAACCCTAGCCATCGTCTAGCCCGAAAATACCGATTTCGGCCCATTTTTGTCGGGTCGTATGAAAATCGCCCGAAAAGACTAGATGAAATCGACGACCGCGAGATCCTTGTAGCATTCTTCTCCTAAATTTATGATTGTATCTCGGGTTCCGTTTCGGATTTCAAAATCTAGCCATCGTATGGCTTGAAAATACCGATTTCGGCCCATTTTTGTCGGGTCGTACGAAAATCGGCCAAAAAGTCTAGATGAAATCGACGACCGCGAGATCCTTGTAGCATTCTTTTCCTAAATTTATGATCGTGTCTCGGGTTTTGTGTCGGAATTCAAACCCTAGCCAGTGTCTGGCCCGAAAATACCGATTTCGGCCCATTTTTGTCGGATGGTACGAAAATCGCCCGAAAAGTCCAGATGAAATCGACGATCGCGAGATCCTTGTAGCATTCTTCTCCTAAATTTATGACTATGTCTCGGGTTACGTGTCGGATTTCAACCCCTAGCCATCGTCTGGCATGAAAAACGATTTCGGCCCATTTTTGTTAGGTGGTACGAAAATCGCCTGAAAAGATCAGATGAAATCGACGACCGCGAGACCTTTGTTGCATTCTTCTCCTAAGTTTATGACTGTGTCTCGGGTTCCGTGTCGGATTTCAAACCCTAGCCATCGTCTGGCCTGAAAAATGATTTCGGCCCATTTTTGTCAGGTGGTACGAAAATCGCCTGAAAAGATCAGATGAAATCGACGACTGCGAGACCTTTGTAGCATTCTTCTCCTAAGTTTATGACTGTGTCTCGTGTTCCTTGTCGGATTTCAAACCCTAGCCATCGTATGGCCCGAAAATATCGATTTCGGCCTATTTTTGTCGGGTCGTACGAAAATCGGCCGAAAAGTCTAGATGAAATCGACGACCGTGAGATCCTTGTAGCATTCTTTTCCTAAATTTATGACTGTGTCTCGTGTTCCGTGTCGGATTTCAAACCCTAGCCAGTGTCAGGCCCGAAAATACCGATTTCGGCCCATTTTTGTTGGGTGGTACGAAAATCGCCCGAAAAGTCCAGATGAAATCTACGATCGCAACATCCTTGTAGCATTCTTCTCCTAAATTTATGACTGTGTCTCGGGTTCCGTGTCGGATTTCAAACCCTAGCCATTGTCTTGCCCGAAAATACCGATTTCGGCCCATTTTTGTCGGGTGGTACGAAAATCGCCTGAAACGGCCAGATGAAATCGACTTCCGCGAGATCCTTGTAGCATTCTTCTCCTAAATTTATGATTGTGTCTCGGGTTCCGTGTTAGATTTCAAACCCTAGTCATCGTCTGGCCTGAAAATACCGATTTCGGCCCATTTTTGTCAGGTGGTACGGAAATCGCCCGAAAAGACCAGATGAAATCGACGACCGCGAGATCCTTGTAGCATTCTTCTCCTAAATTTATGACTGTGTCTCAGGTTCCGTGTCGGATTTCAAAACCTAGCCATCGTATGGCCCGAAAATACCGATTTCGGCCCATTTTTGTCGGGTGGTACGAAAATCGCCCGAAAAGTCCACATGAAATCGACGACCGCGAGATCGTTGTAGCATTCTTTTCCTATATTTATGATTGTGTCTCGGGTTCCGTGTCGGATTTCAAACCCTTGCCATCGTCTGGCCTGAAAATACCGATTTCGGACCATTTTTGTCGGGTCGTACAAAAATCGGCCAGAAAAGTCCTGATGAAATCGACAATTGCGAGATCCTTGTAGCATTCTTCTCCTAAATTTATGACTGTGTCTCGGGTTCCGTGTCGGATTTCAAACTCTAGCCAGTGTCTGGCCAGAAAATAACGATTTCAACCCTTTTTGTCGGGTGGTACGAAAATCGCCCGAAAAGTCCAGATGAAATCGATGATCACAAGATCCTTGTAAACTTCTTCTCCTAAATTTATGACTGTATCTCGGGTTCCGTGTCGGATTTCAAACACTAGCCATAGTTTGACCCGAAAATACCGATTTCGGCCCATTTTTATCGGGTGGTACGAAAATTATCCAAAAAGTCCAGATGAAATCGACGACCGCGAGATCCTTGTAGCATTCTTCTCCTAAATTTATGACTGTGTCTCGGGTTTTTGTGTCGGATTTCAAACCCTAACCGTCATTTGGCCCGAAAATATCGATCACGGCCAATTTTTGTCGGTTCGTATGAAAATCGCCCGAAAAGACCAGATGAAATCGACGACCGCGAGATCCTTGTAGCATTCTTCTCCTAAATTTATGATTGTGTCTCGTGTTCCGTTTCGGATTTCAAAACCTAGCCATCGTATGGCTTGAAAATACCGATTTCGGCCTATTTTTGTTGGGTCGTACGAAAATCGACCGAAAAGTCTAGATGAAATCGACGACCGTGAGATCCTTGTAACATTCTCTTCCTAAATTTATGACCGTGTCTCGTGTTCCGGGTCGGATTTCAAACCCTAGCCTTTGTCTGGCCCGAAAATACCGATTTCGACCCATTTTTGTCGGGTGGTACGAAAATTGCCCGAAAAGTCCAGATGAAATCTACGACCGCAACATCCTTGTAGCATTCTTCTCCTAAATTTATGACTGTGTCTCAGGTTCCGTGTCGGATTTCAAACCCTAGCCATCGTCTTGCCCGAAAATACCGATTTCGGCCCATTTTTGTCGGGTGGTACAAAAATCGCCTGAAACGTCCAGATGAAATCGACGACCGCGAGATCCTTGTAGCATTCTTCTCCTAAATTTATGACTGTGTCTCGGGTTTCGTGTCGGATTTCAAACCCTAGCCATCGTCTAGCCTGAAAATACCGATTTCAGCCCATTTTTGTCAGGTGGTACGGAAATCTCCCGAAAAGACCAGATGAAATCGACGACCGCGAGATCCTTGTAGCATTCTTCTCCTAAATTTGTGACTGTGTCTCGGGTTCCGTGTCGGAATTTCAAAACCTAGCCATCGTATGGCCCGAAAATACCGATTTCGGCCCATTTTTATCGGGTCGTACGAAAATCGGCCGAAAAGTCTAGATGAAATCGACGACCGCGAGATCCTTGTAGCATTATTTTCCTAAATTTATGACTGTGTCTCGGGTTCCGTGTCAGATTTCAAACACTAGCCATAGTCTGGCCCAAAAATACCGATTTCGGCCCATTTTTGTCGGGTGGTACGAAAATCGTCCGAAAAGTCCAGATGAAATTGACAACCACGAGGTCCTTGTAGCATTCTTCTCTTAAATTTATGACTATGTCTCGGGTTCCGTGTCGGATTTCAAACCCTTTCCATAGTCTGGCCTGAAAATACCGATTTCGGCCCATTTTTGTCGGTTCGTACAAAAATCGGCCAGAAAAGTCCTGATGAAATTGACTAACGCGAGATCCTTGTAGCATTCTTCTCCTAAATTTATGACTGTGTCTCGGGTTCCGTGTCGGATTTCAAACCCTAGCCATCGTCTGGCCCGAAATACCGATTTCGGCCCATTTTTGTCGGGTGGTACGAATATCGCTCGAAAAGTCCAGATGAAATCGACGACCGCAAGATCCTTGTAGCATTCTTCTCCTAAATTTATGACTGTGTCTCGGGTTCCATGTCGGATTTCAAACCCTAGCCATCGTTTGGCCCGAAAATATCGATTTTGGGCCATTTTTGTCGGGTGGTACGAAAATCGCCTGAAAAGTACAGATTAGATCGACGACCGCGAGATCCTTGTAGCATTCTTCTCCTAAATTTATAAATGTGTCTCGGGTTCCGTGTCAGATTTCAAACCCCAGCCATCGTCTGGCCCGAAAATACCGATTTCGGCCCATTTTTGTCAGGTCGTATGAAAATCGCCCGAAAAGACCAGATGAAATCGACGACCGCGAGATCCTTGTAGCATTCTTCTTCTAAATTTATGATTGTGTCTCGGGTTCCGTGTCGGATTTCAAACCCTTGCCATCGTCTGGCCCGAAAATACCGATTTCGGCCCATTTTTGTCGGGTCGTACAAAAATCGGCCAGAAAAGCCCTGATGAAATCGACGATTGCGAGATCCTTGTAGCATTCTTCTCCTAAATTTATGACTGTGTCTCGGGTTCCGTGTCGGATTTCAAACCCTAGCCATCGTCTTGCCCGAAATACCGAATTCGGCCCATTTTTGTCGGGTGGTATGAATATCGCCCGAAAAGTCCAGATGAAATCGACGACCGCGAGATCCTTGTAGCATTCTTCTCCTAAATTTATGACTGTGTCTCAGGTTCCGTGTCGGATTTCAAAACCTAGCCATCGTATGGCCCGAAAATACCGATTTCGGCCCATTTTTGTCGGGTGGTACGAAAATCGCCCGAAAAGTCCACATGAAATCGACGACCGCGAGATCGTTGTAGCATTCTTTTCCTATATTTATGATTGTGTCTCGGGTTCCGTGTCGGATTTCAAACCCTTGCCATCGTCTGGCCTGAAAATACCGATTTCGGCCCATTTTTGTCGGGTCGTACAAAAATCGGCCAGAAAAGTCCTGATGAAATCGACAATTGCGAGATCCTTGTAGCATTCTTCTCCTAAATTTATGACTGTGTCTCGGGTTCCGTGTCGGATTTCAAACTCTAGCCAGTGTCTGGCCAGAAAATAACGATTTCAACCCTTTTTGTCGGGTGGTACGAAAATCGCCCGAAAAGTCCAGATGAAATCGATGATCACAAGATCCTTGTAAACTTCTTCTCCTAAATTTATGACTGTATCTCGGGTTCCGTGTCGGATTTCAAACACTAGCCATAGTTTGCCCCGAAAATACCGATTTCGGCCCATTTTTATCGGGTGGTACGAAAATTATCCAAAAAGTCCAGATGAAATCGACGACCGCGAGATCCTTGTAGCATTCTTCTCCTAAATTTATGACTGTGTCTCGGGTTTTTGTGTCGGATTTCAAACCCTAGCCGTCATTTGGCCCGAAAATATCGATCACGGCCAATTTTTGTCGGTTCGTATGAAAATCGCCCGAAAAGACCAGATGAAATCGACGACCGCGAGATCCTTGTAGCATTCTTCTCCTAAATTTATGACTGTGTCTCGTGTTCCGTTTCGGATTTCAAAACCTAGCCATCGTATGGCTTGAAAATACCGATTTCGGCCTATTTTTGTTGGGTCGTACGAAAATCGACCGAAAAGTCTAGATGAAATCGACGACCGTGAGATCCTTGTAACATTCTCTTCCTAAATTTATGACCGTGTCTCGTGTTCCGGGTCGGATTTCAAACCCTAGCCTTTGTCTGGCCCGAAAATACCGATTTCGACCCATTTTTGTCGGGTGGTACGAAAATTGCCCCAAAAGTCCAGATGAAATCTACGACCGCAACATCCTTGTAGCATTCTTCTCCTAAATTTATGACTGTGTCTCAGGTTCCGTGTCGGATTTCAAACCCTAGCCATCGTCTTGCCCGAAAATACCGATTTCGGCCCATTTTTGTCGGGTGGTACAAAAATCGCCTGAAACGTCCAGATGAAATCGACGACCGCGAGATCCTTGTAGCATTCTTCTCCTAAATTTATGACTGTGTCTCGGGTTTCGTGTCGGATTTCAAACCCTAGCCATCGTCTAGCCTGAAAATACCGATTTCAGCCCATTTTTGTCAGGTGGTACGGAAATCTCCCGAAAAGACCAGATGAAATCGACGACCGCGAGATCCTTGTAGCATTCTTCTCCTAAATTTGTGACTGTGTCTCGGGTTCCGTGTCGGAATTTCAAAACCTAGCCATCGTATGGCCCGAAAATACCGATTTCGGCCCATTTTTATCGGGTCGTACGAAAATCGGCCGAAAAGTCTAGATGAAATCGACGACCGCGAGATCCTTGTAGCATTATTTTCCTAAATTTATGACTGTGTCTCGGGTTCCGTGTCAGATTTCAAACACTAGCCATAGTCTGGCCCAAAAATACCGATTTCGGCCCATTTTTGTCGGGTGGTACGAAAATCGTCCGAAAAGTCCAGATGAAATTGACAACCACGAGGTCCTTGTAGCATTCTTCTCTTAAATTTATGACTATGTCTCGGGTTCCGTGTCGGATTTCAAACCCTTTCCATAGTCTGGCCTGAAAATACCGATTTCGGCCCATTTTTGTCGGTTCGTACAAAAATCGGCCAGAAAAGTCCTGATGAAATTGACTAACGCGAGATCCTTGTAGCATTCTTCTCCTAAATTTATGACTGTGTCTCGGGTTCCGTGTCGGATTTCAAACCCTAGCCATCGTCTGGCCCGAAATACCGATTTCGGCCCATTTTTGTCGGGTGGTACGAATATCGCTCGAAAAGTCCAGATGAAATCGACGACCGCAAGATCCTTGTAGCATTCTTCTCCTAAATTTATGACTGTGTCTCGGGTTCCATGTCGGATTTCAAACCCTAGCCATCGTTTGGCCCGAAAATATCGATTTTGGGCCATTTTTGTCGGGTGGTACGAAAATCGCCTGAAAAGTACAGATTAGATCGACGACCGCGAGATCCTTGTAGCATTCTTCTCCTAAATTTATGAATGTGTCTCGGGTTCCGTGTCAGATTTCAAACCCCAGCCATCGTCTGGCCCGAAAATACCGATTTCGGCCCATTTTTGTCAGGTCGTATGAAAATCGCCCGAAAAGACCAGATGAAATCGACGACCGCGAGATCCTTGTAGCATTCTTCTTCTAAATTTATGATTGTGTCTCGGGTTCCGTGTCGGATTTCAAACCCTTGCCATCGTCTGGCCCGAAAATACCGATCTCGGCCCATTTTTGTCGGGTGGTACAAAAATCGGCCAGAAAAGTCCTGATGAAATCGACGATTGCGAGATCCTTGTAGCATTCTTCTCCTAAATTTATGACTGTGTCTCGGGTTCCGTGTCGGATTTCAAACCCTAGCCATCGTCTTGCCCGAAATACCGAATTCGGCCCATTTTTGTCGGGTGGTATGAATATCGCCCGAAAAGTCCAGATGAAATCGACGACCGCGAGATCCTTGTAGCATTCTTCTCCTAAATTTATGACTGTGTCTCAGGTTCCGTGTCGGATTTCAAAACCTAGCCATCGTATGGCCCGAAAATACCGATTTCGGCCCATTTTTGTCGGGTGGTACGAAAATCGCCCGAAAAGTCCACATGAAATCGACGACCGCGAGATCGTTGTAGCATTCTTTTCCTATATTTATGATTGTGTCTCGGGTTCCGTGTCGGATTTCAAACCCTTGCCATCGTCTGGCCTGAAAATACCGATTTCGGCCCATTTTTGTCGGGTCGTACAAAAATCGGCCAGAAAAGTCCTGATGAAATCGACAATTGCGAGATCCTTGTAGCATTCTTCTCCTAAATTTATGACTGTGTCTCGGGTTCCGTGTCGGATTTCAAACTCTAGCCAGTGTCTGGCCAGAAAATAACGATTTCAACCCTTTTTGTCGGGTGGTACGAAAATCGCCCGAAAAGTCCAGATGAAATCGATGATCACAAGATCCTTGTAAACTTCTTCTCCTAAATTTATGACTGTATCTCGGGTTCCGTGTCGGATTTCAAACACTAGCCATAGTTTGACCCGAAAATACCGATTTCGGCCCATTTTTATCGGGTGGTACGAAAATTATCCAAAAAGTCCAGATGAAATCGACGACCGCGAGATCCTTGTAGCATTCTTCTCCTAAATTTATGACTGTGTCTCGAGTTTTTGTGTCGGATTTCAAACCCTAGCCGTCATTTGGCCCGAAAATATCGATCACGGCCAATTTTTGTCGGTTCGTATGAAAATCGCCCGAAAAGACCAGATGAAATCGACGACCGCGAGATCCTTGTAGCATTCTTCTCCTAAATTTATGACTGTGTCTCGTGTTCCGTTTCGGATTTCAAAACCTAGCCATCGTATGGCTTGAAAATACCGATTTCGGCCTATTTTTGTTGGGTCGTACGAAAATCGACCGAAAAGTCTAGATGAAATCGACGACCGTGAGATCCTTGTAACATTCTCTTCCTAAATTTATGACCGTGTCTCGTGTTCCGGGTCGGATTTCAAACCCTAGCCTTTGTCTGGCCCGAAAATACCGATTTCGACCCATTTTTGTCGGGTGGTACGAAAATTGCCCCAAAAGTCCAGATGAAATCTACGACCGCAACATCCTTGTAGCATTCTTCTCCTAAATTTATGACTGTGTCTCAGGTTCCGTGTCGGATTTCAAACCCTAGCCATCGTCTTGCCCGAAAATACCGATTTCGGCCCATTTTTGTCGGGTGGTACAAAAATCGCCTGAAACGTCCAGATGAAATCGACGACCGCGAGATCCTTGTAGCATTCTTCTCCTAAATTTATGACTGTGTCTCGGGTTTCGTGTCGGATTTCAAACCCTAGCCATCGTCTAGCCTGAAAATACCGATTTCAGCCCATTTTTGTCAGGTGGTACGGAAATCTCCCGAAAAGACCAGATGAAATCGACGACCGCGAGATCCTTGTAGCATTCTTCTCCTAAATTTGTGACTGTGTCTCGGGTTCCGTGTCGGAATTTCAAAACCTAGCCATCGTATGGCCCGAAAATACCGATTTCGGCCCATTTTTATCGGGTCGTACGAAAATCGGCCGAAAAGTCTAGATGAAATCGACGACCGCGAGATCCTTGTAGCATTATTTTCCTAAATTTATGACTGTGTCTCGGGTTCCGTGTCGGATTTCAAACACTAGCCATAGTCTGGCCCAAAAATACCGATTTCGGCCCATTTTTGTCGGGTGGTACGAAAATCGTCCGAAAAGTCCAGATGAAATTGACAACCACGAGGTCCTTGTAGCATTCTTCTCTTAAATTTATGACTATGTCTCGGGTTCCGTGTCGGATTTCAAACCCTTTCCATAGTCTGGCCTGAAAATACCGATTTCGGCCCATTTTTGTCGGTTCGTACAAAAATCGGCCAGAAAAGTCCTGATGAAATTGACTAACGCGAGATCCTTGTAGCATTCTTCTCCTAAATTTATGACTGTGTCTCGGGTTCCGTGTCGGATTTCAAACCCTAGCCATCGTCTGGCCCGAAATACCGATTTCGGCCCATTTTTGTCGGGTGGTACGAATATCGCTCGAAAAGTCCAGATGAAATCGACGACCGCAAGATCCTTGTAGCATTCTTCTCCTAAATTTATGACTGTGTCTCGGGTTCCATGTCGGATTTCAAACCCTAGCCATCGTTTGGCCCGAAAATATCGATTTTGGGCCATTTTTGTCGGGTGGTACGAAAATCGCCTGAAAAGTACAGATTAGATCGACGACCGCGAGATCCTTGTAGCATTCTTCTCCTAAATTTATGAATGTGTCTCGGGTTCCGTGTCAGATTTCAAACCCCAGCCATCGTCTGGCCCGAAAATACCGATTTCGGCCCATTTTTGTCAGGTCGTATGAAAATCGCCCGAAAAGACCAGATGAAATCGACGACCGCGAGATCCTTGTAGCATTCTTCTTCTAAATTTATGATTGTGTCTCGGGTTCCGTGTCGGATTTCAAACCCTTGCCATCGTCTGGCCCGAAAATACCGATCTCGGCCCATTTTTGTCGGGTGGTACAAAAATCGGCCAGAAAAGTCCTGATGAAATCGACGATTGCGAGATCCTTGTAGCATTCTTCTCCTAAATTTATGACTGTGTCTCGGGTTCCGTGTCGGATTTCAAACCCTAGCCATCGTCTTGCCCGAAATACCGAATTCGGCCCATTTTTGTCGGGTGGTATGAATATCGCCCGAAAAGTCCAGATGAAATCGACGACCGCGAGATCCTTGTAGCATTCTTCTCCTAAATTTATGACTGTGTCTCGGGTTCCATGTCGGATTTCAAACCCTAGCCATCGTCTGGCCCGAAAATATCGATTTTGGGCCATTTTTTACGGGTGGTACGAAAATCGCCTGAAAAGTCCAGATGAAATCGACGACCGCGAGATCCTTGTAGCATTCTTTTCCTAAATTTATGACTGTGTCTCGGGTTCCGTGTCGGATTTCAAACCCTAGCCAGTGTCTGGCCCGAAAATACCGATTTCGGCCCATTTTTGTCGGGTCGTATGAAAATCGCCCGAAAAGACCAGATGAAATCGACGACCGCGAGATCCTTGTAGCATTCTTCTTCTAAATTTATGATTGTGTCTCGGGTTCCGTGTCGGATTTCAAACCCTTGCCATCGTCTGGCCCGAAAATACCGATTTCGGCCCATTTTTGTCGGGTCGTACAAAAATCGGCCAGAAAAGTCCTGATGAAATCGACGATTGCGAGATCCTTGTAGCATTCTTCTCCTAAATTTATGACTGTGTCTCGGGTTCCGTGTCGGATTTCAAACCCTAGCCATCGTCTTGCCCGAAATACCGAATTCGGCCCATTTTTGTCGGGTGGTATGAATATCGCCCGAAAAGTCCAGATGAAATCGACGACCGCGAGATCCTTGTAGCATTCTTCTCCTAAATTTATGACTGTGTCTCGGGTTCCATGTCGGATTTCAAACCCTAGCCATCGTCTGGCCCGAAAATATCGATTTTGGGCCATTTTTATCGGGTGGTACGAAAATCGCCTGAAAAGTCCAGATGAAATCGACGACCGCGAGATCCTTGTAGCATTCTTCTCCTAAATTTATGATTGTGTCTCGGGTTCCGTGTCGGATTTCAAACCCTAGCCATCGTCTGGCCCGAAAATACCGATTTCGGCCCATTTTTGTGGGGTGGTACGAAAATCGCCCGAAAAGTCCAGATGAAATCGACGACCGCGAGATCCTTGTAGCATTCTTCTCCTAAATTTATGACTGTGTCTCGGGTTCCGTGTCGGATTTCAAACCCTAGCCATCGTCTGGCCTGAAAATACCGATTTCGGCCCATTTTTGTCAGGTGGTACGGAAATCGCCCGAAAAGACCAGATGAAATCGACGACCGCGAGATCCTTGTAGCATTCTTCTCCTAAATTTATGACTGTGTCTCGGGTTCCGTGTCGGATTTCAAAACCTAGCCATCGTATGGCCCGAAGATACCGATTTCGGCCCATTTTTATCGAGTCGTACGAAAATCGGCCGAAAAGTCTAGATGAAATCGACGACCGCGAGATCCTTGTTGCATTCTTTTCCTTAATTTATGACTGTGTCTCGGGTTCCGTGTCGGATTTCAAACCCTAGCCAGTGTGTGGCACGAAAATACCGATTTCGGCCCATTTTTATCGGGTGGTACGAAAATCGCCCGAAATGTTTAGTTGAAATCGACGACCGTGACATGCTTGTAGCATTCTTCTCCTAAATTTATGACTGTGTCTCAGATGTCGTGTCGGATTTCAAACCCTAGCTATCGTCTAGCCCGAAAATACCGATTTCGGCCCATTTTTGTCGGGTCGTATGAAAATCGCCCGAAAAGACCAGATGAAATCGACGACCGCGAGATCCTTGTAGCATTCTTCTCCTAAATTTATGATTGTATCTCGGGTTCCGTTTCGGATTTCAAAACCTAGCCATCGTATGGCTTGAAAATACCGATTTCGGCCCATTTTTGTCGGGTCGTACGAAAATCGGCCAAAAAGTCTAGATGAAATCGACGACCGCGAGATCCTTGTAGCATTCTTTTCCTAAATTTATGATCGTGTCTCGGGTTTTGTGTCGGAATTCAAACCCTAGCCAGTGTCTGGCCCGAAAATACCGATTTCGGCCCATTTTTGTCGGATGGTACGAAAATCGCCCGAAAAGTCCAGATGAAATCGACGATCGCGAGATCCTTGTAGCATTCTTCTCCTAAATTTATGACTATGTCTCGGGTTACGTGTCGGATTTCAACCCCTAGCCATCGTCTGGCATGAAAAACGATTTCGGCCCATTTTTGTTAGGTGGTACGAAAATCGCCTGAAAAGATCAGATGAAATCGACGACCGCGAGACCTTTGTTGCATTCTTCTCCTAAGTTTATGACTGTGTCTCGGGTTCCGTGTCGGATTTCAAACCCTAGCCATCGTCTGGCCTGAAAAATGATTTCGGCCCATTTTTGTCAGGTGGTACGAAAATCGCCTGAAAAGATCAGATGAAATCGACGACTGCGAGACCTTTGTAGCATTCTTCTCCTAAGTTTATGACTGTGTCTCGTGTTCCTTGTCGGATTTCAAACCCTAGCCATCGTATGGCCCGAAAATATCGATTTCGGCCTATTTTTGTCGGGTCGTACGAAAATCGGCCGAAAAGTCTAGATGAAATCGACGACCGTGAGATCCTTGTAGCATTCTTTTCCTAAATTTATGACTGTGTCTCGTGTTCCGTGTCGGATTTCAAACCCTAGCCAGTGTCAGGCCCGAAAATACCGATTTCGGCCCATTTTTGTTGGGTGGTACAAAAATCGCCCGAAAAGTCCAGATGAAATCTACGATCGCAACATCCTTGTAGCATTCTTCTCCTAAATTTATGACTGTGTCTCGGGTTCCGTGTCGGATTTCAAACCCTAGCCATTGTCTTGCCCGAAAATACCGATTTCGGCCCATTTTTGTCGGGTGGTACGAAAATCGCCTGAAACGGCCAGATGAAATCGACTTCCGCGAGATCCTTGTAGCATTCTTCTCCTAAATTTATGATTGTGTCTTGGGTTCCGTGTTAGATTTCAAACCCTAGTCATCGTCTGGCCTGAAAATACCGATTTCGGCCCATTTTTGTCAGGTGGTACGGAAATCGCCCGAAAAGACCAGATGAAATCGACGACCGCGAGATCCTTGTAGCATTCTTCTCCTAAATTTATGACTGTGTCTCAGGTTCCGTGTCGGATTTCAAAACCTAGCCATCGTATGGCCCGAAAATACCGATTTCGGCCCATTTTTGTCGGGTGGTACGAAAATCGCCCGAAAAGTCCACATGAAATCGACGACCGCGAGATCGTTGTAGCATTCTTATCCTATATTTATGATTGTGTCTCGGGTTCCGTGTCGGATTTCAAACCCTTGCCATCGTCTGGCCTGAAAATACCGATTTCGGACCATTTTTGTCGGGTCGTACAAAAATCGGCCAAAAAAGTCCTGATGAAATCGACAATTGCGAGATCCTTGTAGCATTCTTCTCCTAAATTTATGACTGTGTCTCGGGTTCCGTGTCGGATTTCAAACTCTAGCCAGTGTCTGGCCAGAAAATAACGATTTCAACCCTTTTTGTCGGGTGGTACGAAAATCGCCCGAAAAGTCCAGATGAAATCGATGATCACAAGATCCTTGTAAACTTCTTCTCCTAAATTTATGACTGTATCTCGGGTTCCGTGTCGGATTTCAAACACTAGCCATAGTTTGACCCGAAAATACCGATTTCGGCCCATTTTTATCGGGTGGTACGAAAATTATCCAAAAAGTCCAGATGAAATCGACGACCGCGAGATCCTTGTAGCATTCTTCTCCTAAATTTATGACTGTGTCTCGGGTTTTTGTGTCGGATTTCAAACCCTAGCCGTCATTTGGCCCGAAAATATCGATCACGGCCAATTTTTGTCGGTTCGTATGAAAATCGCCCGAAAAGACCAGATGAAATCGACGACCGCGAGATCCTTGTAGCATTCTTCTCCTAAATTTATGACTGTGTCTCGTGTTCCGTTTCGGATTTCAAAACCTAGCCATCGTATGGCTTGAAAATACCGATTTCGGCCTATTTTTGTTGGGTCGTACGAAAATCGACCGAAAAGTCTAGATGAAATCGACGACCGTGAGATCCTTGTAACATTCTCTTCCTAAATTTATGACCGTGTCTCGTGTTCCGGGTCGGATTTCAAACCCTAGCCTTTGTCTGGCCCGAAAATACCGATTTCGACCCATTTTTGTCGGGTGGTACGAAAATTGCCCGAAAAGTCCAGATGAAATCTACGACCGCAACATCCTTGTAGCATTCTTCTCCTAAATTTATGACTGTGTCTCAGGTTCCGTGTCGGATTTCAAACCCTAGCCATCGTCTTGCCCGAAAATACCGATTTCGGCCCATTTTTGTCGGGTGGTACAAAAATCGCCTGAAACGTCCAGATGAAATCGACGACCGCGAGATCCTTGTAGCATTCTTCTCCTAAATTTATGACTGTGTCTCGGGTTTCGTGTCGGATTTCAAACCCTAGCCATCGTCTAGCCTGAAAATACCGATTTCAGCCCATTTTTGTCAGGTGGTACGGAAATCTCCCGAAAAGACCAGATGAAATCGACGACCGCGAGATCCTTGTAGCATTCTTCTCCTAAATTTGTGACTGTGTCTCGGGTTCCGTGTCGGAATTTCAAAACCTAGCCATCGTATGGCCCGAAAATACCGATTTCGGCCCATTTTTATCGGGTCGTACGAAAATCGGCCGAAAAGTCTAGATGAAATCGACGACCGCGAGATCCTTGTAGCATTATTTTCCTAAATTTATGACTGTGTCTCGGGTTCCGTGTCAGATTTCAAACACTAGCCATAGTCTGGCCCAAAAATACCGATTTCGGCCCATTTTTGTCGGGTGGTACGAAAATCGTCCGAAAAGTCCAGATGAAATTGACAACCACGAGGTCCTTGTAGCATTCTTCTCTTAAATTTATGACTATGTCTCGGGTTCCGTGTCGGATTTCAAACCCTTTCCATAGTCTGGCCTGAAAATACCGATTTCGGCCCATTTTTGTCGGTTCGTACAAAAATCGGCCAGAAAAGTCCTGATGAAATTGACTAACGCGAGATCCTTGTAGCATTCTTCTCCTAAATTTATGACTGTGTCTCGGGTTCCGTGTCAGATTTCAAACCCTAGCCATCGTTTGGCCCGAAATACCGATTTCGGCCCATTTTTGTCGGGTGGTACGAATATCGCTCGAAAAGTCCAGATGAAATCGACGACCGCAAGATCCTTGTAGCATTCTTCTCCTAAATTTATGACTGTGTCTCGGGTTCCATGTCGGATTTCAAACCCTAGCCATCGTTTGGCCCGAAAATATCGATTTTGGGCCATTTTTGTCGGGTGGTACGAAAATCGCCTGAAAAGTACAGATTAGATCGACGACCGCGAGATCCTTGTAGCATTCTTCTCCTAAATTTATGAATGTGTCTCGGGTTCCGTGTCAGATTTCAAACCCCAGCCATCGTCTGGCCCGAAAATACCGATTTCGGCCCATTTTTGTCAGGTCGTATGAAAATCGCC
>JBBPBP010009777.1:890163-900709 GCA_037974735.1 Cicer chorassanicum
TTTCGGGCAATTTTCGTACCACCCGAAAAAAATGGGCCGAAATCGGTATTTTCTGGCCAGACACTAGCTAGGGTTTGAAATCCGACATGGAACCCGACACACAATCATAAATTTAGGATAAGAATGCTACAAGGATCTCTCGGTCGTCGATTTCATCTATACTTTTCGGCCGATTTTCGTACGACCCGATAAAAATGGGCCGAAATCGGTATTTTTGGCCCATACGATGGCTAGGGATTGAAATCCGACACGGAACCCGAGATACAGTCATAAATTTAGGGGAAGATTGCTACAAGGATCTCGCGGTCGTCGATTTCATCTGGAGTTTTCGGGTAATTTTCGGACCATTCGACAAAAATGGGCCGAAGTCAGTATTTTCGGGCCAAACTATGGCTAGTATTTGAAATCCGACACGGAACCCGAGATACAGTCGTAAATTTAGGACAAGAAGGCCACAAGGATCTCGCGGTCATCGATTTCATCTGGACTTTTAGGGCGTTTTTCGTACCACCCGACAAAAATGGCCCAAAATCGATATTTTCGGGCCAGACGATGGCTATGGTATGAAATCCGACATGGAACCCGAGACACAGTCATAAATTTAGGAGAAGAATGCTGCAAGGATCTCGCGGTCGTCGATTTCATCTGGACTTTTCGGGCGATATTCGTACCAGCCGACAAAAATGGGCCGAAATCGGTATTTTAGGGCCAAACACTGGCTAGGGTTTGAAATCCGACACAGAACCCGAGACACAGTCATAAATTTATAAAAGAATGCTACAAGGATCTCGCGGTCGTCGATTTCATCTAGACTTTTCGACCGATTTTCGTACGACCCGATAAAAATGGGCCGAAATCGGTATTTTCGGCCCATACGATGGCTAGGGATTGAAATACGACACGGAACCCGAGACACAGTCATAAATTTAGGAGAAGAATGCTACAAGGATCTCGCGGTCGTCGATTTCATCTCGTCTTTTCGGACGTTTTTTGTACCACCCGATAAAAATGGGCCGAAATCGGTATTTTTGGCCCATACGATGGCTAGGGATTGAAATCCGACACGGAACCCGAGACACAGTCATAAATTTAGGAGAAGAATGCTACAAGGATCTCGCGGTCGTCGATTTCATCTAGACTTTTCGACCGATTTTCGTACGACATGATAAAAATGGGCCGAAATCGGTATTTTCGGCCCATACGATGGCTAGGGATTGAAATCCGACACGGAACCCGAGACACAGTCATAAATTTAGGAGAAGAATGCTACAAGGATCTCGCGGTCGTCGATTTCATTTAGACTTTTCGGCCGAAATCGGTAATTTCGGGCCAGACGATGGCTAGGGTTTAAAATCCGACACGGAACCCGAGACACAGTCATAAATTTAGGAGAAGAATGCTACAAGGATCTCGAGGTCGCAGATTTCATCTGGACTTTTCGGGCAATTTTTGTACCACCCGAAAAAAATGGGCCGAAATCGGTATTTTCTGGCCAGACACTGGCAAGGGTTTGAAATCCGACATGGAACCCGACACACAATCATAAATTTAGGAGAAGAATGCTACAAGGATCTCGCGGTCGTCGATTTCATCTAGACTTTTCGGCCGATTTTCGTACGACCCGATAAAAATGGGCCGAAATCGGTATTTTTGGCCCATACGATGGCTAGGGATTGAAATCCGACACGGAACCCGAGACACATTCATAAATTTAGGAGAAGAATGCTACAAGGATCTCGCGGTTGTCGATTTCATTTAGACTTTCCGGCCGATTTTCATACGACCTGACAAAAATGGGCCGAAATCGATATTTTCGGGCCATACGATGGCTAGGGTTTGAAATCCGACACGGAACCCGAGACACAGTCATAAATTTAGGAGAAGAATGCTACAAGGAACTCGCGTTCGTCGATTTCATCTGCACATTTCGAGCGATTTTCGTACCACCCGACAAAAATGGGCCGAAATCGGTAATTTCGGGCCAGACGATGGCTAGCGTTTAAAATCCGACACGGAACCCGAGACACAGTCATAAATTTAGGAGAAGAATGCTACAAGGATCTCGCGATCGCAGATTTCATCTGGACTTTTCGGGCAATTTTCGTACCACCCGAAAAAAATGGGCCGAAATCGGTATTTTCTGGCCAGACACTGGCTAGGGTTTAAAATCCGACATGGAACCCGACACACAATCATAAATTTAGGATAAGAATGCTACAAGGATCTCTCGGTCGTCGATTTCATCTATACTTTTCGGCCGATTTTCGTACGACCCGATAAAAATGGGCCGAAATCGGTATTTTTGGCCCATACGATGGCTAGGGATTGAAATCCGACACGGAACCCGAGATACAGTCATAAATTTAGGGGAAGATTGCTACAAGGATCTCGCGGTCGTCGATTTCATCTGGAGTTTTCGGGTAATTTTCGGACCATTCGACAAAAATGGGCCGAAGTCAGTATTTTCGGGCCAAACTATGGCTAGTATTTGAAATCCGACACGGAACCCGAGATACAGTCGTAAATTTAGGACAAGAAGGCCACAAGGATCTCGCGGTCATCGATTTCATCTGGACTTTTAGGGCGTTTTTCGTACCACCCGACAAAAATGGCCCAAAATCGATATTTTCGGGCCAGACGATGGCTATGGTATGAAATCCGACATGGAACCCGAGACACAGTCATAAATTTAGGAGAAGAATGCTGCAAGGATCTCGCGGTCGTCGATTTCATCTGGACTTTTCGGGCGATATTCGTACCAGCCGACAAAAATGGGCCGAAATCGGTATTTTAGGGCCAAACACTGGCTAGGGTTTGAAATCCGACACAGAACCCGAGACACAGTCATAAATTTATAAAAGAATGCTACAAGGATCTCACGGTCGTCGATTTCATCTAGACTTTTCGACCGATTTTCGTACGACCCGATAAAAATGGGCCGAAATCGGTATTTTCGGCCCATACGATGGCTAGGGATTGAAATACGACACGGAACCCGAGACACAGTCATAAATTTAGGAGAAGAATGCTACAAGGATCTCGCGGTCGTCGATTTCATCTCGTCTTTTCGGACGTTTTTCGTACCACCAGATAAAAATGGGCCGAAATCGGTATTTTTGGCCCATACGATGGCTAGGCATTGAAATCCGACACGGAACCCGAGACACAGTCATAAATTTAGGAGAAGAATGCTACAAGGATCTCGCGGTCGTCGATTTCATCTAGACTTTTCGACCGATTTTCGTACGACCCGATAAAAATGGGCCGAAATCGGTATTTTCGGCCCATACGATGGCTAGGGATTGAAATCCGACACGGAACCCGAGACACAGTCATAAATTTAGGAGAAGAATGCTACAAGGATCTCGCGGTCGTCGATTTCATTTAGACTTTTCGGCCGAAATCGGTAATTTCGGGCCAGACGATGGCTAGGGTTTAAAATCCGACACGGAACCTGAGACACAGTCATAAATTTAGGAGAAGAATGCTACAAGGATCTCGCGGTCGCAGATTTCATCTGGACTTTTCGGGCAATTTTCGTACCACCCGAAAAAAATGGGCCGAAATCGGTATTTTCTGGCAAGACACTGGCAAGGGTTTGAAATCCGACATGGAACCCGACACACAATCATAAATTTAGGAGAAGAATGCTACAAGGATCTCGCAGTCGTCGATTTCATCTAGACTTTTCGGCCGATTTTCGTACGACCCGATAAAAATGGGCCGAAATCGGTATTTTCGGCCCATACGATGGCTAGGGATTGAAATCCGACACGGAACCCGAGACACAGTCATAAATTTAGGAGAAGAATGCTACAAGGATCTCGCGGTCGTCGATTTCATTTAGACTTTTCGGTAGATTTTCATACGACCTGATAAAAATGGACCGAAATCGGTAATTTCGGGCCAGACGATGGCTAGGGATTAAAATCCGACACGGAACCCGAGACACAGTCATAAATTTAGGAGAAGAATGCTACAAGGATTTCTCGGTCGCAGATTTCATCTGGACTTTTCGGGCAATTTTCGTACCACCCGAAAAAAATGGGCCGAAATCGGTATTTTCTGGCCAGACACTGGCTAGGGTTTGAAATCCGACATGGAACCCGACACACAGTCATAAATATAGGAGAAGAATGCTACAAGGATCTCGCGATCGTCGATTTCATCTAGACTTTTCGGCCGATTTTCGTACGACCCGATAAAAATGGGCCGAAATCGGTATTTTTGGCCCATACGATGGCGAGGGATTGAAATCCGACTCGGAACCCGAGACACAGTCATAAATTTAGGAGAAGAATGCTACAAGGATCTCGCGGTGGTCGATTTCATTTATACTTTTCGGCCGATTTTCATACGACCTGACAAAAATGGGTCGAAATCGATATTTTCGGGCCATACGATGGCTAGGGTTTGAAATCCGACACGGAACCCGAGACACAGTCATAAATTTAGGAGAAGAATGCTACAAGGAACTCGCGTTCGTCGATTTCATCTGGACATTTCGAGCGATTTTCGTACCACCCGACAAAAATGGGCCGAAATCGGTAATTTCGGGCGAGACGATGGCTAGGGTTTAAAATCCGACACGGAACCCGAGACACAGTCATAAATTTAGGAGAAGAATGCTACAAGGATCTCGCGGTCGCAGATTTCATCTGGACATTTCGGGCAATTTTCGTACCACCCGAAAAAAATGGGCCGAAATCGGTATTTTCTGGCCAGACACTGGCTAGGGTTTGAAATCCAACATGGAACCTGACACACAATCATAAATTTAGGAGAAGAATGCTACAAAGATCTCGCGGTCGTCGATTTCATCTAGACTTTTCGGCCGATTTTCGTACGACCCGATAAAAATGGGCCGAAATCGGTATTTTTGGCCCATACAATGGCTAGGGATTGAAATCCGACACGGAACCCGAGACACAGTCATAAATTTAGGAGAAGAATGCTACAAGGATCTCGCGGTCGTCGATTTCATTTATACTTTTCGGCCGATTTTCATACGACCAGACAAAAATGGGCCGAAATCGATATTTTCGGGCCATACGATGGCTAGGGTTTGAAATCCGACACGGAACCCGAGACACAGTCATAAATTTAGGAGAAGAATGCTACAAGGAACTCGCGTTCGTCGATTTCATCTGCACATTTCGAGCGATTTTCGTACCACCCGACAAAAATGGGCCGAAATCGGTAATTTCGGGCCAGACGATGGCTAGGGTTTAGAATCCGACACTGAACCCGAGACACAGTCATAAATTTAGGAGAAGAATGCTACAAGGATCTCGCGGTCGCAGATTTCATCTGGACTTTTCGGGCAGTTTTCGTACCACCCGACAAAAATAGGCCGAAATCGGTATTTTCTGGCAAGATACTGGCTAGGTTTTGAAATCCGACACGGAACCCGAGACACAGTCATAAACTTAGGAAAAGAATGCTACAAGGATCTCGCGGTTGTGGATTTCATCTAGACTTTTCGGCCGATTTTCGTACGACCCGACAAAAATGGGCCGAAATCGGTATTTTCGGGCCATACGATGGATAGGGTTTGAAATCCGACACGGAACCCGAGACAACGTCATAAATTTAGGAAAGGAATGCTACAAGGATCTCGCGGTCGTCGATTTCATCTAGACTTTTCGGCCGATTTTCATACGACCCGACAAAAATGGGCCGTAATCGATATTTTCGTGCCATACGATGGCTAGGGTTTGAAATCCGACACGGAACCCGAGACACAGTCATAAATTTAGGAGAAGAATGCTACAAGGATCTCGCGGTCATCGATTTCATCTGGACTTTTCGGGTAATTTTCGAACCATCCGACAAAAATGGGCCGAAATCAGTATTTTCGAGCCAAACTATGGCTAGGGTTTGAAATCCGACACGGAACCCGAGACACAATCATAAATTTAGGAGAAGAAGGCCACAAGGATCTCGCGGTCGTCGATTTCATCTCGTCTTTTCGGACGTTTTTCGTACCACCCGATAAAAATGGGCCGAAATCGGTATTTTTGGCCCATACGATGGCTAGGGATTGAAATCCGACACGGAACCCGAGACACAGTCATAAATTTAGGAGAACAATGCTACAAGGATCTCACGGTCGTCGATTTCATTTAGACTTTTCGGCCGATTTTCATACGACCTGACAAAAATGGGCCGAAATCGATATTTTCGGGCCATACGATGGCTAGGGTTTGAAATCCGACACGGAACCCGAGACACAGTCATAAATTTAGGAGAAGAATGCTACAAGGAACTCGCGTTCGTCGATTTCATTTGCACATTTCGAGCGATTTTTGTACCACCCGACAAAAATGGGCCGAAATCGGTAATTTCGGGCCAGACGATGGCTAGGGTTTAAAATCCGACACGGAACCCGAGTCACAGTCATAAATTTAGGAGAAGAATGCTACAAAGATCTCGCGATCGCAGATTTCATCTGGACTTTTCGGGCAATTTTCGTACCACCCGAAAAAAATGGGCCGAAATCGGTATTTTCTGGCCAGACACTGGCTAGGGTTTGAAATCCAACATGGAACCCGAAACACAATCATAAATTTAGGAGAAGAATGCTACAAGGATCTCGCGGTCGTCGATTTCATCTAGACTTTTCGGCCGATTTTCGTACGACCCGATAAAAATGGGCCGAAATCGGTATTTTTGGCCCATACAATGGCTAGGGATTGAAATCCGACACGGAACCCGAGACACAGTCATAAATTTAGGAGAAGAATGCTACAAGGATCTCGCGGTCGTCGATTTCATTTATACTTTTCGGCCGATTTTCATACGACCAGACAAAAATGGGCCGAAATCGATATTTTCGGGCCATACGATGGCTAGGGTTTGAAATCCGACATGGAACCCGAGACACAGTCATAAATTTAGGAGAAGAATGCTACAAGGAACTCGCGTTCGTCGATTTCATCTGGACATTTCGAGCGATTTTCGTACCACCCGACAAAAATGGGCCGAAATCGGTAATTTCGGGCGAGACGATGGCTAGGGTTTAAAATCCGACACGGAACCCGAGACACAGTCATAAATTTAGGAGAAGAATGCTACAAGGATCTCGCGGTCGCAGATTTCATCTGGACATTTCGGGCAATTTTCGTACCACCCGAAAAAAATGGGCCGAAATCGGTATTTTCTGGCCAGACACTAGCTAGGGTTTGAAATCCGACATGGAACCCGACACACAATCATAAATTTAGGATAAGAATGCTACAAGGATCTCTCGGTCGTCGATTTCATCTATACTTTTCGGCCGATTTTCGTACGACCCGATAAAAATGGGCCGAAATCGGTATTTTTGGCCCATACGATGGCTAGGGATTGAAATCCGACACGGAACCCGAGATACAGTCATAAATTTAGGGGAAGATTGCTACAAGGATCTCGCGGTCGTCGATTTCATCTGGAGTTTTCGGGTAATTTTCGGACCATTCGACAAAAATGGGCCGAAGTCAGTATTTTCGGGCCAAACTATGGCTAGTATTTGAAATCCGACACGGAACCCGAGATACAGTCGTAAATTTAGGACAAGAAGGCCACAAGGATCTCGCGGTCATCGATTTCATCTGGACTTTTAGGGCGTTTTTCGTACCACCCGACAAAAATGGCCCAAAATCGATATTTTCGGGCCAGACGATGGCTATGTTATGAAATCCGACATGGAACCCGAGACACAGTCATAAATTTAGGAGAAGAATGCTGCAAGGATCTCGCGGTCGCAGATTTCATCTGGACTTTTCGGGCAGTTTTCGTACCACCCGACAAAAATAGGCCGAAATCGGTATTTTCTGGCAAGATACTGGCTAGGTTTTGAAATCCGACACGGAACCCGAGACACAGTCATAAACTTAGGAAAAGAATGCTACAAGGATCTCGCGGTTGTGGATTTCATCTAGACTTTTCGGCCGATTTTCGTACGACCCGACAAAAATGGGCCGAAATCGGTATTTTCGGGCCATACGATGGATAGGGTTTGAAATCCGACACGGAACCCGAGACAACGTCATAAATTTAGGAAAAGAATGCTACAAGGATCTCGCGGTCGTCGATTTCATCTAGACTTTTCGGCCGATTTTCATACGACCCGACAAAAATGGGCCGTAATCGATATTTTCGTGCCATACGATGGCTAGGGTTTGAAATCCGACACGGAACCCGAGACACAGTCATAAATTTAGGAGAAGAATGCTACAAGGATCTCGCGGTCATCGATTTCATCTGGACTTTTCGGGTAATTTTCGAACCATTCGACAAAAATGGGCCGAAATCAGTATTTTCGAGCCAAACTATGGCTAGGGTTTGAAATCCGACACGGAACCCGAGACACAATCATAAATTTAGGAGAAGAAGGCCACAAGGATCTCGCGGTCGTCGATTTCATCTCGTCTTTTCGGACGTTTTTCGTACCACCCGATAAAAATGGGCCGAAATCGGTATTTTTGGCCCATACGATGGCTAGGGATTGAAATCCGACACGGAACCCGAGACACAGTCATAAATTTAGGAGAAGAATGCTACAAGGATCTCACGGTCGTCGATTTCATTTAGACTTTTCGGCCGATTTTCATACGACCTGACAAAAATGGGCCGAAATCGATATTTTCGGGCCATACGATGGCTAGGGTTTGAAATCCGACACGGAACCCGAGACACAGTCATAAATTTAGGAGAAGAATGCTACAAGGAACTCGCGTTCGTCGATTTCATTTGCACATTTCGAGCGATTTTTGTACCACCCGACAAAAATGGGCCGAAATCGGTAATTTCGGGCCAGACGATGGCTAGGGTTTAAAATCCGACACGGAACTCGAGTCACAGTCATAAATTTAGGAGAAGAATGCTACAAAGATCTCGCGATCGCAGATTTCATCTGGACTTTTCGGGCAATTTTCGTACCACCCGAAAAAAATGGGCCGAAATCGGTATTTTCTGGCCAGACACTGGCTAGGGTTTGAAATCCAACATGGAACCCGACACACAATCATAAATTTAGGAGAAGAATGCTACAAGGATCTCGCGGTCGTCGATTTCATCTAGACTTTTCGGCCGATTTTCGTACGACCCGATAAAAATGGGCCGAAATCGGTATTTTTGGCCCATACAATGGCTAGGGATTGAAATCCGACACGGAACCCGAGACACAGTCATAAATTTAGGAGAAGAATGCTACAAGGATCTCGCGGTCGTCGATTTCATTTATACTTTTCGGCCGATTTTCATACGACCAGACAAAAATGGGCCGAAATCGATATTTTCGGGCCATACGATGGCTAGGGTTTGAAATCCGACATGGAACCCGAGACACAGTCATAAATTTAGGAGAAGAATGCTACAAGGAACTCGCGTTCGTCGATTTCATCTGGACATTTCGAGCGATTTTCGTACCACCCGACAAAAATGGGCCGAAATCGGTAATTTCGGGCGAGACGATGGCTAGGGTTTAAAATCCGACACGGAACCCGAGACACAGTCATAAATTTAGGAGAAGAATGCTACAAGGATCTCGCGGTCGCAGATTTCATCTGGACATTTCGGGCAATTTTCGTACCACCCGAAAAAAATGGGCCGAAATCGGTATTTTCTGGCCAGACACTAGCTAGGGTTTGAAATCCGACATGGAACCCGACACACAATCATAAATTTAGGATAAGAATGCTACAAGGATCTCTCGGTCGTCGATTTCATCTATACTTTTCGGCCGATTTTCGTACGACCCGATAAAAATGGGCCGAAATCGGTATTTTTGGCCCATACGATGGCTAGGGATTGAAATCCGACACGGAACCCGAGATACAGTCATAAATTTAGGGGAAGATTGCTACAAGGATCTCGCGGTCGTCGATTTCATCTGGAGTTTTCGGGTAATTTTCGGACCATTCGACAAAAATGGGCCGAAGTCAGTATTTTCGGGCCAAACTATGGCTAGTATTTGAAATCCGACACGGAACCCGAGATACAGTCGTAAATTTAGGACAAGAAGGCCACAAGGATCTCGCGGTCATCGATTTCATCTGGACTTTTAGGGCGTTTTTCGTACCACCCGACAAAAATGGCCCAAAATCGATATTTTCGGGCCAGACGATGGCTATGGTATGAAATCCGACATGGAACCCGAGACACAGTCATAAATTTAGGAGAAGAATGCTGCAAGGATCTCGCGGTCGTCGATTTCATCTGGACTTTTCGGGCGATATTCGTACCAGCCGACAAAAATGGGCCGAAATCGGTATTTTAGGGCCAAACACTGGCTAGGGTTTGAAATCCGACACAGAACCCGAGACACAGTCATAAATTTATAAAAGAATGCTACAAGGATCTCGCGGTCGTCGATTTCATCTAGACTTTTCGACCGATTTTCGTACGACCCGATAAAAATGGGCCGAAATCGGTATTTTCGGCCCATACGATGGCTAGGGATTGAAATACGACACGGAACCCGAGACACAGTCATAAATTTAGGAGAAGAATGCTACAAGGATCTCGCGGTCGTCGATTTCATCTCGTCTTTTCGGACGTTTTT
>JBBPBP010009777.1:913620-924241 GCA_037974735.1 Cicer chorassanicum
GGTTCTGTGTCGGATTTCAAACCCTAGCCAGTGTCTGGCCCTAAAATACCGATTTCGGCCCATTTTGTCGGGTGGTACGAATATCGCCCGAAAAGTCCAGATGAAATCGACGACCGCGAGATCCTTGCAGCATTCTTCTCCTAAATTTATGACTGTGTCTCGGGTTCCATGTCGGATTTCATACCCTAGCCATCGTCTGGCCCGAAAATATCGATTTTGGGCCATTTTTGTCGGGTGGTACGAAAAACGCCCTAAAAGTCTAGATGAAATCGACGACCGCGAGATCCTTGTGGCCTTCTTCTCCTAAATTTACGACTGTATCTCGGGTTCCGTGTCGGATTTCAAATACTAGCCATAGTTTGGCCCGAAAATACTGACTTCGGCCCATTTTTGTCGAATGGTCCGAAAATTACCCGAAAAGTCCAGATGAAATCGACGACCGCGAGATCCTTGTAGCAATCTTCTCCTAAATTTATGACTGTATCTCGGGTTCCGTGTCAGATTTCAAACCCTAGCCATCGTATGGCCCGAAAATACCGATTTCGGCCCATTTTTGTCAGGTCGTATGAAAATCTACCGAAAAGTCTAAATGAAATCGACGACCGCGAGATCCTTGTAGCATTCTTCTCCTAAATTTATGACTGTGTCTCGGGTTCTGTGTCGGATTTCAAACCCTAGCCATCGTATGGCCCAAAAATATCGATTACGGCCCATTTTTGTCGGGTCGTATGAAAATCGGCCGAAAAGTCTAGATGAAATCGACGACCGCGAGATCCTTGTAGCATTCTTCTCCTAAATTTATGACGTTGTCTCGGGTTCCGTGTCGGATTTCAAACCCTAACCATCGTATGGCCCGAAAATACCGATTTCGGCCAATTTTTGTTGGGTGGTACGAATATCGCCCGAAAACACCAGATGAAATCGACGACCGCGAGATCCTTGTAGCATTCTTCTCCTAAATTTATGACTGTGTCTCGTGTTCCATGTCAGATTTCAAACCCTAGCCAACGTCTGGCCCGAAAATATCGATTTTGGGCCATTTTTGTCGGGTGGTACGAAAAATGCCCGAAAAGTCCAGATGAAATCGACGACCGCGAGATCCTTGTGGCCTTCTTCTCCTAAATTTACGACTGTATCTCGGGTTCCGTGTCGGATTTCAAACACTAGCCATAGTTTGGCCCGAAAATACTAATTTCGACCCATTTTTGTCGAATGGTTCGAAAATTACCCGAAAAGTCCAGATGAAATCGATGACCGCGAGATCCTTGTAGCATTCTTCTCCTAAATTTATGACTGTGTCTCGGGTTCCGTGTCGGATTTCAAACCCTAGCCATCGTATGGCCCGAAAATATCGATTACGGCCCATTTTTGTCGGGTCGTATGAAAATCGGCCGAAAAGTCTAGATGAAATCGACGACCGCGATATCCTTGTAGCATTCTTCTCCTAAATTTATGACGTTGTCTCGGGTTCCGTGTCGGATTTCAAACCCTAGCCATCGTATGGCCCGAAAATACCGATTTCGGCCCATTTTTGTCGGGTCGTACGAAAATCGGCCGAAAAGTCTAGATGAAATCCACAACCGCGAGATCCTTGTAGCATTCTTTTCCTAAATTTATGACTGTGTCTCGGGTTCCGTGTCGGATTTCAAACCCTAGCCAGTGTCTGGCCAGAAAATACCGATTTCGGCCATTTTTGTCGGGTGTTACGAAAATTGCCCGAAATGTCCAGATGAAATCTGCGACCGCGAGATCCTTGTAGCATTCTTCTCCTAAATTTATTACTGTGTCTCGGGTTCCGTGTCGGATTTTAAACCCTAGCCATCGTCTCGCCCGAAATTACCGATTTCGGCCCATTTTTGTCGGGTGGTACGAAAATCGCTCGAAATGTCCAGATGAAATCGACGAACGCGAGTTCCTTGTAGCATTCTTCTCCTAAATTTATGACTGTGTCTCGGGTTCCGTGTCGGATTTCAAACCCTAGCCATCGTATGGCCCGAAAATATCGATTTCGACCCATTTTTGTCAGGTCGTATGAAAATCGGCCGAAAAGTATAAATGAAATCGACCACCGCGAGATCCTTGTAGCATTCTTCTCCTAAATTTATGACTGTGTCTCGGGTTCCGAGTCGGATTTCAATCCCTCGCCATCGTATGGGCCAAAAATACCGATTTCGGCCCATTTTTATCGGGTCGTACGAAAATCGGCCGAAAAGTCTAGATGAAATCGACGATCGCGAGATCCTTGTAGCATTCTTCTCCTATATTTATGACTGTGTGTCGGGTTCCATGTCGGATTTCAAACCCTAGCCAGTGTCTGGCCAGAAAATACCGATTTCGGCCCATTTTTTTCGGGTGGTACGAAAATTGCCCGAAAAGTCCAGATGAAATCTGCGACCGAGAAATCCTTGTAGCATTCTTCTCCTAAATTTATGACTGTGTCTCGGGTTCCGTGTCGGATTTTAATCCCTAGCCATCGTCTGGCCCGAAATTACCGATTTCGGTCCATTTTTATCAGGTCGTATGAAAATCTACCGAAAAGTCTAAATGAAATCGACGACCGCGAGATCCTTGTAGCATTCTTCTCCTAAATTTATGACTGTGTCTCGGGTTCCGTGTCGGATTTCAATCCCTAGCCATCGTATGGGCCAAAATTACCGATTTCGGCCCATTTTTTTCGGGTGGTACGAAAATTGCCCGAAAAGTCCAGATGAAATCTGCGATCGCGAGATCCTTGTAGCATTCTTCTCCTAAATTTATGACTGTGTCTCGGGTTCCGTGTCGGATTTTAAACACTAGCCATCGTCTGGCCCGAAATAACCGATTTCGGCCGAAAAGTCTAAATGAAATCGACGACCGCGAGATCCTTGTAGCATTCTTCTCCTAAATTTATGACTGTGTCTCGGGTTCCGTGTCGGATTTCAATCCCTAGCCATCGTATGGGCCGAAAATACCGATTTCGGCCCATTTTTATCGGGTCCGACGAAAATCGGTCGAAAAGTCTAGATGAAATCGACGACCGCGAGATCCTTGTAGCATTCTTTTATAAATTTATGACTGTGTCTCGGGTTCTGTGTCGGATTTCAAACCCTAGCCAGTGTCTGGCCCTAAAATACCGATTTCGGCCCATTTTGTCGGGTGGTACGAATATCGCCCGAAAAGTCCAGATGAAATCGACGACCGCGAGATCCTTGCAGCATTCTTCTCCTAAATTTATGACTGTGTCTCGGGTTCCATGTCGGATTTCATACCCTAGCCATCGTCTGGCCCGAAAATATCGATTTTGGGCCATTTTTGTCGGGTGGTACGAAAAACGCCCTAAAAGTCTAGATGAAATCGACGACCGCGAGATCCTTGTGGCCTTCTTCTCCTAAATTTACGACTGTATCTCGGGTTCCGTGTCGGATTTCAAACACTAGCCATAGTTTGGCCCGAAAATACTAATTTCGACCCATTTTTGTCGAATGGTTCGAAAATTACCCGAAAAGTCCAGATGAAATCGATGACCGCGAGATCCTTGTAGCATTCTTCTCCTAAATTTATGACTGTGTCTCGGGTTCCGTGTCGGATTTCAAACCCTAGCCATCGTATGGCCCGAAAATATCGATTACGGCCCATTTTTGTCGGGTCGTATGAAAATCGGCCGAAAAGTCTAGATGAAATCGACGACCGCGAGATCCTTGTAGCATTCTTCTCCTAAATTTATGACCTTGTCTCGGGTTCCGTGTCGGATTTCAAACCCTATCCATCGTATGGCCCGAAAATACCGATTTCGGCCAATTTTTGTTGGGTGGTACGAATATCGCCCGAAAACACCAGATGAAATCGACGACCGCGAGATCCTTGTAGCATTCTTCTCCTAAATTTATGACTGTGTCTCGTGTTCCATGTCAGATTTCAAACCCTAGCCAACGTCTGGCCCGAAAATATCGATTTTGGGCCATTTTTGTCGGGTGGTACGAAAAATGCCCGAAAAGTCCAGATGAAATCGACGACCGCGAGATCCTTGTGGCCTTCTTCTCCTAAATTTACGACTGTATCTCGGGTTCCGTGTCGGATTTCAAACACTAGCCATAGTTTGGCCCGAAAATACTAATTTCGACCCATTTTTGTCGAATGGTTCGAAAATTACCCGAAAAGTCCAGATGAAATCGATGACCGCGAGATCCTTGTAGCATTCTTCTCCTAAATTTATGACTGTGTCTCGGGTTCCGTGTCGGATTTCAAACCCTAGCCATCGTATGGCCCGAAAATATCGATTACGGCCCATTTTTGTCGGGTCGTATGAAAATCGGCCGAAAAGTCTAGATGAAATCGACGACCGCGATATCCTTGTAGCATTCTTCTCCTAAATTTATGACGTTGTCTCGCGTTCCGTGTCGGATTTCAAACCCTAGCCATCGTATGGCCCGAAAATACCGATTTCGGCCCATTTTTGTCGGGTCGTACGAAAATCGGCCGAAAAGTCTAGATGAAATCCACAACTGCGAGATCCTTGTAGCATTCTTTTCCTAAATTTATGACTGTGTCTTGGGTTCCGTGTCGGATTTCAAACCCTAGCCAGTGTCTGGCCAGAAAATACCGATTTCGGCCCATTTTTGTCGGGTTGTACGATAATTGCCCGAAAAGTCCAGATGAAATCTGCGACCGCGAGATCCTTGTAGCATTCTTCTCCTAAATTTATGACTGTGTCTCGGGTTCCGTGTCGGATTTCAATCCCTAGCCATCGTATGGGCCAAAATTACCGATTTCGGCCCATTTTTTTCGGGTGGTACGAAAATTGCCCGAAAAGTCCAGATGAAATCTGCGATCGCGAGATCCTTGTAGCATTCTTCTCCTAAATTTATGACTGTGTCTCGGGTTCCGTGTCGGATTTTAAACCCTAGCCATCGTCTGGCCCGAAATAACCGATTTCGGCCGAAAAGTCTAAATGAAATCGACGACCGCGAGATCCTTGTAGCATTCTTCTCCTAAATTTATGACTGTGTCTCGGGTTCCGTGTCGGATTTCAATCCCTAGCCATCGTATGGGCCGAAAATACCGATTTCGGCCCATTTTTATCGGGTCCGACGAAAATCGGTCGAAAAGTCTAGATGAAATCGACGACCGCGAGATCCTTGTAGCATTCTTTTATAAATTTATGAATGTGTCTCGGGTTCTGTGTCGGATTTCAAACCCTAGCCAGTGTCTGGCCCTAAAATACCGATTTCGGCCCATTTTGTCGGGTGGTACGAATATCGCCCGAAAAGTCCAGATGAAATCGACGACCGCGAGATCCTTGCAGCATTCTTCTCCTAAATTTATGACTGTGTCTCGGGTTCCATGTCGGATTTCATACCCTAGCCATCGTCTGGCCCGAAAATATCGATTTTGGGCCATTTTTGTCGGGTGGTACGAAAAACGCCCTAAAAGTCTAGATGAAATCGACGACCGCGAGATCCTTGTGGCCTTCTTCTCCTAAATTTACGACTGTATCTCGGGTTCCGTGTCGGATTTCAAACACTAGCCATAGTTTGGCCCGAAAATACTAATTTCGACCCATTTTTGTCGAATGGTTCGAAAATTACCCGAAAAGTCCAGATGAAATCGATGACCGCGAGATCCTTGTAGCATTCTTCTCCTAAATTTATGACTGTGTCTCGGGTTCCGTGTCAGATTTCAAACCCTAGCCAACGTCTGGCCCGAAAATATCGATTTTGGGCCATTTTTGTCGGGTGGTACGAAAAATGCCCGAAAAGTCCAGATGAAATCGACGACCGCGAGATCCTTGTGGCCTTCTTCTCCTAAATTTACGACTGTATCTCGGGTTCCGTGTCGGATTTCAAACACTAGCCATAGTTTGGCCCGGAAATACTAATTTCGACCCATTTTTGTCGAATGGTTCGAAAATTACCCGAAAAGTCCAGATGAAATCGATGACCGCGAGATCCTTGTAGCATTCTTCTCCTAAATTTATGACTGTGTCTCGGGTTCCGTGTCGGATTTCAAACCCTAGCCATCGTATGGCCCGAAAATATCGATTACGGCCCATTTTTGTCGGGTCGTATGAAAATCGGCCGAAAAGTCTAGATGAAATCGACGACCGCGATATCCTTGTAGCATTCTTCTCCTAAATTTACGACGTTGTCTCGGGTTCCGTGTCGAATTTCAAACCCTAGCCATAGTTTGGCCCGAAAATACTAATTTCGACCCATTTTTGTCGAATGGTTCGAAAATTACCCGAAAAGTCCAGATGAAATCGATGACCGCGAGATCCTTGTAGCATTCTTCTCCTAAATTTATGACTGTGTCTCGGGTTCCGTGTCGGATTTCAAACCCTAGCCATCGTATGGCCCGAAAATATCGATTACGGCCCATTTTTGTCGGGTCGTATGAAAATCGGCCGAAAAGTCTAGATGAAATCGACGACCGCGATATCCTTGTAGCATTCTTCTCCTAAATTTATGACGTTGTCTCGGGTTCCGTGTCGGATTTCAAACCCTAGCCATCGTATGGCCCGAAAATACCGATTTCGGCCCATTTTTGTCGGGTCGTACGAAAATCGGCCGAAAAGTCTAGATGAAATCCACAACTGCGAGATCCTTGTAGCATTCTTTTCCTAAATTTATGACTGTGTCTTGGGTTCCGTGTCGGATTTCAAACCCTAGCCAGTGTCTGGCCAGAAAATACCGATTTCGGCCCATTTTTGTCGGGTTGTACGATAATTGCCCGAAAAGTCCAGATGAAATCTGCGACCGCGAGATCCTTGTAGCATTCTTCTCCTAAATTTATGACTGTGTCTCGGGTTCCATGTCGGATTTCAATCCCTAGCCATCGTATGGGCCAAAATTACCGATTTCGGCCCATTTTTTTCGGGTGGTACGAAAATTGCCCGAAAAGTCCAGATGAAATCTGCGATCGCGAGATCCTTGTAGCATTCTTCTCCTAAATTTATGACTGTGTCTCGGGTTCCGTGTCGGATTTTAAACCCTAGCCATCGTCTGGCCCGAAATAACCGATTTCGGCCGAAAAGTCTAAATGAAATCGACGACCGCGAGATCCTTGTAGCATTCTTCTCCTAAATTTATGACTGTGTCTCGGGTTCCGTGTCGGATTTCAATACCTAGCCATCGTATGGGCCGAAAATACCGATTTCGGCCCATTTTTATCGGGTCCGACGAAAATCGGTCGAAAAGTCTAGATGAAATCGACGACCGCGAGATCCTTGTAGCATTCTTTTATAAATTTATGACTGTGTCTCGGGTTCTGTGTCGGATTTCAAACCCTAGCCAGTGTCTGGCCCTAAAATACCGATTTCGGCCCATTTTGTCGGGTGGTACGAATATCGCCCGAAAAGTCCAGATGAAATCGACGACCGCGAGATCCTTGCAGCATTCTTCTCCTAAATTTATGACTGTGTCTCGGGTTCCATGTCGGATTTCATACCCTAGCCATCGTCTGGCCCGAAAATATCGATTTTGGGCCATTTTTGTCGGGTGGTACGAAAAACGCCCTAAAAGTCTAGATGAAATCGACGACCGCGAGATCCTTGTGGCCTTCTTCTCCTAAATTTACGACTGTATCTCGGGTTCCGTGTCGGATTTCAAATACTAGCCATAGTTTGGCCCGAAAATACTGACTTCGGCCCATTTTTGTCGAATGGTCCGAAAATTACCCGAAAAGTCCAGATGAAATCGACGACCGCGAGATCCTTGTAGCAATCTTCTCCTAAATTTATGACTGTATCTCGGGTTCCGTGTCAGATTTCAAACCCTAGCCTTCGTATGGCCCGAAAATATCGATTACGGCCCATTTTTGTCGGGTCGTATGAAAATCGGCCGAAAAGTCTAGATGAAATCGACGACCGCGATATCCTTGTAGCATTCTTCTCCTAAATTTATGACGTTGTCTCGGGTTCCGTGTCGGATTTCAAACCCTAGCCATCGTATGGCCCGAAAATACCGATTTCGGCCCATTTTTGTCGAGTCGTACGAAAATCGGCCGAAAAGTCTAGATGAAATCCACAACCGCGAGATCCTTGTAGCATTCTTTTCCTAAATTTATGACTGTGTCTTGGGTTCCGTGTCGGATTTCAAACCCTAGCCAGTGTCTGGCCAGAAAATACCGATTTCGGCCCATTTTTGTCGGGTTGTACGATAATTGCCCGAAAAGTCCAGATGAAATCTGCGACCGCGAGATCCTTGTAGCATTCTTCTCCTAAATTTATGACTGTGTCTCGGGTTCCGTGTCGGATTTTAAACCCTAGCCATCGCCTGGCCCGAAATTACCGATTTCGGCCCATTTTTGTCGGGTGGTACGAAAATCGCTCGAAATGTCCAGATGAAATCGACGAACGCGAGTTCCTTGTAGCATTCTTCTCCTAAATTTATGACTGTGTCACGGGTTCCGTGTCGGATTTCAAACCCTAGCCATCGTATGGCCCGAAAATATCGATTTCGACCCATTTTTGTCAGGTCGTATGAAAATCGGCCGAAAAGTATAAATGAAATCGACGACCGCGAGATCCTTCTAACATTCTTCTCCTAAATTTATGACTGTGTCTCGGGTTCCGTGTCGGATTTCAATCCCTAGCCATCGTATGGGCCAAAAATACCGATTTCGGCCCATTTTTATCGGGTCGTACGAAAATCGGCCGAAAAGTCTAGATGAAATCGACGACCGCGAAATCCTTGTAGCATTCTTCTCCTAAATTTATGACTGTGTGTCGGGTTCCATGTCTGATTTCAAACCCTAGCCAGTGTCTGGCCAGAAAATACCGATTTCGACCCATTTTTTTCGGGTGGTACGAAAATTGCCCGAAAAGTCCAGATGAAATCTGCGACCGCGAGATCCTTGTAGCATTCTTCTCTTAAATTTATGACTGTGTCTCGGGTTCCGTGTCGGATTTTAAACCCTAGCCATCGTCTGGCCCGAAATTACCGATTTCGGCCGAAAAGTCTAAATGAAATCGACGACCGCGAGATCCTTGTAGCATTCTTCTCCTAAATATATGACTGTGTCTCGGGTTCCGTGTCGGATTTCAATCCCTAGCCATCGTATGGGCCGAAAATACCGATTTCGGCCCATTTTTATCGGGTCGTACGAAAATCGGTCGACAAGTCTAGATGAAATCGACGACCGCGAGATCCTTGTAGCATTCTTTTATAAATTTATGACTGTGTCTCGGGTTCTGTGTCGGATTTCAAACCCTAGCCAGTGTCTGGCCCTAAAATACCAATTTCGGCCCATTTTTGTCGGGTGGTACGAATATCGCCCGAAAAGTCCAGATGAAATCGACGACCGCGAGTTCCTTGTGGCCTTCTTCTCTTAAATTTACGACTGTATCTCGGGTTCCGTGTCTGATTTCAAACACTAGCCATAGTTTGGCCCGAAAATACTAATTTCGGCCCATTTTTGTTGAATGGTTCGAAAATTACCCGAAAAGTCCAGATGAAATCGATGACCGCGAGATCCTTGTAGCATTCTTCTCCTAAATTTAAGACTGTGTCTCGGGTTCCGTGTCGGATTTCAAACCCTAGCCATCGTATGGCCCGAAAATATCGATTACGGCACATTTTTGTCGGGTCGTATGAAAATCGGCCGAAAAGTCTAGATGAAATCGACGACCGCGAGATCCTTGTAGCATTCTTCTCCTAAATTTATGACTGTGTCTCGGGTTCCGTGTCGGATTTCAAACCCTATCCATCGTATGGCCCGAAAATACCGATTTCGGCCCATTTTTGTCTAGTCGTACGAAAATCGGCCGAAAAGTCTAGATGAAATCCACAACCGCGAGATCCTTGTAGCATTCTTTTCCTAAATTTATGACTGTGTCTCGGGTTCCGTGTCGGATTTCAAACCCTAGCGAGTGTCTGGCCAGAAAATACCGATTTCGGCCCATTTTTGTCAGGTGGTACGAAAATTGCCCGAAAAGTCCAGATGAAATCTGCGACCGCGAGATCCTTGTAGCATTCTTCTCCTAAATTTATGACTGTGTCTCGGGTTCCGTGTCGGATTTTAAACCCTAGCCATCGTCTGGCACGAAATTACCGATTTCGACCCATTTTTGTCGGGTGGTACGAAAATCGCTCGAAATGTCCAGATGAAATCGACGACCGCGAGATCCTTGTAGCATTCTTCTCCTAAATTTATGACTGTGTCTCAGGTTCCGTGTCGGATTTCAAACCCTAGCCATCGTATGGCCCGAAAATATCGATTACGGCCCATTTTTGTCGGGTCGTATGAAAATCGGCCAAAAAGTCTAGATGAAATCGACGACCGCGAGATCCTTGTAGCATTCTTCTCCTAAATTTATGACGTTGTCTCGGGTTCCGTGTCGGATTTCAAACCCTATCCATCGTATGGCCCGAAAATACCGATTTCGGCCAATTTTTGTTGGGTGGTACGAATATCGCCCGAAAACACCAGATGAAATCGACGACCGCGAGATCCTTGTAGCATTCTTCTCCTTAATTTATGACTGTGTCTCGTGTTCCATGTCAGATTTCAAACCCTAGCCAACGTCTGGCCCGAAAATATCGATTTTGGGCCATTTTTGTCGGGTGGTACGAAAAATGCCCGAAAAGTCCAGATGAAATCGACGACCGCGAGATCCTTGTGGCCTTCTTCTCCTAAATTTACGACT
>JBBPBP010009777.1:924504-944347 GCA_037974735.1 Cicer chorassanicum
AATTTATGACTGTGTCTCGTGTTCCATGTCAGATTTCAAACCCTAGCCAACGTCTGGCCCGAAAATATCGATTTTGGGCCATTTTTGTCGGGTGGTACGAAAAATGCCCGAAAAGTCCAGATGAAATCGACGACCGCGAGATCCTTGTGGCCTTCTTCTCCTAAATTTACGACTATATCTCGGGTTCCGTGTCGGATTTCAAACACTAGCCATAGTTTGGCCCGAAAATACTAATTTCGGCCCATTTTTGTCGAATGGTTCAAAAATTACCCGAAAAGTCCAGATGAAATCGATGACCGCGAGATCCTTGTAGCATTCTTCTCCTAAATTTATGACTGTGTCTCGGGTTCCGTGTCGGATTTCAAACCCTAGCCATCGTATGGCCCGAAAATATCGATTACGGCCCATTTTTGTCGGGTCGTACGAAAATCGGCCGAAAAGTCTAGATGAAATCCACAACCGCGAGATCCTTGTAGCATTCTTTTCCTAAATTTATGACTGTGTCTTGGGTTCCGTGTCGGATTTCAAACCCTAGCCAGTGTCTGGCCAGAAAATACCGATTTCGGCCCATTTTTGTCGGGTGGTACGATAATTGCCCGAAAAGTCCAGATGAAATCTGCGACCGCGAGATCCTTGTAGCATTCTTCTCCTAAATTTATGACTGTGTCTCGGGTTCCGTGTCGGATTTTAAACCCTAGCCATCGCCTGGCCCGAAATTACCGATTTCGGCCCATTTTTGTCGGGTGGTACGAAAATCGCTCGAAATGTCCAGATGAAATCGACGAACGCGAGTTCCTTGTAGCATTCTTCTCCTAAATTTATGACTCTGTCACGGGTTCCGTGTCGGATTTCAAACCCTAGCCATCGTATGGCCCGAAAATATCGATTTCGACCCATTTTTGTCAGGTCGTATGAAAATCGGCCGAAAAGTATAAATGAAATCGACGACCGCGAGATCCTTCTAACATTCTTCTCCTAAATTTATGACTGTGTCTCGGGTTCCGTGTCGGATTTCAATCCCTAGCCATCGTATGGGCCAAAAATACCGATTTCGGCCCATTTTTATCGGGTCGTACGAAAATCGGCCGAAAAGTCTAGATGAAATCGACGACCGCGAAATCCTTGTAGCATTCTTCTCCTAAATTTATGACTGTGTGTCGGGTTCCATGTCTGATTTCAAACCCTAGCCAGTGTCTGGCCAGAAAATACCGATTTCGGCCCATTTTTTTCGGGTGGTACGAAAATTGCCCGAAAAGTCCAGATGAAATCTGCGACCGCGAGATCCTTGTAGCATTCTTCTCTTAAATTTATGACTGTATCTCGGGTTCCGTGTCGGATTTTAAACCCTAGCCATCGTCTGGCCCGAAATTACCGATTTCGGCCGAAATGTCCAGATGAAATCGACGACCGCGAGATCCTTGTAGCATTCTTCTCCTAAATATATGACTGTGTCTCGGGTTCCGTGTCGGATTTCAATCCCTAGCCATCGTATGGGCCGAAAATACCGATTTCGGCCCATTTTTATCGGGTCGTACGAAAATCGGTCGAAAAGTCTAGATGAAATCGACGACCGCGAGATCCTTGTAGCATTCTTTTATAAATTTATGACTGTGTCTCGGGTTCTGTGTCGGATTTCAAACCCTAGCCAGTGTCTGGCCCTAAAATACTGATTTCGGCCCATTTTTGTCGGGTGGTACGAATATCGCCCGAAAAGTCCAGATGAAATCGACGACCGCGAGATCCTTGCAGAATTCTTCTCCTAAATTTATGATTGTGTCTCGGGTTCCATGTCGGATTTCATACCCTAGCCATCGTATGGCCCGAAAATATCGATTACGGCCTATTTTTGTCGGGTCGTATGAAAATCGGCCGAAAAGTCTAGATGAAATCGACGACCGCGAGATCCTTGTAGCATTCTTCTCCTAAATTTATGACTGTGTCTCGGGTTCCGTGTCGGTTTTCAAACCCTATCCATCGTATGGCCCGAAAATACCGATTTCGACCCATTTTTGTCGGGTCGTACGAAAATCGGCCGAAAAGTCTAGATGAAATCCACAACCGCGAGATCCTTGTAGCATTCTTTTCCTAAATTTATCACTGTGTCTCGGGTTCCGTGTCGGATTTCAAACCCTAGCCAGTGTCTGGCCAGAAAATACCGATTTCGGCCCATTTTTGTCGGGTGGTACGAAAATTGCCTGAAAAGTCCAGATGAAATCTGCGACCGCGAGATCCTTGTAGCATTCTTCTCCTAAATTTATGACTGTGTCTCGGGTTCCGTGTCGGATTTTAAACCCTAGCCATCGTCTGGCCCGAAATTACCGATTTCGGCCCATTTTTGTCGGGTGGTACGAAAATCGCTCGAAATGTCCAGATGAAATCGACGACCGCGAGATCCTTGTAGCATTCTTCTCCTAAATTTATGACTGTGTCTCGGGTTCCGTGTCGGATTTCAATCCCTAGCCATCGTATGGGCCGAAAATACCGATTTCGGCCCATTTTTATCGGGTCGTACGAAAATCGGTCGAAAAGTCTAGATGAAATCGACGACCGCGAGATCCTTGTAGCATTCTTTTATAAATTTATGACTGTGTCTCGGGTTCTGTGTCGGATTTCAAACCCTAGCCAGTGTCTGGCCCTAAAATACTGATTTCGGCCCATTTTTGTCGGGTGGTACGAATATCGCCCGAAAAGTCCAGATGAAATCGACGACCGCGAGATCCTTGCAGAATTCTTCTCCTAAATTTATGATTGTGTCTCGGGTTCCATGTCGGATTTCATACCCTAGCCAACGTATGGCCCGAAAATATCGATTACGGCCCATTTTTGTCGGGTCGTATGAAAATCGGCCGAAAAGTCTAGATGAAATCGACGACCGCGAGATCCTTGTATTATTCTTCTCCTAAATTTATGACTGTGTCTCGGGTTCCGTGTCGGATTTCAAACCCTATCCATCGTATGGCCCGAAAATACCGATTTCGACCCATTTTTGTCGGGTCGTACGAAAATCGGCCGAAAAGTCTAGATGAAATCCACAACCGCGAGATCCTTGTAGCATTCTTTTCCTAAATTTATGATTGTGTCTCGGGTTCCGTGTCGGATTTCAATCCCTAGCCATCGTATGGGCCGAAAATACCGATTTCGGCCCATTTTTATCGGGTCGTACGAAAATCGGCCGAAAAGTCTAGATGAAATCGCAACCGCGAGATCCTTGTAGCATTCTTTTATAAATTTATGACTGTGTCTCGGGTTCCGTGTCGGATTTCAAACCCTAGCCATCGTATGGCCCGAAAATATCGATTTCGACCCATTTTTGTCAGGTCGTATGAAAATCGGCCGAAAAGTCTAGATGAAATCGACGACTGCGAGATCCTTGTAGCATTCTTCTCCTAAATTTATGATTGTGTCTCGGGTTCTGTGTCGGATTTCAAACCCTATCCATCGTATGGCCCGAAAATACCGATTTCGGCCCATTTTTGTCAGGTCGTACGAAAATCGGCCGAAAAGTCTAGATGAAATCCACAACCGCGAGATCCTTGTAGCATTCTTTTCCTAAATTTATGACTGTGTCTCGGGTTCCGTGTCGGATTTCAAACCCTAGCCAGTGTCTGGCACGAAAATACCGATTTCGGCCCTTTTTGTCGGGTGGTACGAAAATTGCCCGAAAAGTCCAGATGAAATCTGCGACCGCGAGATCCTTGTAGCATTCTGCTCCTAAATTTATGACTGTGTCTCGGGTACCGTGTCGGATTTTAAACCCTAGCCATCGTCTGGCCCGAAATTACCGATTTCGGCCCATTTTTGTCGGGTGGTACGAAAATCGCTCGAAATGTCCAGATGAAATCGACGACCGCGAGATCCTTGTAGCATTCTTCTCCTAAATTTATGATGTGTCTCGGGTTCCGTGTCGGATTTCAATCCCTAGCCATCGTATGGGCCGAAAATACCGATTTCGGCCCATTTTTATCGGGTCGTACGAAAATCGGTCGAAAAGTCTAGATGAAATCGACGACCGCGAGATCCTTGTAGCATTCTTTTATAAATTTATGACTGTGTCTCGGGTTCTGTGTCGGATTTCAAACCCTAGCCAGTGTCTGGCCCTAAAATACTGATTTCGGCCCATTTTTGTCGGGTGGTACGAATATCGCCCGAAAAGTCCAGATGAAATCGACGACCGCGAGATCCTTGCAGAATTCTTCTCCTAAATTTATGATTGTGTCTCGGGTTCCATGTCGGATTTCATACCCTAGCCAACGTATGGCCCGAAAATATCGATTACGGCCCATTTTTGTCGGGTCGTATGAAAATCGGCCGAAAAGTCTAGATGAAATCGACGACCGCGAGATCCTTGTATTATTCTTCTCCTAAATTTATGACTGTGTCTCGGGTTCCGTGTCGGATTTCAAACCCTATCCATCGTATGGCCCGAAAATACCGATTTCGACCCATTTTTGTCGGGTCGTACGAAAATCGGCCGAAAAGTCTAGATGAAATCCACAACCGCGAGATCCTTGTAGCATTCTTTTCCTAAATTTATGACTGTGTCTCGGGTTGCGTGTCGGATTTCAAACCCTAGCCAGTGTCTGGCCAGAAAATACCGATTTCGGCCCATTTTTGTCGGGTGGTACGAAAATTGCCTGAAAAGTCCAGATGAAATCTGCGACCGCGAGATCCTTGTAGCATTCTTCTCCTAAATTTATGACTGTGTCTCGGGTTCCGTGTCGGATTTTAAACCCTAGCCATCGTCTGGCCCGAAATTACCGATTTCGGCCCATTTTTGTCGGGTGGTACGAAAATCGCTCGAAATGTCCAGATGAAATCGACGACCGCGAGATCCTTGTAGCATTCTTCTCCTAAATTTATGACTGTGTCTCGGGTTCCGTGTCGGATTTCAATCCCTAGCCATCGTATGGGCCGAAAATACCGATTTCGGCCCATTTTTATCGGGTCGTACGAAAATCGGTCGAAAAGTCTAGATGAAATCGACGACCGCGAGATCCTTGTAGAATTCTTTTATAAATTTATGACTGTGTCTCGGGTTCTGTGTCGGATTTCAAACCCTAGCCAGTATCTGGCCCTAAAATACCGATTTCGGCCCATTTTTGTCGGGTGGTACGAATATCGCCCGAAAAGTCTAGATGAAATCGACGAGCGCGAGATCCTTGCAGCATTCTTCTCCTAAATTTATGACTGTGTCTCGGGTTCCATGTCGGACTTCATACCCTAGCCATCGTCTGGCCCGAAAATATCGATTTTGGGCCATTTTTGTCGGGTGGTACGAAAAACGCCCTAAAAGTCTAGATGAAATCGACGACCGCGAGATCCTTGTGGCCTTCTTCTCCAAAATTTATGACTGTATCTCGGGTTCCGTGTTGGATTTCAAACACTAGCCATAGTTTGGTCCGAAAATACTTATTTCGGCCCATTTTTGTCGAATGGTTCGAAAATTACCCGAAAAGTCCAGATGAAATCGATGACCGCGAGATCCTTGTAGCATTTTTCTCCTAAATTTATGACTGTGTCTCGGGTTCCGTGTCGGATTTCAAACCCTAGCCATCGTATGGCCCGAAAATATCGATTACGGCCCATTTTTGTCGGGTCGTATGAAAATAGGCCGAGAAGTCCAGATGAAATCGACGAACGCGAGTTCCTTGTAGCATTCTTCTCCTAAATTTATGACTGTGTCTCGGGTTCCGTGTCGGATTTCAAACCCTAGCCATCGTATGGCCCGAAAATATCGATTTCGGCCCATTTTTGTCAGGTCGTATGAAAATCGGCTGAAAAGTCTAAATGAAATCGACGACCGCGAGATCCTTGTAGCATTCTTCTCCTAAATTTATGATTGTGTCTCGGGTTCCGTGTCGGATTTCAATCCCTAGCCATCGTATGGGCCGAAAATACCGATTTCGGCCCATTTTTATCGGGTCGTACGAAAATCGGCCGAAAAGTCTAGATGAAATCGCAACCGCGAGATCCTTGTAGCATTCTTTTATAAATTTATGACTGTGTCTCGGGTTCCGTGTCGGATTTCAAACCCTAGCCATCGTATGGCCCGAAAATATCGATTTCGACCCATTTTTGTCAGGTCGTATGAAAATCGGCCGAAAAGTCTAGATGAAATCGACGACTGCGAGATCCTTGTAGCATTCTTCTCCTAAATTTATGATTGTGTCTCGGGTTCTGTGTCGGATTTCAAACCCTATCCATCGTATGGCCCGAAAATACCGATTTCGGCCCATTTTTGTCAGGTCGTACGAAAATCGGCCGAAAAGTCTAGATGAAATCCACAACCGCGAGATCCTTGTAGCATTCTTTTCCTAAATTTATGACTGTGTCTCGGGTTCCGTGTCGGATTTCAAACCCTAGCCAGTGTCTGGCACGAAAATACCGATTTCGGCCCTTTTTGTCGGGTGGTACGAAAATTGCCCGAAAAGTCCAGATGAAATCTGCGACCGCGAGATCCTTGTAGCATTCTGCTCCTAAATTTATGACTGTGTCTCGGGTACCGTGTCGGATTTTAAACCCTAGCCATCGTCTGGCCCGAAATTACCGATTTCGGCCCATTTTTGTCGGGTGGTACGAAAATCGCTCGAAATGTCCAGATGAAATCGACGACCGCGAGATCCTTGTAGCATTCTTCTCCTAAATTTATGACTGTGTCTCGGGTTCCGTGTCGGATTTCAATCCCTAGCCATCGTATGGGCCGAAAAAACCGATTTCGGCCCATTTTTATCGGGTCGTACGAAAATCGGTCGAAAAGTCTAGATGAAATCGACGACCGCGAGATCCTTGTAGAATTCTTTTATAAATTTATGACTGTGTCTCGGGTTCTGTGTCGGATTTCAAACCCTATCCAGTGTCTGGCCCTAAAATACCGATTTCGGCTAATTTTTGTTGGGTGGTACGAATATCGCCCGAAAACTCTAGATGAAATCGACGACCGCGAGATCCTTGTAGCATTCTTCTCCTAAATTTATGACTGTGTCTCGTGTTCCATGTCGGATTTCAAACCCTAGCCAACGTCTGGCCCGAAAATATCGATTTTGGGCCATTTTTGTCGGGTGGTACGAAAAACGCCCAAAAAGTCCAGATGAAATCGACGACCGCGAGATCCTTGTGGCCTTCTTCTCCTAAATTTACGACTGTATCTCGGGTTCCGTGTCTGATTTCAAACACTAGCCATAGTTTGGCCCGAAAATACTAATTTCGGCCCATTTTTGTCGAATGGTTCGAAAATTACCCGAAAAGTCCAGATGAAATCGATGACCGCGAGATCCTTGTAGCATTCTTCTCCTAAATTTATGACTGTGTCTTGGGTTCCGTTTCGGATTTCAAACCCTAACCATCGTATGGCCCAAAAATATCGATTTCGGCCCATTTTTGTCAGGTCGTATGAAAATCGGCCGAAAAGTCTAGATGAAATCGACGACCGCGAGATCCTTGTTGCATTCTTCTCCTAAATTTATGACTGTGTCTCGGGTTCCGTGTCGGATTTCAAACCCTATCCATCGTATGACCCGAAAATACCGATTTCGTCCCATTTTTGTCGGGTCGTACGAAAATCGGCCGTAAAGTCTAGATGAAATCCACAACCGCGAGATCCTTGTAGCATTCTTTTCCTAAATTTATGATTGTGTCTCGGGTTCCGTGTCGGATTTCAAACCCTAGCCATCGTATGGCCCGAAAATATCGATTACGGCCCATTTTTGTTGGGTCGTATGAAAATCGGCAGAAAAGTCTAGATGAAATCGACGACCGCGAGATCCTTGTTGCATTCTTCTCCTAAATTTATGACTGTGTCTCGGGTTCCGTGTCGGATTTCAAACCCTATCCATAGTTTGACCCGAAAATACCGATTTCGGCCCATTTTTGTCGGGTGGTACGAAAATCGGCCGTAAAGTCTAGATGAAATCCACAACCGCGAGATCCTTGTAGCATTCTTCTCCTAAATTTATGACTGTGTCTCGGGTTTTTGTGTCGGATTTCAAACCCTAGCCAATGTCTGGCCAGAAAATACCGATTTCGGCCCATTTTTGTCGGGTGGTACGAAAATTGCCCGAAAAGTCCAGATGAAATCTGCGACCGCGAGATCCTTGTAGCATTCTTCTCCTAAATTTATGACTGTGTCTCGGGTTCCGTGTCGGATTTTAAACCTTAGCCATCGTCTGGCCCGAAATTACCGATTTCGGCCCTTTTTTGTCGGGTGGTACGAAAATCGCTCGAAATGTCCAGATGAAATCGACGAACGCGATTCCTTGTAGCATTCTTCTCCTAAATTTATGACTGTGTCTCGGGTTCCGTGTCGGATTTCAAACCCTAGCCATCGTATGGCCCGAAAATATCGATTTCGGCCCATTTTTGTCAGGTCGTATGAAAATCGGCTGAAAAGTCTAAATGAAATCGACGACCGCGAGATCCTTGTAGCATTCTTCTCCTAAATTTATGATTGTGTCTCGGGTTCCGTGTCGGATTTCAATCCCTAGCCATCGTATGGGCCGAAAATACCGATTTCGGCCCATTTTTATCGGGTCGTACGAAAATCGGCCGAAAAGTCTAGATGAAATCGCAACCGCGAGATCCTTGTAGCATTCTTTTATAAATTTATGACTGTGTCTCGGGTTCCGTGTCGGATTTCAAACCCTAGCCATCGTATGGCCCGAAAATATCGATTTCGGCCCATTTTTGTCAGGTCGTATGAAAATCGGCCGAAAAGTCTAGATGAAATCGACGACTGCGAGATCATTGTAGCATTCTTCTCCTAAATTTATGACTGTGTCTCGGGTTCTGTGTCGGATTTCAAACCCTATCCATCGTATGGCCCGAAAATACCGATTTCGGCCCATTTTTGTCAGGTCGTACGAAAATCGGCCGAAAAGTCTAGATGAAATCCACAACCGCGAGATCCTTGTAGCATTCTTTTCCTAAATTTATGACTGTGTCTCGGGTTCCGTGTCGGATTTCAAACCCTAGCCAGTGTCTGGCACGAAAATACCGATTTCGGCCCATTTTTGTCGGGTGGTACGAAAATTGCCCGAAAAGTCCAGATGAAATCTGCGACCGCAAGATCCTTGTAGCATTCTTCTCCTAAATTTATGACTGTGTCTCGGGTTCCGTGTCGGATTTTAAACCCTAGCCATCGTCTGGCCCGAAATTACCGATTTCGGCCCATTTTTGTCGGGTGGTACGAAAATCGCTCGAAATGTCCAGATGAAATCGACGACCGCGAGATCCTTGTAGCATTCTTCTCCTAAATTTATGACTGTGTCTCGGGTTCCGTGTCGGATTTCAATCCCTAGCCATCGTATGGGCCGAAAATACCGATTTCGGCCCAATTTTATCGGGTCGTACGAAAATCGGTCGAAAAGTCTAGATGAAATCGACGACCGCGAGATCCTTGTAGCATTCTTTTATAAATTTATGACTGTGTCTCGGGTTCTGTGTCGGATTTCAAACCCTAGCCAGTGTCTGGCCCTAAAATACCGATTTCGGCCCATTTTTGTCGGGTGGTACGAATATCGCCCGAAAAGTCCAGATTAAATCGACGACCGCGAGATCCTTGCAGAATTCTTCTCCTAAATTTATGATTGTGTCTCGGGTTCCATGTCGGATTTCATACCCTAGCCATCGTATGGCCCGAAAATATCGATTACGGCCCATTTTTGTCGGGTCGTATGAAAATCGGCCGAAAAGTCTAGATGAAATCGACGACCGCGAGATCCTTGTAGCATTCTTCTCCTAAATTTATGACTGTGTCTCGGGTTCCGTGTCGGATTTTAAACCCTATCCATCGTATGGCCCGAAAATACCGATTTCGACCCATTTTTGTCGGGTCGTACGAAAATCGGCCGAAAAGTCTAGATGAAATCCACAACCGCGAGATCCTTGTAGCATTCTTTTCCTAAATTTATGACTGTGTCTCGGGTTGCGTGTCGGATTTCAAACCCTAGCCAGTGTCTGGCCAGAAAATACCGATTTCGGCCCATTTTTGTCGGGTGGTACGAAAATTGCCTGAAAAGTCCAGATGAAATCTGCGACCGCGAGATCCTTGTAGCATTCTTCTCCTAAATTTATGACTGTGTCTCGGGTTCCTTGTCGGATTTTAAACCCTAGCCATCGTCTGGCCCGAAATTACCGATTTCGGCCCATTTTTGTCGGGTGGTACGAAAATCGCTCGAAATGTCCAGATGAAATCGACGACCGCGAGATCCTTGTAGCATTCTTCTCCTAAATTTATGACTGTGTCTCGGGTTCCGTGTCGGATTTCAATCCCTAGCCATCGTATGGGCCGAAAAAACCGATTTCGGCCCATTTTTATCGGGTCGTACGAAAATCGGTCGAAAAGTCTAGATGAAATCGACGACCGCGAGATCCTTGTAGAATTCTTTTATAAATTTATGACTGTGTCTCGGGTTCTGTGTCGGATTTCAAACCCTATCCAGTGTCTGGCCCTAAAATACCGATTTCGGCTAATTTTTGTTGGGTGGTACGAATATCGCCCGAAAACTCTAGATGAAATCGACGACCGCGAGATCCTTGTAGCATTCTTCTCCTAAATTTATGACTGTGTCTCGTGTTCCATGTCGGATTTCAAACCCTAGCCAACGTCTGGCCCGAAAATATCGATTTTGGGCCATTTTTGTCGGGTGGTACGAAAAACGCCCAAAAAGTCCAGATGAAATCGACGACCGCGAGATCCTTGTGGCCTTCTTCTCCTAAATTTACGACTGTATCTCGGGTTCCGTGTCGGATTTCAAACACTAGCCATAGTTTGGCCCGAAAATACTAATTTCGGCCCATTTTTGTCGAATGGTTCGAAAATTACCCGAAAAGTCCAGATGAAATCGATGACCGCGAGATCCTTGTAGCATTCTTCTCCTAAATTTATGACTGTGTCTCGGGTTCCGTGTCGGATTTCAAACCCTAGCCATCGTATGGCCCGAAAATATCGATTACGGCCCATTTTTGTCGGGTCGTACGAAAATCGGCCGAAAAGTCTAGATGAAATCCACAACCGCGAGATCCTTGTAGCATTCTTTTCCTAAATTTATGACTGTGTCTTGGGTTCCGTGTCGGATTTCAAACCCTAGCCAGTGTCTGGCCAGAAAATACCGATTTCGGCCCATTTTTGTCGGGTTGTACGATAATTGCCCGAAAAGTCCAGATGAAATCTGCGACCGCGAGATCCTTGTAGCATTCTTCTCCTAAATTTATGACTGTGTCTCGGGTTCCGTGTCGGATTTTAAACCCTAGCCATCGCCTGGCCCGAAATTACCGATTTCGGCCCATTTTTGTCGGGTGGTACGAAAATCGCTCGAAATGTCCAGATGAAATCGACGAACGCGAGTTCCTTGTAGCATTCTTCTCCTAAATTTATGACTGTGTCACGGGTTCCGTGTCGGATTTCAAACCCTAGCCATCGTATGGCCCGAAAATATCGATTTCGACCCATTTTTGTCAGGTCGTATGAAAATCGGCCGAAAAGTATAAATGAAATCGACGACCGCGAGATCCTTCTAACATTCTTCTCCTAAATTTATGACTGTGTCTCGGGTTCCGTGTCGGATTTCAATCCCTAGCCATCGTATGGGCCAAAAATACCGATTTCGGCCCATTTTTATCGGGTCGTACGAAAATCGGCCGAAAAGTCTAGATGAAATCGACGACCGCGAAATCCTTGTAGCATTCTTCTCCTAAATTTATGACTGTGTGTCGGGTTCCATGTCTGATTTCAAACCCTAGCCAGTGTCTGGCCAGAAAATACCGATTTCGACCCATTTTTTTCGGGTGGTACGAAAATTGCCCGAAAAGTCCAGATGAAATCTGCGACCGCGAGATCCTTGTAGCATTCTTCTCTTAAATTTATGACTGTGTCTCGGGTTCCGTGTCGGATTTTAAACCCTAGCCATCGTCTGGCCCGAAATTACCGATTTCGGCCCATTTTTGTCGGGTGGTACGAAAATCGCTCGAAATGTGCAGATGAAATCGACGAACGCGAGTTCCTTGTAGCATTCTTCTCCTAAATTTATGACTGTGTCTCGGGTTCCGTGTCGGATTTCAAACCCTAGCCATCGTATGGCCCGAAAATATCGATTTCGGCCCATTTTTGTCAGGTCGTATGAAAATCGGCTGAAAAGTCTAAATGAAATCGACGACCGCGAGATCCTTGTAGCATTCTTCTCCTAAATTTATGATTGTGTCTCGGGTTCCGTGTCGGATTTCAATCCCTAGCCATCGTATGGGCCGAAAATACCGATTTCGGCCCATTTTTATCGGGTCGTACGAAAATCGGCCGAAAAGTCTAGATGAAATCGCAACCGCGAGATCCTTGTAGCATTCTTTCAAAATTTATGACTGTGTCTCGGGTTCCGTGTCGGATTTCAAACCCTAGCCATCGTATGGCCCGAAAATATCGATTTCGGCCCATTTTTGTCAGGTCGTATGAAAATCGGCCGAAAAGTCTAGATGAAATCGACGACTGCGAGATCCTTGTAGCATTCTTCTCCTAAATTTATGACTGTGTCTCGAGTTCTGTGTCGGATTTCAAACCCTATCCATCGTATGGCCCGAAAATACCGATTTCGGCCCATTTTTGTCAGGTCGTACGAAAATCGGCCGAAAAGTCTAGATGAAATCCACAACCGCGAGATCCTTGTAGCATTCTTTTCCTAAATTTATGACTGTGTCTCGGGTTCCGTGTCGGATTTCAAACCCTAGCCAGTGTCTGGCACGAAAATACCGATTTCGGCCCATTTTTGTCGGGTGGTACGAAAATTGCCCGAAAAGTCCAGATGAAATCTGCAACCGCGAGATCCTTGTAGCATTCTTCTCCTAAATTTATGACTGTGTCTCGGGTTCCGTGTCGGATTTTAAACCCTAGCCATCGTCTGGCCCGAAATTACCGATTTCGGCCCATTTTTGTCGGGTGGTACGAAAATCGCTCGAAATGTCCAGATGAAATCGACGACCGCGAGATCCTTGTAGCATTCTTCTCCTAAATTTATGACTGTGTCTCGGGTTCCGTGTCGGATTTCAATCCGTAGCCATCGTATGGGCCGAAAATACCGATTTCGGCCCATTTTTATCGGGTCGTACGAAAATCGGTCGAAAAGTCTAGATGAAATCGACGACCGCGAGATCCTTGTAGAATTCTTTTATAAATTTATGACTGTGTCTCGGGTTCTGTGTCGGATTTCAAACCCTAGCCAGTATCTGGCCCTAAAATACCGATTTCGGCCCATTTTTGTCGGGTGGTACGAATATCGCCCGAAAAGTCTAGATGAAATCGACGAGCGCGAGATCCTTGCAGCATTCTTCTCCTAAATTTATGACTGTGTCTCGGGTTCCATGTCGGACTTCATACCCTAGCCATCGTCTGGCCCGAAAATATCGATTTTGGGCCATTTTTGTCGGGTGGTACGAAAAACGCCCTAAAAGTCTAGATGAAATCGACGACCGCGAGATCCTTGTGGCCTTCTTCTCCAAAATTTATGACTGTATCTCGGGTTCCGTGTTGGATTTCAAACACTAGCCATAGTTTGGTCCGAAAATACTTATTTCGGCCCATTTTTGTCGAATGGTTCGAAAATTACCCGAAAAGTCCAGATGAAATCGATGACCGCGAGATCCTTGTAGCATTTTTCTCCTAAATTTATGACTGTGTCTCGGGTTCCGTGTCGGATTTCAAACCCTAGCCATCGTATGGCCCGAAAATATCGATTACGGCCCATTTTTGTCGGGTCGTATGAAAATAGGCCGAGAAGTCCAGATGAAATCGACGAACGCGAGTTCCTTGTAGCATTCTTCTCCTAAATTTATGACTGTGTCTCGGGTTCCGTGTCGGATTTCAAACCCTAGCCATCGTATGGCCCGAAAATATCGATTACGGCCCATTTTTGTCGGGTCGTATGAAAATCGGCCGAAAAGTCTAGATGAAATCGACGACCGCGAGATCCTTGTAGCATTCTTCTCCTAAATTTATGACGTTGTCTCGGGTTCCGTGTCGGATTTCAAACCCTAACCATCGTATGGCCCGAAAATACCGATTTCGGCCAATTTTTGTTGGGTGGTACGAATATCGCCCGAAAACACCAGATGAAATCGACGACCGCGAGATCCTTGTAGCATTCTTCTCCTAAATTTATGACTGTGTCTCGTGTTCCATGTCAGATTTCAAACCCTAGCCAACGTCTGGCCCGAAAATATCGATTTTGGGCCATTTTTGTCGGGTGGTACGAAAAATGCCCGAAAAGTCCAGATGAAATCGACGACCGCGAGATCCTTGTGGCCTTCTTCTCCTAAATTTACGACTGTATCTCGGGTTCCGTGTCGGATTTCAAACACTAGCCATAGTTTGGCCCGAAAATACTAATTTCGACCCATTTTTGTCGAATGGTTCGAAAATTACCCGAAAAGTCCAGATGAAATCGATGACCGCGAGATCCTTGTAGCATTCTTCTCCTAAATTTATGACTGTGTCTCGGGTTCCGTGTCGGATTTCAAACCCTAGCCATCGTATGGCCCGAAAATATCGATTACGGCCCATTTTTGTCGGGTCGTATGAAAATCGGCCAAAAAGTCTAGATGAAATCGACGACCGCGATATCCTTGTAGCATTCTTCTCCTAAATTTACGACGTTGTCTCGGGTTCCGTGTCGAATTTCAAACCCTAGCCATAGTTTGGCCCGAAAATACTAATTTCGACCCATTTTTGTCGAATGGTTCGAAAATTACCCGAAAAGTCCAGATGAAATCGATGACCGCGAGATCCTTGTAGCATTCTTCTCCTAAATTTATGACTGTGTCTCGGGTTCCGTGTCAGATTTCAAACCCTAGCCAACGTCTGGCCCGAAAATATCGATTTTGGGCCATTTTTGTCGGGTGGTACGAAAAATGCCCGAAAAGTCCAGATGAAATCGACGACCGCGAGATCCTTGTGGCCTTCTTCTCCTAAATTTACGACTGTATCTCGGGTTCCGTGTCGGATTTCAAACACTAGCCATAGTTTGGCCCGGAAATACTAATTTCGACCCATTTTTGTCGAATGGTTCGAAAATTACCCGAAAAGTCCAGATGAAATCGATGACCGCGAGATCCTTGTAGCATTCTTCTCCTAAATTTATGACTGTGTCTCGGGTTCCGTGTCGGATTTCAAACCCTAGCCATCGTATGGCCCGAAAATATCGATTACGGCCCATTTTTGTCGGGTCGTATGAAAATCGGCCGAAAAGTCTAGATGAAATCGACGACCGCGATATCCTTGTAGCATTCTTCTCCTAAATTTATGACGTTGTCTCGCGTTCCGTGTCGGATTTCAAACCCTAGCCATCGTATGGCCCGAAAATACCGATTTCGGCCCATTTTTGTCGGGTCGTACGAAAATCGGCCGAAAAGTCTAGATGAAATCCACAACTGCGAGATCCTTGTAGCATTCTTTTCCTAAATTTATGACTGTGTCTTGGGTTCCGTGTCGGATTTCAAACCCTAGCCAGTGTCTGGCCAGAAAATACCGATTTCGGCCCATTTTTGTCGGGTTGTACGATAATTGCCCGAAAAGTCCAGATGAAATCTGCGACCGCGAGATCCTTGTAGCATTCTTCTCCTAAATTTATGACTGTGTCTCGGGTTCCGTGTCGGATTTCAATCCCTAGCCATCGTATGGGCCAAAATTACCGATTTCGGCCCATTTTTTTCGGGTGGTACGAAAATTGCCCGAAAAGTCCAGATGAAATCTGCGATCGCGAGATCCTTGTAGCATTCTTCTCCTAAATTTATGACTGTGTCTCGGGTTCCGTGTCGGATTTTAAACCCTAGCCATCGTCTGGCCCGAAATAACCGATTTCGGCCGAAAAGTCTAAATGAAATCGACGACCGCGAGATCCTTGTAGCATTCTTCTCCTAAATTTATGACTGTGTCTCGGGTTCCGTGTCGGATTTCAATCCCTAGCCATCGTATGGGCCGAAAATACCGATTTCGGCCCATTTTTATCGGGTCCGACGAAAATCGGTCGAAAAGTCTAGATGAAATCGACGACCGCGAGATCCTTGTAGCATTCTTTTATAAATTTATGACTGTGTCTCGGGTTCTGTGTCGGATTTCAAACCCTAGCCAGTGTCTGGCCCTAAAATACCGATTTCGGCCCATTTTGTCGGGTGGTACGAATATCGCCCGAAAAGTCCAGATGAAATCGACGACCGCGAGATCCTTGCAGCATTCTTCTCCTAAATTTATGACTGTGTCTCGGGTTCCATGTCGGATTTCATACCCTAGCCATCGTCTGGCCCGAAAATATCGATTTTGGGCCATTTTTGTCGGGTGGTACGAAAAACGCCCTAAAAGTCTAGATGAAATCGACGACCGCGAGATCCTTGTGGCCTTCTTCTCCTAAATTTACGACTGTATCTCGGGTTCCGTGTCGGATTTCAAACACTAGCCATAGTTTGGCCCGAAAATACTAATTTCGACCCATTTTTGTCGAATGGTTCGAAAATTACCCGAAAAGTCCAGATGAAATCGATGACCGCGAGATCCTTGTAGCATTCTTCTCCTAAATTTATGACTGTGTCTCGGGTTCCGTGTCGGATTTCAAACCCTAGCCATCGTATGGCCCGAAAATATCGATTACGGCCCATTTTTGTCGGGTCGTATGAAAATCGGCCAAAAAGTCTAGATGAAATCGACGACCGCGATATCCTTGTAGCATTCTTCTCCTAAATTTACGACGTTGTCTCGGGTTCCGTGTCGAATTTCAAACCCTAGCCATAGTTTGGCCCGAAAATACTAATTTCGACCCATTTTTGTCGAATGGTTCGAAAATTACCCGAAAAGTCCAGATGAAATCGATGACCGCGAGATCCTTGTAGCATTCTTCTCCTAAATTTATGACTGTGTCTCGGGTTCCGTGTCGGATTTCAAACCCTAGCCATCGTATGGCCCGAAAATATCGATTTCGGCCCATTTTTGTCAGGTCGTATGAAAATCGGCCGAAAAGTCTAAATGAAATCGACGACTGCGAGATCCTTGTAGCATTCTTCTCCTAAATTTATGACTGTATCTCGGGTTCCGTGTCGGATTTCAATCCCTAGCCATCGTATGGGCCAAAAATACCGATTTCGGCCCATTTTTATCGGGTCGTACGAAAATCGGCCGAAAAGTCTAGATGAAATCGACGACCGCGAGATTCTTGTAGCATTCTTCTCCTAAATTTATGATTGTGTGTCGGGTTCCATGTCGGATTTCAAACCCTTGCCAGTGTCTTGCCAGAAAATACCGATTTCGGCCCATTTTTTTCGGGTGGTACGAAAATTGCCCGAAAAGTCCAGATGAAATCTGCGACCGCGAGATCCTTGTAGCATTCTTCTCCTAAATTTATGACTGTGTCTCGGGTTCCGTGTCGGATTTTAAACCCTAGCCATCGTCTGGCCCGAAATTACCGATTTCGGCCCATTTTTGTCGGGTGGTACGAAAATCGCTCGAAATGTCCAGATGAAATCGACGACCGCGAGATCCTTGTAGCATTCTTCTCCTAAATTTATGACTGTGTCTCGGGTTCCGTGTCGGATTTCAATCCCTAGCCATCGTATGGGCCGACAAAACCGATTTCGGCCCATTTTTATCGGGTCGTACGAAAATCGGTCGAAAAGTCTAGATGAAATCGACGACCGCGAGATCCTTGTAGAATTCTTTTATAAATTTATGACTGTGTCTCGGGTTCTGTGTCGGATTTCAAACCCTATCCAGTGTCTGGCCCTAAAATACCGATTTCGGCTAATTTTTGTTGGGTGGTACGAATATCGCCCGAAAACTCCAGATGAAATCGACGACCGCGAGATCCTTGTAGCATTCTTCTCCTAAATTTATGACTGTGTCTCGTGTTCCATGTCGGATTTCAAACCCTAGCCAACGTCTGGCCCGAAAATATCGATTTTGGGCCATTTTTGTCGGGTGGTACGAAAAACGCCCAAAAAGTCCAGATGAAATCGACGACCGCGAGATCCTTGTTGCATTCTTCTCCTAAATTTATGACTGTGTCTCGGGTTCCGTGTCGGATTTCAAACCCTATCCATCGTATGGCCCGAAAATACCGATTTCGTCCCATTTTTGTCGGGTCGTACGAAAATCGGCCGTAAAGTCTAGATGAAATCCACAACCGCGAGATCCTTGTAGCATTCTTTTCCTAAATTTATGATTGTGTCTCGGGTTCCGTGTCGGATTTCAAACCCTAGCCATCGTATGGCCCGAAAATATCGATTACGACCCATTTTTGTTGGGTCGTATGAAAATCGGCAGAAAAGTCTAGATGAAATCGACGACCGCGAGATCCTTGTTGCATTCTTCTCCTAAATTTATGACTGTGTCTCGGGTTCCGTGTCGGATTTCAAACCCTATCCATCGTATGGCCCGAAAATACCGATTTCGTCCCATTTTTGTCGGGTCGTACGAAAATCGGCCGTAAAGTCTAGATGAAATCCACAACCGCGAGATCCTTGTAGCATTCTTTTCCTAAATTTATGATTGTGTCTCGGGTTCCGTGTCGGATTTCAAACCCTAGCCAATGTCTGGCCAGAAAATACCGATTTCGGCCCATTTTTGTCGAGTGGTACGAAAATTGCCCGAAAAGTCCAGATGAAATCTGCGACCGCGAGATCCTTGTAGCATTCTTCTCCTAAATTTATGACTGTGTCTCGGGTTCCGTGTCGGATTTTAAACCTTAGCCATCGTCTGGCCTGAAATTACCGATTTCGGCCCTTTTTTGTCGGGTGGTACGAAAATCGCTCGAAATGTCCAGATGAAATCGACGAACGCGAGTTCCTTGTAGCATTCTTCTCCTAAATTTATGACTGTGTCTCGGGTTCCGTGTCGGATTTCAAACCCTAGCCATCGTATGGCCCGAAAATATCGATTTCGGCCCATTTTTGTCAGGTCGTATGAAAATCGGCTGAAAAGTCTAAATGAAATCGACGACCGCGAGATCCTTGTAGCATTCTTCTCCTAAATTTATGATTGTGTCTCGGGTTCCGTGTCGGATTTCAATCCCTAGCCATCGTATGGGCCGAAAATACCGATTTCGGCCCATTTTTATCGGGTCGTACGAAAATCGGCCGAAAAGTCTAGATGAAATCGCAACCGCGAGATCCTTGTAGCATTCTTTTATAAATTTATGACTGTGTCTCGGGTTCCGTGTCGGATTTCAAACCCTATCCATCGTATGGCCCGAAAATATCGATTTCGACCCATTTTTGTCAGGTCGTATGAAAATCGGCCGAAAAGTCTAGATGAAATCGACGACTGCGAGATCCTTGTAGCATTCTTCTCCTAAATTTATGACTGTGTCTCGGGTTCTGTGTCGGATTTCAAACCCTATCCATCGTATGGCCCGAAAATACCGATTTCGGCCCATTTTTGTCAGGTCGTACGAAAATCGGCCGAAAAGTCTAGATGAAATCCACAACCGCGAGATCCTTGTAGCATTCTTTTCCTAAATTTATGACTGTGTCTCGGGTTCCGTGTCGGATTTCAAACCCTAGCCAGTGTCTGGCACGAAAATACCGATTTCGGCCCATTTTTGTCGGGTGGTACGAAAATTGCCCGAAAAGTCCAGATGAAATCTGCGACCGCAAGATCCTTGTAGCATTCTTCTCCTAAATTTATGACTGTGTCTCGGGTTCCGTGTCGGATTTTAAACCCAAGCCATCGTCTGGCCCGAAATTACCGATTTCGGCCCATTTTTGTCGGGTGGTACGAAAATCGCTCGAAATGTCCAGATGAAATCGACGACCGCGAGATCCTTGTAGCATTCTTCTCCTAAATTTATGACTGTGTCTCGGGTTCCGTGTCGGATTTCAATCC
>JBBPBP010009777.1:946031-971957 GCA_037974735.1 Cicer chorassanicum
AAAATACCGATTTCGGCTAATTTTTGTTGGGTGGTACGAATATCGCCCGAAAACTCCAGATGAAATCGACGACCGCGAGATCCTTGTAGCATTCTTCTCCTAAATTTATGACTGTGTCTCGTGTTCCATGTCGGATTTCAAACCCTAGCCAACGTCTGGCCCGAAAATATCGATTTTGGGCCATTTTTGTCGGGTGGTACGAAAAACGCCCAAAAAGTCCAGATGAAATCGACGACCACGAGATCCTTGTGGCCTTCTTCTCCTAAATTTACGACTGTATCTCGGGTTCCGTGTCGGATTTCAAACACTAGCCATAGTTTGGCCCGAAAATACTAATTTCGGCCCATTTTTGTCGAATGGTTCGAAAATTACCCGAAAAGTCCAGATGAAATCGATGACCGCGAGATCCTTGTAGCATTCTTCTCCTAAATTTATGACTGTGTCTCGGGTTCCGTGTCGGATTTCAAACCCTAGCCATCGTATGGCCCGAAAATATGGATTACGGCCCATTTTTGTTGGGTCGTATGAAAATCGGCAGAAAAGTCTAGATGAAATCGACGACCGCGAGATCCTTGTTGCATTCTTCTCCTAAATTTATGACTGTGTCTCGGGTTCCGTGTCGGATTTCAAACCCTATCCATCGTATGGCCCGAAAATACCGATTTCGTCCCATTTTTGTCGGGTCGTACGAAAATCGGCCGTAAAGTCTAGATGAAATCCACAACCGCGAGATCCTTGTAGCATTCTTTTCCTAAATTTATGATTGTGTCTCGGGTTCCGTGTCGGATTTCAAACCCTAGCCAATGTCTGGCCAGAAAATACCGATTTCGGCCCATTTTTGTCGGGTGGTACGAAAATTGCCCGAAAAGTCCAGATGAAATCTGCGACCGCGAGATCCTTTTAGCATTCTTCTCCTAAATTTATGACTGTGTCTCGGGTTCCGTGTCGGATTTTAAACCTTAGCCATCGTCTGGCCCGAAATTACCGATTTCGGCCCTTTTTTGTCGGGTGGTACGAAAATCGCTCGAAATGTCCAGATGAAATCGACGAACGCGAGTTCCTTGTAGCATTCTTCTCCTAAATTTATGACTGTGTCTCGGGTTCCGTGTCGGATTTCAAACCCTAGCCATCGTATGGCCCGAAAATATCGATTTCGGCCCATTTTTGTCAGGTCGTATGAAAATCGGCTGAAAAGTCTAAATGAAATCGACGACCGCGAGATCCTTGTAGCATTCTTCTCCTAAATTTATGATTGTGTCTCGGGTTCCGTGTCGGATTTCAATCCCTAGCCATCGTATGGGCCGAAAATACCGATTTCGGCCCATTTTTATCGGGTCGTACGAAAATCGGCCGAAAAGTCTAGATGAAATCGCAACCGCGAGATCCTTGTAGCATTCTTTTATAAATTTATGACTGTGTCTCGGGTTCCGTGTCGGATTTCAAACCCTAGCCATCGTATGGCCCGAAAATATCGATTTCGACCCATTTTTGTCAGGTCGTATGAAAATCGGCCGAAAAGTCTAGATGAAATCGACGACTGCGAGATCCTTGTAGCATTCTTCTCCTAAATTTATGATTGTGTCTCGGGTTCTGTGTCGGATTTCAAACCCTATCCATCGTATGGCCCGAAAATACCGATTTCGGCCCATTTTTGTCAGGTCGTACGAAAATCGGCCGAAAAGTCTAGATGAAATCCACAACCGCGAGATCCTTGTAGCATTCTTTTCCTAAATTTATGACTGTGTCTCGGGTTCCGTGTCGGATTTCAAACCCTAGCCAGTGTCTGGCACGAAAATACCGATTTCGGCCCATTTTTGTCGGGTGGTACGAAAATTGCCCGAAAAGTCCAGATGAAATCTGCAACCGCGAGATCCTTGTAGCATTCTTCTCCTAAATTTATGACTGTGTCTCGGGTTCCGTGTCGGATTTTAAACCCTAGCCATCGTCTGGCCCGAAATTACCGATTTCGGCCCATTTTTGTCGGGTGGTACGAAAATCGCTCGAAATGTCCAGATGAAATCGACGACCGCGAGATCCTTGTAGCATTCTTCTCCTAAATTTATGACTGTGTCTCGGGTTCCGTGTCGGATTTCAATCCGTAGCCATCGTATGGGCCGAAAATACCGATTTCGGCCCATTTTTATCGGGTCGTACGAAAATCGGTCGAAAAGTCTAGATGAAATCGACGACCGCGAGATCCTTGTAGAATTCTTTTATAAATTTATGACTGTGTCTCGGGTTCTGTGTCGGATTTCAAACCCTAGCCAGTATCTGGCCCTAAAATACCGATTTCGGCCCATTTTTGTCGGGTGGTACGAATATCGCCCGAAAAGTCTAGATGAAATCGACGAGCGCGAGATCCTTGCAGCATTCTTCTCCTAAATTTATGACTGTGTCTCGGGTTCCATGTCGGACTTCATACCCTAGCCATCGTCTGGCCCGAAAATATCGATTTTGGGCCATTTTTGTCGGGTGGTACGAAAAACGCCCTAAAAGTCTAGATGAAATCGACGACCGCGAGATCCTTGTGGCCTTCTTCTCCAAAATTTATGACTGTATCTCGGGTTCCGTGTTGGATTTCAAACACTAGCCATAGTTTGGTCCGAAAATACTTATTTCGGCCCATTTTTGTCGAATGGTTCGAAAATTACCCGAAAAGTCCAGATGAAATCGATGACCGCGAGATCCTCGTAGCATTCTTCTCCTAAATTTATGACTGTGTCTCGGGTTCCGTGTCGGATTTCAAACCCTAGCCATCGTATGGCCCGAAAATATCGATTACGGCCCATTTTTGTCGGGTCGTATGAAAATAGGCCGAGAAGTCCAGATGAAATCGACGAACGCGAGTTCCTTGTAGCATTCTTCTCCTAAATTTATGACTGTGTCTCGGGTTCCGTGTCGGATTTCAAACCCTAGCCATCGTATGGCCCGAAAATATCGATTACGGCCCATTTTTGTCGGGTCGTATGAAAATAGGCCGAGAAGTCCAGATGAAATCGACGAACGCGAGTTCCTTGTAGCATTCTTCTCCTAAATTTATGACTGTGTCTCGGGTTCCGTGTCGGATTTCAAACCCTAGCCATCGTATGGCCCGAAAATATCGATTTCGGCCCATTTTTGTCAGGTCGTATGAAAATCGTCCGAATTGTCTAAATGAAATCGACGACCGCGAGATCCTTGTAGCATTCTTCTCCTAAAATTATGACTGTGTCTCGGGTTCCGTGTCAGATTTCAATCCCTAGCCATCGTATGGGCCGAAAATACCGATTTCGGCCCATTTTTATCGGGTCGTACGAAAATCGGCCGAAAAGTCTAGATGAAATCGACGACCGCTATATCTTTGTAGCATTCTTTTATAAATTTATGACTGTGTCTCGGGTTTCCGTGTCGAATTTCAAACCCTAGCCAGTGTCTGGCCCTAAAATACCGATTTCGGCCCATTTTTGTCGGGTGGTACGAATATCGCCCGAAACGTCCAGATGAAATCGACGACCGCGAGATCCTTGTAGCATTCTTCTCCTAAATTTATGACTGTGTCTCGGGTTCCATGTCGGATTTCAAACCCTAGCCATCGTCTGACCCGAAAATATTGATTTTGGGCCATTTTTGTCGGGTGGTACGAAAAACGCCCGAAAAGTCCAGATGAAATCGACGACCGCGAGATCCTTGTGGCCTTCTTCTCCTAAATTTACGACTGTATCTCGGGTTCCGTGTCGGATTTCAAACACTAGCCATAGTTTGGCCCGAAAATACCGATTTCGGCCCATTTTTGTCGAATGGTTCGAAAATTACCCGAAAAGTCCAGATGAAATCGACGACCGCGAGATCCTTGTAGCATTCTTCTCCTAAATTTATGACTGTGTCTCGGGTTCCGTGTCGGATTTCAAACCCTAGCCATCGTATGGCCCGAAAATACCGATTTCGGCCCATTTTTGTCACGTCGTATGAAAATCGGCCGAAAAGTCTAAATGAAACCGACGACCGCGAGATCCTTGTAGCATTCTTCTCCTAAATTTATGACTTTGTCTCGGGTTCCGTGTCGGATTTCAAACCCTATCCATTGTATGGGCCGAAAATACCCATTTCGGCCCATTTTTATCGGGTCGTACGAAAATCGGCCGAAAAGTCTAGATGAAATCGACGACCGCGAGATCCCTGTAGCATTCTTTTATAAATTTATGACTGTGTCTCGGGTTCCGCGTCGAATTTCAAACCCTTGCCAGTGTCTGGCCCTAAAATACCGATTTCGGCGCATTTTTGTCGGGTGGTACGAATATAGCCCGAAAAGTCCAGATGAAATGGACGACCGCGAGATCCTTGTAGCATTCTTCTCCTAAATTTATGACTGTGTCTCGTGTTCCATGTCGGATTTCAAACCCTAGCCATCGTATGGCCCGAAAATACCGATTTCGGCCCATTTTTGTTAGGTCGTATGAAAATCGGCCAAAAAGTCTAAATGAAATCGACGACCGCGAAATCCTTGTAGCATTCTTCTCCTAAAATTATGACTGTGTCTCGGGTTCCGTGTCAGATTTCAATCCCTAGCCATCATATGGGCCGAAAATACCGATTTCGGCCCATTTTTATCGGGTCGTACGAAAATCGGCCGAAAACTCTAGATGAAATCAACGACCGCAATATCTTTGTAGCATTCTTTTATAAATTTATGACTGTGTCTCGGGTTCCGTGTCGAATTTCAAACCCTAGCCAGTGTCTGGCCCTAAAATACCGATTTCGGCCCATTTTTGTCGGGTGGTACGAATATCGCCCGAAACGTCCAGATGAAATCGACGACCGCGAGATCCTTGTAGCATTCTTCTCCTCAATTTATGACTGTGTCTCGGGTTCCATGTCGGATTTCAAACCCTAGCCATCGTCTGACCCGAAAATATTGATTTTGGGCCATTTTTGTCGGGTGGTACGAAAAACGCCCGAAAAGTCCAGATGAAATCGACGACCGCGAGATCCTTGTGGCCTTGTTCTCCTAAATTTACGACTGTATCTCGGGTTCCGTGTCGGATTTCAAACACTAGCCATAGTTTGGCCCAAAAATACCGATTTCGGCCCATTTTTGTCGAATGGTTCGAAAATTACCCGAAAAGTCCAGATGAAATCGACGACCGCGAGATCCTTGTAGCATTCTTCTCCTAAATTTATGACTGTGTCTCGGGTTCCGTGTCGGATTTCAAACCCTAGCCATCGTATGGCCCGAAAATACCGATTTCGGCCCATTTTTGTCACGTCGTATGAAAATCGGCCGAAAAGTCTAAATGAAACCGACGACCGCGAGATCCCTGTAGCATTCTTTTATAAATTTATGACTGTGTCTCGGGTTCCGCGTCAGATTTCAAACCCTTGCCAGTGTCTGGCCCTAAAATACCGATTTCGGCGCATTTTTGTCGGGTGGTACGAATATAGCCCGAAAAGTCCAGATGAAATCGACGACCGCGAGATCCTTGTAGCATTCTTCTCCTAAATTTATGACTGTGTCTCGTGTTCCATGTCGGATTTCAAACCCTAGCCATCGTATGGCCCGAAAATACCGATTTCGGCCCATTTTTGTTAGGTCGTATGATAATCGGCCGAAAAGTCTAGATGAAATCGACGACCGCGAGATCCTTGTAGCATTCTTTTCCTAAATTTAAGATTGTGTCTCCGGTTCCGTGTCGGATTTCAATCCCTAGCCAGTGTCTGGCCCGAAAATACCGATTTCGGCCCATTTTTGTCGGGTGGTACGAAAATCGCCCGAAAAGTCCAGATGAAATCGACGACCCCAAGATCCTTGTAGCATTCTTCTCCTAAATTTATGACTGTGTCTCGGGTTCCGTGTCGGATTTCAAACCCTAGCCATCGTATGGCCCGAAAATACCGATTTCGGCCCATTTTTGTCAGGTCGTATGAAAATCGGCCGAAAAGTCTAAATGAAATCGACGACCGCGAGATCCTTGTAGCATTCTTCTCCTAAATTTATGACTGTGTCTCGGGTTCCGTGTCGGATTTCAATCCCTAGCCATCGTATGGGCCGAAAATACCGATTTCGGCCAATTTTTATCGGGTCGTACGAAAATCGGCCGAAAAGTCTACATGAAATCGACGACTGCGAGATCTTTGTAGTATTCTTTTATAAATTTATGACTGTGTCTCGGGTTCCGTGTTGGATTTCAAACCCTAGCAAGTGTCTGGCCCTAAAATAATGATTTCGGCCCATTTTTGTCGGGTGGTACGAATATCGCCCGAAAAGTCCAGATGAAATCGACGACCGTGAGATCCTTGTAGCATTCTTCTCCTAAATTTTTGACTGTGTCTCGGGTTCCATGTTGGATTTCAAACCCTAGCCATCGTCTGGCCCGAAAATATCGATTTTGGGCCATTTTTGTCGGGTGGTACAAAAAACGCCCGAAAAGTCCAGATGAAATCGACGACCGCGAGATCCTTGTGGCCTTCTTCTCCTAAATTTACAATTGTATCTCGGGTTCCGTGTCGGATTTCAAACCCTAGCCGTCGTATGGCCCGAAAATACCGATTTCGGCCCATTTTTGTCAAGTCGTTTGAAAATCGGCCGAAAAGTCTAAATGAAATCGACGACCGCGAGATCCTTGTAGAATTCTTCTCCTAAATTTATGACTGTGTCTCGGGTTCCGTGTAGGATTTCAATCCCTAGCCATCGTGTGGGCCGAAAATACTGATTTCGGCCCATTTTTATCGGGTTGTACGAAAATCGGCCGAAAAGTCTAGTTGAAATCGACGACCGCGAGATCCTTGTAGCATTCTTTTATAAATTTATGACTGTGTCTCGGGTTCCGTGTCGGAATTCAAACCCTAGCCAGTGTCTGGCCCTAAAAAACCGATTTCGGCCCATTTTTGTCGGTTGGTACGAATATCGCCCGAAAAGTCCAGATGAAATCGACGACCGCGAGATCCTTGTAGCATTCTTCTCCTAAGTTTATGACTGTGTCTCGTGTTCCATGTCGGATTTCAAACTTTAGCCATCGTTTGGCCCGAAAATACCGATTTCGGCCCATTTTTGTCGAATGGTTCGAAAATTACCCGAAAAGTCCAGATGAAATCGACGACCGCGAGATCCTTGTAGCATTCTTCTCCTAAATTTATGACTGTGTCTTGGGTTCCGTGTCGGATTTCAAACCCTAGCCATCGTACGGCCCGAAAATACTGATTTCAGCCCATTTTTGTCAGGTCGTACGAAAATCGGCCGAAAAGTCTAGATGAAATCCACAACCGCGAGATCCTTGTAGCATTCTTTTCCTAAATTTATGACTGTGTCTCGGGTTCCGTGTCGGATTTCAAACCCTAGCCAGTGTCTGGCACGAAACTACCGATTTCGGCCCATTTTTATTGGGTCGTACGAAATTCGGCCGAAAAGTCTAGATGAAAGCGACGACCGCGAGATCCTTGTAGCATTCTTTTATAAATTTATGACTGTGTCTCGGGTTCCGTGTCGGATTTCAAATCCTAGCCAGTGTCTGGCCCTAAAATACCGATTTCGGCCAATTTTTGTCGGGTGGTACGAATATCGCCCGAAAAGTCCAGATGAAATCGACGACCGCGAGATCCTTGTAGCATTCTTCTTCTAAATTTATGACGGTGTCTCGTGTTCCATGTCGGATTTCAAACCCTAGCCATTGTTTGGCCCGAAAATATCGATTTTTGGGCCATTTTTGTCGGGTGGTACGAAAAACGCTCGAAAAGTCCAGATGAAATCGACGACCGCGAGATCCTTGTGGCCATCTTCTCCTAAATTTACGACTGTATCTCGGGTTCCATGTCAGATTTCAAACACTAGCCATAGTTTGGCCCGAAAATACCGATTTCGGCCCATTTTTGTCGAATGGTTCGAAAATTACCCGAAAAGTCCAGATGAAATCGACGACCGCGAGATCCTTGTAGCATTCTTCTCCTAAATTTATGACTGTGTCTCGGGTTCCGTGTCGGATTTCAAACCCTATCCATCGTATGGCCCGAAAATACCGATTTCGGCCCATTTTTGTCGGGTCGTACGAAAATCGGATGAAAAGTCTAGATGAAATCGACAACCGCGAGATCCTTGTAGCATTATTTTCCTAAATTTATGACTATGTCTCGGGTTCCGTGTCGGATTTCAAACCCTAGCCAATGTCTGGCCATAAAATACCGATTTCGGCGCATTTTTGTCGGGTGGTACGAAAATCGCTCGAAACGTCCAGATGAAATCGACGAACGCGAGTTCCTTGTAGCATTCTTCTCCTAAATTTATGACTGTGTCTCGGGTTCCGTGTCGGATTTCAAACCCTATCCATCATATGGCCCGAAAATACCGATTTCGGCCCATTGTTGTTAGGTCGTATGAAAATCGGCCGAAAAGTCTAAATGAAATCGACGACCGCGAGATCCTTGTAGCATTCTTCTCCTAAATTTATGACTGTGTCTCGGGTTTCGGGTCGGATTTCAATCCCTAGCCATCGTTTGGGCCGAAAATACCGATTTCGGCCCATTTTTATCGGGTCATACGAAAATCGGCCAAAAAGTCTAGATGAAATCGAAGACCGCGAGATCCTTGTAGTATTCTTTTATAAATTTATGACAATATCTCGGGTTCTGCATCGGATTTCAAACCCTAGCCATCGTCTGGCCCGAAAATACCGATTTCGACCCATTTTTGTCGGGTCGTATGAAAATCGCCCGAAAAGACCAGATCAAATCGACGACCGCGAGATCCTTGTAGCATTCTTCTCCTAAATTTATGATTGTGTCTCGGGTTCCGTTTCGGATTTCAAAACCTAGCCATCGTCTGGCCTGAAAATACCGATTTCGACCCATTTTTGTCGGGTCGTACGAAAATCGGCCGAAAAGTGTAGATGAAATCGACGACCGCGAGATCCTTGTAGCATTCTTTTCCTAAATTTATGACTGTGTCTCGGGTTCTGTGTCGGAATTCAAACCCTAGCCAGTGTCTGGCCCGAAAATACCGATTTCGGCCCATTTTTGTCGGGTGGTACGAAAATCGCCCGAAAAGTCCAGATGAAATCGACGATCGCGAGATCCTTGTAGGATTCTTCTCCTAAATTTATGACTGTGTCTCGGGTTCCGTGTCGGATTTCAAACCCTAGCCATCGTCTGGCCTGAAAAACGATTTCGGCCCATTTTTGTCAGGTGGTATGAAAATCGCCTGAAAAGATCAGATGAAATCGACGACTGCGAGACCTTTGTAGCATTCTTCTCCTAAGTTTATGACTGTGTCTCGGGTTCCGTGTCGGATTTCAAACCCTAGCCATCGTCTGGCCTGAAAAACGATTTCGGCCCATTTTTGTCAGGTGGTACGAAAATCGCCTGAAAAGATCAGATGAAATCGACGACCGCGAGACCTTTGTAGCATTCTTCTCCTAAGTTTATTACTGTGTCTCGTGTTCCATGTCGGATTTCAAACTTTAGCCATCGTTTGGCCCGAAAATACCGATTTCGGCCCATTTTTGTCGAATGGTTCGAAAATTACCCGAAAAGTCCAGATGAAATCGACGACCGCGAGATCCTTGTAGCATTCTTCTCCTAAATTTATGACTGTGTCTTGGGTTCCGTGTCGGATTTCAAACCCTAGCCATCGTATGGCCCGAAAATACTGATTTCAGCCCATTTTTGTCAGGTCGTACGAAAATCGGCCGAAAAGTCTAGATGAAATCCACAACCGCGAGATCCTTGTAGCATTCTTTTCCTAAATTTATGACTGTGTCTCGGGTTCCGTGTCGGATTTCAAACCCTAGCCAGTGTCTGGCACGAAACTACCGACTTCGGCCCATTTTTATCGGGTCGTACGAAATTCGGCCGAAAAGTCTAGATGAAAGCGACGACCGCGAGATCCTTGTAGCATTCTTTTATAAATTTATGACTGTGTCTCGGGTTCCGTGTCGGATTTCAAACCCTAGCCAGTGTCTGGCCCTAAAATACCGATTTCGGCCGATTTTTGTCGGGTGGTACGAATATCGCCCGAAAAGTCCAGATGAAATCGACGACCGCGAGATCCTTGTAGCATTCTTCTTCTAAATTTATGACGGTGTCTCGTGTTCCATGTCGGATTTCAAACCCTAGCCATTGTTTGGCCCGAAAATATCGAGTTTTGGGCCATTTTTGTCGGGTGGTACGAAAAACGCTCGAAAAGTCCAAATGAAATCGACGACCGCGAGATCCTTGTGGCCTTCTTCTCCTAAATTTACGACTGTATCTCGGGTTCCATGTCAGATTTCAAACACTAGCCATAGTTTGGCCCGAAAATACCGATTTCGGCCCATTTTTGTCGAATGGTTCGAAAATTACCCGAAAAGTCCAGATGAAATCGACGACCGCGAGATCCTTGTAGCATTCTTCTCCTAAATTTATGACTGTGTCTCGGGTTCCGTGTCGGATTTCAAACCCTATCCATCGTATGGCCCGAAAATACCGATTTCGGCCCATTTTTGTCGGGTCGTACGAAAATCGGCTGAAAAGTCTAGATGAAATCGACAACCGCGAGATCCTTGTAGCATTATTTTCCTAAATTTATGACTATGTCTCGGGTTCCGTGTCGGATTTCAAACCCTAGCCAGTGTCTGGCCATAAAATACCGATTTCGGCGCATTTTTGTCGGGTGGTACGAAAATCGCTCGAAACGTCCAGATGAAATCGACGAACGCGAGTTCCTTGTAGCATTCTTCTCCTAAATTTATGACTGTGTCTCGGGTTCCGTGTCGGATTTCAAACCCTATCCATCATATGGCCCGAAAATACCGATTTCGGCCCATTGTTGTTAGGTCGTATGAAAATCGGCCGAAAAGTCTAAATGAAATCGACGACCGCGAGATCCTTGTAGCATTCTTCTCCTAAATTTATGACTGTGTCTCGGGTTTCGTGTCGGATTTCAATCCCTAGCCATCGTATGGGCCGAAAATACCGATTTCGGCCCATTTTTATCGGGTCATACGAAAATCGGCCAAAAAGTCTAGATGAAATCGACGACCGCGAGATCCTTGTAGTATTCTTTTATAAATTTATGACAATATCTCGGGTTCTGCGTCGGATTTCAAACCCTAGCCAGTGTCTGGCCCTAAAATACCGATTTCGGCCCATTTTTGTCGGGTGGTACGAATATCGCCCGAAAAGTCCAGATGAAATCGACGACCGCGAGATCCTTGTAGCATTCTTCTCCTAAATTTATGACTGTGTCTCGGGTTCCGTGTCGGATTTCAAACCCTAGCCATCGTCTGGCCCGAAAATACCGATTTCGGCACATTTTTGTCGGGTGGTACGAAAATCGCCCGAAAAGTCCAGATGAAATCGACGACCGCGAGATCCTTGTAGCATTCTTCTCCTAAATTTATGACTGTGTCTCGGGTTCCGTGTCGGATTTCAAACCCTAGCCATCGTATGGCCCGAAAATACCGATTTCGGCCCATTTTTGTCGGGTCGTACGAAAATCGGCCGAAAAGTCTAGATGAAATCCACAACCGCGAGATCCTTGTAGCATTCTTTTCCTAAATTTATGACTGTGTCTCGGGTTCCGTGTCGGATTTCAAACCCTAGCCAGTGTCTGGCCAGAAAATACCGATTTCGGCCATTTTTGTCGGGTGTTACGAAAATTGCCCGAAATGTCCAGATGAAATCTGCGACCGCGAGATCCTTGTAGCATTCTTCTCCTAAATTTATTACTGTGTCTCGGGTTCCGTGTCGGATTTTAAACCCTAGCCATCGTCTCGCCCGAAATTACCGATTTCGGCCCATTTTTGTCGGGTGGTACGAAAATCGCTCGAAATGTCCAGATGAAATCGACGAACGCGAGTTCCTTGTAGCATTCTTCTCCTAAATTTATGACTGTGTCTCGGGTTCCGTGTCGGATTTCAAACCCTAGCCATCGTATGGCCCGAAAATATCGATTTCGGCCCATTTTTGTCAGGTCGTATGAAAATCGGCTGAAAAGTCTAAATGAAATCGACGACCGCGAGATCCTTGTAGCATTCTTCTCCTAAATTTATGATTGTGTCTCGGGTTCCGTGTCGGATTTCAATCCCTAGCCATCGTATGGGCCGAAAATACCGATTTCGGCCCATTTTTATCGGGTCGTACGAAAATCGGCCGAAAAGTCTAGATGAAATCGCAACCGCGAGATCCTTGTAGCATTCTTTTATAAATTTATGACTGTGTCTCGGGTTCCGTGTCGGATTTCAAACCCTAGCCATCGTATGGCCCGAAAATATCGATTTCGGCCCATTTTTGTCAGGTCGTATGAAATCGGCCGAAAAGTCTAGATGAAATCGACGACCGCGAGATCCTTGTAGCATTCTTCTCCTAAATTTATGACTGTGTCTCGGGTTCCGTGTCGGATTTCAAACCCTATCCATCGTATGGCCCGAAAATACCGATTTCGGCCCATTTTTGTCGGGTCGTACGAAAATCGGATGAAAAGTCTAGATGAAATCGACAACCGCGAGATCCTTGTAGCATTATTTTCCTAAATTTATGACTATGTCTCGGGTTCCGTGTCGGATTTCAAACCCTAGCCAATGTCTGGCCATAAAATACCGATTTCGGCGCATTTTTGTCGGGTGGTACGAAAATCGCTCGAAACGTCCAGATGAAATCGACGAACGCGAGTTCCTTGTAGCATTCTTCTCCTAAATTTATGACTGTGTCTCGGGTTCCGTGTCGGATTTCAAACCCTATCCATCATATGGCCCGAAAATACCGATTTCGGCCCATTGTTGTTAGGTCGTATGAAAATCGGCCGAAAAGTCTAAATGAAATCGACGACCGCGAGATCCTTGTAGCATTCTTCTCCTAAATTTATGACTGTGTCTCGGGTTTCGTGTCGGATTTCAATCCCTAGCCATCGTTTGGGCCGAAAATACCGATTTCGGCCCATTTTTATCGGGTCATACGAAAATCGGCCAAAAAGTCTAGATGAAATCGAAGACCGCGAGATCCTTGTAGTATTCTTTTATAAATTTATGACAATATCTCGGGTTCTGCATCGGATTTCAAACCCTAGCCAGTGTCTGGCCCTAAAATACCGATTTCGGCCCATTTTTGTCGGGTGGTACGAATATCGCCCGAAAAGTCCAGATGAAATCGACGACCGCGAGATCCTTGTAGCATTCTTCTCCTAAATTTATGACTGTGTCTCGGGTTCCATGTCGGATTTCAAACCCTAGCCATCGTCTGGCCCGAAAATATCGATTTTGGGTCATTTTTGTCGGATGGTACGAAAATCGCCTGAAAAGTCCAGATGAAATCGACGACCGCGAGATCCTTGTAGCATTCTTCTCCTAAATTTATGATTGTGTCTCGGGTTCCGTGTCGGATTTAAAACCCTAGCCATCGTCTGGCCCGAAAATACCGATTTCGGCCAATTTTTGTCAGGTGGTACGAAAATCGCCCGAAAAGACCAGATGAAATTGACGAATGCGAGATCCATGTAGCATTCTTCTCCTAAATTTATGACTGTGTCTCGGGTTCCGTGTCAGATTTCAAAACCTAGCCATCGTATGGCCCGAAAATACCAATTTCGGCCCATTTTTGTCGGGTCGTATGAAAATCGGCCGAAAAGTCTAGATGAAATCGACGACCGCGAGATCCTTTTAGCATTCTATTCCTTAATTTATGACTGTGTCTCGGGTTCCGTGTCGGATTTCAATCCCTAGCCAGTGTCTGGCACGAAAATACCGATTTCAGCCCATTTTTGTCGGGTGGTACGAAAATCGCCCGAAAAGTCTAGTTGAAATCGACGACCGCGAGATTCTTGTAGCATTCTTCTCCTAAATTTATGACTGTGTCTCGGGTGCCATGTCGGATTTCAAACCCTAGCAATCGTCTAGCCCGAAAATACCGATTTGGACCCATTTTTGTCGGGTCGTACGAAAATCGGCCGAAAAGTTTAGATGAAATCGACGACAGCGAGATCCTTGTAGCATTCTTTTCCTTAATTTATGACTGTGTCTCGGGTTACGTGTCGGATTTCAAACCCTAGCCATCGTCTGGCCTAAAAAACGATTTCGGCCCATTTTTGTCGGGTGGTACGAAAATCGCGTGAAAAGATCAGATGAAATCGACGACCGCGAGACCTTTGTAGCATTCTTCTCCTAAGTTTATGACTGTGTCTCGGGTTCCGTGTTGGATTTCAAACCCTAGCCATCGTATGGCCCGAAAATACCGATTTCGGCCTATTTTTGTCGGGTCGTACGAAAATCGGCCGAAAAGTCTAGATGAAATCGACGACCGTGAGATCCTTGTAGCATTCTTTTCCTAAATTTATGACTGTGTCTCGTATTCCGTGTCGGATTTCAAACCCTAGCCAGTGTCTGGCCCGAAAATACCGATTTCGGCCTATTTTTGTTGGGTTGTACGAAAAATCGCCCGAAAAGTCCATATGAAATCTACGACCGCAACATCCTTGTAGCATTCTTCTCCTAAATTTATGACTGTGACTCGGGTTCCGTGTCGGATTTCAAACCCTAGCTATCGTCTTGCCTGAAAATACCGATTTCGGCCCATTTTTGTCGGGTGGTACGAAAATCGCCTGAAACGGCTTGATGAAATCGACGACCGCGAGATCCTTGTAGCATTCTTCTCCTAAATTTATGACTGTGTCTCGGGTTCCGTGTCGGATTTCAAACCCTAGCCATCGTCTAGCCTGAAAATACCGATTTCGACCCATTTTTGTCAGGTGGTACGAAAATCACCCGAAAAGACCAGATGAAATTGACGAGTGCGAGATCCTTGTAGCATTCTTTTCCTAAATTTATGACTGTATCTCGGGTTCCGTGTCAGATTTCAAAACCTAGCCATCGTATGGCCCGAAAATACCGATTTCGGCCCATTTTTATCAAGTCGTACGAAAATCGGCGGAAAACTCTAGATGAAATAGATGACCGCGAGATCCTTGTAGCATTCTTTTCCTAAATTTATGACTGTGTCTCGGGTTCTGTGTCGGATTTCAAACCCTAGCTAGTGTCTGGCCAGAAAATAACGATTTCGGCCCTTTTTGTCGGGTGGTACGAAAATCGCCCGAAAAGTCCAGATGAAATCGATGATCGCAAGATCCTTGTAGCCTTCTTCTCCTAAATTTATGACTGTATCTCGGGTTCCGTGTCGGATTTCAAACACTAGCCATAGTTTGACCCGAAAATACCGATTTCGGCCCATTTTTGTCGGGTGGTACGAATATTATCCGAAAAGTCCAGATGAAATCGAAGACCGCGAGATCCTTGTAGCATTCTTCTCCTAAATTTATGACTGTGTCTCGGGTTTTTGTGTCGGATTTCAAACCCTAGCCATCGTTTGGCCCGAAAATATCGATTACGGTTCATTTTTGTCGGGTCGTATGAAAATCGGCCGAAAAGTTTAGATGAAATCGACGACAGCGAGATCCTTGTAGCATTCTTTTCCTTAATTTATGACTGTGTCTCGGGTTCCGTGTCGGATTTCAAACCCTAGCCAGTGTGTGGCACGAAAATACCGATTTCGGCCCATTTTTGTCGGGTGGTACGAAAATCGCCCGAAAAGTTTAGTTGAAATCGACGACCGCGAGATCCTTGTAGCATTCTTCTCTTAAATTTATGACTGTGTCTCAGATGCCGTGTCGGATTTCAAACCCTAGCCATCGTCTAGCCCGAAAATACCGATTTCGACCCATTTTTGTCGGGTCGTATGAAAATCGCCCGAAAAGACCAGATCAAATCGACGACCGCGAGATCCTTGTAGCATTCTTCTCCTAAATTTATGATTGTGTCTCGGGTTCCGTTTCGGATTTCAAAACCTAGCCATCGTCTGGCCTGAAAATACCGATTTCGACCCATTTTTGTCGGGTCGTACGAAAATCGGCCGAAAAGTGTAGATGAAATCGACGACCGCGAGATCCTTGTAGCATTCTTTTCCTAAATTTATGACTGTGTCTCGGGTTCTGTGTCGGAATTCAAACCCTAGCCAGTGTCTGGCCCGAAAATACCGATTTCAGCCCATTTTTGTCGGGTGGTACGAAAATCGCCCGAAAAGTCCAGATGAAATCGACGATTGCGAGATCCTTGTAGGATTCTTCTCCTAAATTTATGACTGTGTCTCGGGTTCCGTGTCGGATTTCAAACCCTAGCCATCGTCTGGCCTGAAAAACGATTTCGGCCCATTTTTGTCAGGTGGTATGAAAATCGCCTGAAAAGATCAGATGAAATCGACGACTGCGAGACCTTTGTAGCATTCTTCTCCTAAGTTTATGACTGTGTCTCGGGTTCCGTGTCGGATTTCAAACCCTAGCCATCGTCTGGCCTGAAAAACGATTTCGGCCCATTTTTGTCAGGTGGTACGAAAATCGCCTGAAAAGATCAGATGAAATCGACGACCGCGAGACCTTTGTAGCATTCTTCTCCTAAGTTTATTACTGTGTCTCGGGTTCCGTGTCGGATTTCAAACCCTAGCCATCGTATGGCCCGAAAATACCGATTTCGGCCTATTTTTGTCGGGTCGTACGAAAATCGGACGAAAAGTCAAGATGAAATCGACGACCGCGAGATCGTTGTAGCATTCTTTTCCTAAATTTATGACTGTGTCTCGGGTTCCGTGTTGGATTTCAAACACTAGCCATAGTCTGGCCCGAAAATACCGATTTCGGCCCATTTTTGTCGGGTGGTACGAAAATCGCCCGAAAAGTCCACATGAAATCGACAACCACGAGATCCTTGTAGCATTATTCTCCTAAATTTATGACTATGTCTCGGGTTCCGTGTCGGATTTCAAACCCTTGCCATCGTTTGGCCTGAAAATACCGATTTCGGCCCATTTTTGTCGGGTCGTACAAAAATCAGCCAGAAAAGTCCTGATGAAATCGACGATTGCGAGATCCTTGTAGCATTCTTCTCCTAAATTTATGACTGTGTCTCGGGTTCCGTGTCGGATTTAAAACCCTAGCCATCGTCTGGCCCGAAATACCGATTTTGGCCCATTTTTGTCGGGTGGTACGAATATCGCCCGAAAAGTCTAGATGAAATCGACGACCGCGAGATCCTTGTAGCATTCTTCTCCTAAATTTATGACTGTGTCTCGGGTTCCATGTCGGATTTCAAACCCTAGCCATTGTCTGGCCCGAAAATATCGATTTTGGGCCATTTTTGTCAGGTGGTACGAAAATCGCCTGAAAAGTCCAGATGAAATCGACGACCGCGAGATCGTTGTAGCATTCTTTTCCTAAATTTATGACTGTGTCTCGGGTTCCGTGTCGGATTTCAAACACTAGCCATAGTCTGGCCCGAAAATACCGATTTCGGCCCATTTTTGTCGGGTGGTACGAAAATCGCCCGAAAAGTCCACATGAAATCGACAACCACGAGATCCTTGTAGCATTATTCTCCTAAATTTATGACTATGTCTCGGGTTCCGTGTCGGATTTCAAACCCTTGCCATCGTCTGGCCTGAAAATACCGATTTCGGCCCATTTTTGTCGGGTCGTACAAAAATCGGCCAGAAAAGTCCTGATGAAATCGACGATTGCGAGATCCTTGTAGCACTCTTCTTCTAAATTTATGATTGTGTCTCGGGTTCCGTGTCGGATTTCAAACCCTAGCCATCGTCTGGCCCTAAATACCGATTTCAGCCCATTTTTGTCGGGTGGTACGAATATCGCCCGAAAAGTCCAGATGAAATCGACGATCGCGAGATCCTTGTAGCATTCTTCTCCTAAATTTATGACTATGTCTCGGGTTCCATGTCGGATTTCAAACCCTAGCCATCGTCTGGCCCGAAAATATCGATTTTGTGCGATTTTTGTCGGGTGGTACGAAAATCGCCTGAAAAGTCCAGATGAAATCGACAACCGCGAGATCCTTGTAGCATTCTTTTCCTAAATTTATGACTGTGTCTCGGGTTCCGTGTCGGATTTCAAACCCTAGCCAGTGTCTGGCCAGAAAATAACAATTTCGGCCCTTTTTGTCAGGTGGTACGAAAATCGCCCGAAAAGTCCAGATGAAATCGACGACCACGAGATCCTTGTAGCGTTCTTCTCCTAAATTTATGACTGTATCTCGGGTTTCGTGTCGGATTTCAAACACTACCCATAGTTTGACCCGAAAATACCGATTTCGGCCCATTTTTATCGGGTGGTACGAAAATTATCCGAAATGTCCAGATGAAATCGACGACCGCGAGATCCTTGTAGCATTCTTTTCCTAAATTTATGACTGTGTCTCGGGTTCTGTGTCGGAATTCAAACCCTAGCCAGTGTCTTGCCAGAAAATACCGATTTCGGCCCATTTTTGTGGGGTGGTACGAAAATCGCCCGAGAAGTCCAGATGAAATCGACGATCGCGAGATCCTTGTAGCATTCTTCTCCTAAATTTATGACTGTGTCTCGTGTTACGTGTCGGATTTCAAACCCTAGCCATCGTCTGGCCTGAAAAACGATTTCGGCCCATTTTTGTCAGGTGGTACGAAAATCGCCTGAAAAGATCAGATGAAATCGACGACCGTGAGACCTTTGTAGCATTCTTCTCCTAAATTTATGACTGTGTCTCGGGGTTCCGTGTCGGATTTCAAACCCTAACCATCGTATGGCCCGAAAATACCGATTTCGGCCTATTTTTGTCGGGTCGTACGAAAATCGACCGAAAAGTCTAGATGAAATCGACGACCGTGAGATCCTTGTAACATTCTTTTCCTAAATTTATGACTGTGTCTCGTGTTCCGTGTCGGATTTCAAACCCTAGCCAGTGTCTGGCCCGATAATACCGATTTCGGCCCATTTTTTCGGGTGGTACGAAAATTGCCCGAAAAGTCCAGATGAAATCTACGACCGCAACAACCTTGTAGCATTCTTCTCCTAAATTTATGACTGTGTCTCGGGTTCCGTGTCGGATTTCAAACCCTAACCATCGTCTTGCCCGAAAATACCAATTTCGGCCCATTTCTGTCGGGTGGTACGAAAATCGCCTAAAACGTCCAGATGAAATCGACGACCGCGAGATCCTTGTAGCATTCTTCTCCTAAATTTATGATAGTGTCTCGGGTTCCGTTTCGGATTTCAAACCCTAGCCATCGTCTGGCCTGAAAATACCGATTTCGGCCCATTTTTGTAAGGTGGTACGGAAATCGCCCAAAAAGACCAGATGAAATCGACGACCGCGAGATCCTTGTAGCATTCTTCTCCTAAATTTATGACTGTATCTCGGGTTCCGTGTCGAATTTCAAAACCTAGCCATCGTATGGCCCGAAAATACCGATTTCGGCCCATTTTTATCGGGTCGTACGAAAATCGGCCGAAAAGTCAAGATGAAATCGACGACCGCGAGATCCTTGTAGCATTCTTTTCCTAAATTTATGACTGTGTCTCGGGTTACGTGTCGGATTTCAAACCCTAGCCATCGTCTGGCCTGAAAAAACGATTTCGGCCCATTTTTGTCAGGTGGTACGAAAATCGCCCGAAAAGATCAGATGAAATCGACGACCGCGAGACCTTTGTAGCATTCTTCTCCTAAGTTTATGACTGTGTCTCGGGTTCCGTGTCGGATTTCAAACCCTAGCCATCGTCTGGCCTGAAAAACGATTTCGGCCCATTTTTGTCAGGTGGTACGAAAATCGCCTGAAAAGATCAGATGAAATCGACGACCGCGAGACCTTTGTAGCATTCTTCTCCTAAGTTTATGACTGTGTCTCGGGTTCCGTGTCGGATTTCAAACCCTAGCCATCGTCTTGACCGAAAATACCGATTTCGGCCCATTTTTGTCGGGTGGTACGAAAATGGCCATAAACGGCCAGATGAAATCGACGACTGCGAGATCCTTGTAGCATTCTTCTCCTAAATTTATGACTGTGTATCGGGTTCCGTGTCAGATTTCAAACCCTAGCCATCGTTTGGCCTGAAAATACCGATTTCGGCCCATTTTTGTCAGGTGGTACGAAAATCGCCCAAAAAGACCAGATGAAATCAACGACCGCGAGATCCTTGTAGCATTCTTCTCCTAAATTTATGACTATGTCTCAGATGCCTTGTCGGATTTCAAACCCTAGCCATCGTCTAGCCCGAAAATACCGATTTCGGCCAATTTTTGTCGGGTCGTATGAAAATCGCCCGAAAAGACCAGATGAAATCGACGACCGCGAGATCCTTGTAGCATTCTTCTCCTAAATTTATTGTTGTGTCTCGGGTTCCGTTTCAGATTTCAAAACCTAGCCATCGTATGGCTTGAAAATACCGATTTCGGCCCATTTTTGTCGGTCCGTACGAAAATCGGCCGAAAAGTCTAGATGAAATCGACGACCGCGAGATCCTTGTAGCATTATTTTCCTAAATTTATGACTGTGTCTCGGGTTCTGTGTCGGAATTCAAACCCTAGCCAGTGTCTGGCCCGAAAATACCGATTTCGGCCCATTTTTGTCGGGTGGTACGAAAATCGCCCGAAAAGTCCAGATGAAATCGACGATCGCGAGATCCTTGTAGCATTCTTCTCCTAAATTCATGACTGTGTCTCGGGTTACGTGTCGGATTTCAAACCCTAGCCATCGTCTGGCCTGAAAAACGATTTTGGCCCATTTTTGTCAGGTGGTACGAAAATCGCCTGAAAAGATCAGATGAAATCGACGACCGCGAGACCTTTGTAGCATTCTTCTCCTAAGTTTATGACTGTGTCACGGGTTCCGTGTCGGATTTCAAACCCTAGCCATCGTCTGGCCTGAAAAATGATTTCGGCTCATTTTTGTCAGGTGGTACGAAAATCGCCTGAAAAGATCAGATGAAATCGACGACTGCGAGACCTTTGTAGCATTCGTCTCCTAAGTTTATGACTGTGTCTCGGGTTCCGTGTCGGATTTCAAACCCTAGCCATCGTTTGGCCTGAAAAACGATTTCGGCCCATTTTTGTCAGGTGGTACGAAAATCGCCTGAAAAGATCAGATGAAATCGACGACCGCGAGACCTATGTAGCATTCTTCTCCTAAGTTTATGAATGTGTCTTGGGTTCCGTGTCGGATTTCAAACCCTAGCCATCGTCTTGCCCGAAAATACCGATTTCGGCCCATTTTTGTCGGGTGGTACGAAAATGGCCTGAAACGACCAGATGAATTCGACGACCGCGATATCCTTGTAGCATTCTTCTCCTAAATGTATGATTGTGTCTCGGGTTCCGTGTCAGATTTCAAACCCTAGCCATCGTCTGGCCTTAAAATACCGATTTCGGCCCATTTTTGTCAGGTGGTACGGAAGTCGCCCGAAAAGACCAGATGAAATCGACGACCGCGAGATCCTTGTAGCATTCTTCTCCTAAATTTATGACTGTGTCTCGGGTTCCGTGTCGGATTTCAAAACCTAGCCATCGTATGGCCCGAAAATACCGATTTCGGCCCATTTTTGTCGGGTCGTACGAAAATCGGACGAAAAGTCTAGATGAAATCGACGACCGCGAGATCGTTGTAGCATTCTTTTCCTAAATTTATGTCTGTGTCTCGGGTTCCGTGTCGGATTTCAAACACTAGCCATAGTCTGGCCCGAAAATACCGATTTCGTCCCATTTTTGTCGGGTGGTACGAAAATCGCCCGAAAAGTCCACATGAAATCGACAACCACGAGATCCTTGTAGCATTATTCTCCTGAATTTATGACTATGTCTCGGGTTCCGTGTCGGATTTCAAACCCTTGCCATCGTCTGGCCTGAAAATACCGATTTCGGCCCATTTTTGTCAGGTGGTACGAAAATCGCCCGAAAAGACCAGATGAAATCAACGACCGCGAGATCCTTGTAGCATTCTTCTCCTAAATATATGACTATGTCTCAGATGCCGTGTCGGATTTCAAACCCTAGCCATCGTCTAGCCCGAAAATACCGATTTCGGCCCATTTTTGTCGGGTCGTACGAAAATCGCCTGAAAAGTCCAGATGAAATCGACGACCGCGAGATCCTTGTAGCATTCTTTTCCTAAATTTGTGACTGTGTCTCGTGTTCCGTGTCGGATTTCAAACCCTAGCCAGTGTCTGGCCCGAAAATACCGATTTCGGCCCATTTTTGTCGGGTGGTACGAAAATTGCCCGAAAAGTCCAGATGAAATCTACGACCGCAACATCCTTGTAGCATTCTTCTCCTAAATTTATGACTGTGTCTCAAGTTCCGTGTCGGATTTCAAACCCTAGCCATCGTCTTGCCCGAAAATACCGATTTCGGCCCATTTTTGTCGGGTGGTACGAAAATCGCCTGAAACATCCAGATGAAATCGACGACCGCGAGATCCTTGTAGCATTCTTCTCCTAAATTTATGACTGTGTCTCGGGTTCCGTGTCGGATTTCAAACCCTAGCCATCGTCTGGCCTGAAAATACCGATTTCGGCCCATTTTTGTCAGGTGGTACGGAAATCGCCCGAAAAGACCAGATGAAATCGACGACCGCGATATCCTTGTAGCATTCTTCTCCTAAATTTATGACTGTGTCTCGGGTTCCGTGTCGGATTTCAAAACCTAGCCATCGTATGGCCCGAAGATACCGATTTCGGCCCATTTTTATCGAGTCGTACGAAAATCGGCCGAAAAGTCTAGATGAAATCGACGACCGCGAGATCCTTGTTGCATTCTTTTCCTTAATTTATGACTGTGTCTCGGGTTCCGTGTCGGATTTCAAACCCTAGCCAGTGTGTGGCACAAAAATACCGATTTCGGCCCATTTTTATCGGGTGGTACGAAAATCGCCCGAAATGTTTAGTTGAAATCGACGACCGTGACATGCTTGTAGCATTCTTCTCCTAAATTTATGACTGTGTCTCAGATGTCGTGTCGGATTTCAAACCCTAGCCATCGTCTAGCCCGAAAATACCGATTTCGGCCCATTTTTGTCGGGTCGTATGAAAATCGCCCGAAAAGACCAGATGAAATCGACGACCGCGAGATCCTTGTAGCATTCTTCTCCTAAATTTATGATTGTATCTCGGGTTCCGTTTCGGATTTCAAAACCTAGCCATCGTATGGCTTGAAAATACCGATTTCGGCCCATTTTTGTCGGGTCGTACGAAAATCGGCCAAAAAGTCTAGATGAAATCGACGACCGCGAGATCCTTGTAGCATTCTTTTCCTAAATTTATGATCGTGTCTCGGGTTTTGTGTCGGAATTCAAACCCTAGCCAGTGTCTGGCCCGAAAATACCGATTTCGGCCCATTTTTGTCGGATGGTACGAAAATCGCCCGAAAAGTCCAGATGAAATCGATGATCGCGAGATCCTTGTAGCATTCTTCTCCTAAATTTATGACTCTGTCTCGGGTTACGTGTCGGATTTCAACCCCTAGCCATCGTCTGGCATGAAAAACGATTTCGGCCCATTTTTGTTAGGTGGTACGAAAATCGCCTGAAAAGATCAGATGAAATCGACGACCGCGAGACCTTTGTAGCATTCTTCTCCTAAGTTTATGACTGTGTCTCGGGTTCCGTGTCGGATTTCAAACCCTAGCCATCGTCTTGACCGAAAATACCGATTTCGGCCCATTTTTGTCGGGTGGTACGAAAATGGCCATAAACGGCCAGATGAAATCGACGACCGCGAGATCCTTGTAGCATTCTTCTCCTAAATTTATGACTGTGTATCGGGTTCCGTGTCAGATTTCAAACCCTAGCCATCGTCTGGCCTGAAAATACCGATTTCGGCCCATTTTTGTCAGGTGGTACGAAAATCGCCCGAAAAGACCAGATGAAATCAACGACCGCGAGATCCTTGTAGCATTCTTCTCCTAAATTTATGACTATGTCTCAGATGCCTTGTCGGATTTCAAACCCTAGCCATCGTCTAGCCCGAAAATACCGATTTCGGCCAATTTTTGTCGGGTCGTATGAAAATCGCCCGAAAAGACCAGATGAAATCGACGACCGCGAGATCCTTGTAGCATTCTTCTCCTAAATTTATTGTTGTGTCTCGGGTTCCGTTTCAGATTTCAAAACCTAGCCATCGTATGGCTTGAAAATACCGATTTCGGCCCATTTTTGTCGGTCCGTACGAAAATCGGCCGAAAAGTCTAGATGAAATCGACGACCGCGAGATCCTTGTAGCATTATTTTCCTAAATTTATGACTGTGTCTCGGGTTCTGTGTCGGAATTCAAACCCTAGCCAGTGTCTGGCCCGAAAATACCGATTTCGGCCCATTTTTGTCGGGTGGTACGAAAATCGCCCGAAAAGTCCAGATGAAATCGACGATCGCGAGATCCTTGTAGCATTCTTCTCCTAAATTCATGACTGTGTCTCGGGTTACGTGTCGGATTTCAAACCCTAGCCATCGTCTGGCCTGAAAAACGATTTTGGCCCATTTTTGTCAGGTGGTACGAAAATCGCCTGAAAAGATCAGATGAAATCGACGACCGCGAGACCTTTGTAGCATTCTTCTCCTAAGTTTATGACTGTGTCACGGGTTCCGTGTCGGATTTCAAACCCTAGCCATCGTCTGGCCTGAAAAATGATTTCGGCTCATTTTTGTCAGGTGGTACGAAAATCGCCTGAAAAGATCAGATGAAATCGACGACTGCGAGACCTTTGTAGCATTCGTCTCCTAAGTTTATGACTGTGTCTCGGGTTCCGTGTCGGATTTCAAACCCTAGCCATCGTCTGGCCTGAAAAACGATTTCGGCCCATTTTTGTCAGGTGGTACGAAAATCGCCTGAAAAGATCAGATGAAATCGACGACCGCGAGACCTTTATAGCATTCTTCTCCTAAGTTTATGACTGTGTCTTGGGTTCCGTGTCGGATTTCAAACCCTAGCCATCGTCTTGCCCGAAAATACCGATTTCGGCCCATTTTTGTCGGGTGGTACGAAAATGGCCTGAAACGGCCAGATGAATTCGACGACCGCGATATCCTTGTAGCATTCTTCTCCTAAATGTATGATTGTGTCTCGGGTTCCGTGTCAGATTTCAAACCCTAGCCATCGTCTGGCCTTAAAATACCGATTTCGGCCCATTTTTGTCAGGTGGTACGGAAATCGCCCGAAAAGACCAGATGAAATCGACGACCGCGAGATCCTTGTAGCATTCTTCTCCTAAATTTATGACTGTGTCTCGGGTTCCGTGTCGGATTTCAAAACCTAGCCATCGTATGGCCCGAAAATACCGATTTCGGCCCATTTTTGTCGGGTCGTACGAAAATCGGACGAAAAGTCTAGATGAAATCGACGACCGCGAGATCGTTGTAGCATTCTTTTCCTAAATTTATGTCTGTGTCTCGGGTTCCGTGTCGGATTTCAAACACTAGCCATAGTCTGGCCCGAAAATACCGATTTCGTCCCATTTTTGTCGGGTGGTACGAAAATCGCCCGAAAAGTCCACATGAAATCGACAACCACGAGATCCTTGTAGCATTATTCTCCTGAATTTATGACTATGTCTCGGGTTCCGTGTCGGATTTCAAACCCTTGCCATCGTCTGGCCTGAAAATACCGATTTCGGCCCATTTTTGTCAGGTGGTACGAAAATCGCCCGAAAAGACCAGATGAAATCAACGACCGCGAGATCCTTGTAGCATTCTTCTCCTAAATTTATGACTATGTCTCAGATGCCGTGTCGGATTTCAAACCCTAGCCATCGTCTAGCCCGAAAATACCGATTTCGGCCCATTTTTGTCGGGTCGTACGAAAATCGCCTGAAAAGTCCAGATGAAATTGACGACCGCGAGATCCTTGTAGCATTCTTTTCCTAAATTTGTGACCGTGTCTCGTGTTCCGTGTCGGATTTCAAACCCTAGCCAGTGTCTGGCCCGAAAATACCGATTTCGGCCCATTTTTGTCGGGTGGTACGAAAATTGCCCGAAAAGTCCAGATGAAATCTACGACCGCAACATCCTTGTAGCATTCTTCTCCTAAATTTATGACTGTGTCTCAAGTTCCGTGTCGGATTTCAAACCCTAGCCATCGTCTTGCCCGAAAATACCGATTTCGGCCCATTTTTGTCGGGTGGTACGAAAATCGCCTGAAAC
>JBBPBP010009777.1:978522-1017367 GCA_037974735.1 Cicer chorassanicum
TTTGTCTGGCCCGAAAATACCGATTTCGACCCATTTTTGTCGGGTGGTACGAAAATTGCCCGAAAAGTCCAGATGAAATCTACGACCGCAACATCCTTGTAGCATTCTTCTCCTAAATTTATGACTGTGTCTCAGGTTCCGTGTCGGATTTCAAACCCTAGCCATCGTCTTGCCCGAAAATACCGATTTCGGCCCATTTTTGTCGGGTGGTACAAAGATCGCCTGAAACGTCCAGATGAAATCGACGACCGCGAGATCCTTGTAGCATTCTTCTCCTAAATTTATGACTGTGTCTCGGGTTTCGTGTCGGATTTCAAACCCTAGCCATCGTCTAGCCTGAAAATACCGATTTCAGCCCATTTTTGTCAAGTGGTACGGAAATCTCCCGAAAAGACCAGATGAAATCGACGACCGCGAGATCCTTGTAGCATTCTTCTCCTAAATTTGTGACTGTGTCTCGGGTTCCGTGTCGGAATTTCAAAACCTAGCCATCGTATGGCCCGAAAATACCGATTTCGGCCCATTTTTATCGGGTCGTACGAAAATCGGCCGAAAAGTCTAGATGAAATCGACGACCGCGAGATCCTTGTAGCATTATTTTCCTAAATTTATGACTGTGTCTCGGGTTCCGTGTCGGATTTCAAACACTAGCCATAGTCTGGCCCAAAAATACCGATTTCGGCCCATTTTTGTCGGGTGGTACGAAAATCGTCCGAAAAGTCCAGATGAAATTGACAACCACGAGGTCCTTGTAGCATTCTTCTCTTAAATTTATGACTATGTCTCGGGTTCCGTGTCGGATTTCAAACCCTTTCCATAGTCTGGCCTGAAAATACCGATTTCGGCCCATTTTTGTCGGTTCGTACAAAAATCGGCCAGAAAAGTCCTGATGAAATTGACTAACGCGAGATCCTTGTAGCATTCTTCTCCTAAATTTATAACTGTGTCTCGGGTTCCGTGTCGGATTTCAAACCCTAGCCATCGTCTGGCCCGAAATACCGATTTCGGCCCATTTTTGTCGGGTGGTACGAATATCGCTCGAAAAGTCCAGATGAAATCGACGACCACAAGATCCTTGTAGCATTCTTCTCCTAAATTTATGACTGTGTCTCGGGTTCCATGTCGGATTTCAAACCCTAGCCATCGTTTGGCCCGAAAATATCGATTTTGGGCCATTTTTGTCGGGTGGTACGAAAATCGCCAGAAAAGTACAGATTAGATCGACGACCGCGAGATCCTTGTAGCATTCTTCTCCTAAATTTATGAATGTGTCTCGGGTTCCGTGTCAGATTTCAAACCCCAGCCATCGTCTGGCCCGAAAATACCGATTTCGGCCCATTTTTGTCAGGTCGTATGAAAATCGCCCGAAAAGACCAGATGAAATCGACGACCGCAAGATCCTTGTAGCATTCTTCTTCTAAATTTATGATTGTGTCTCGGGTTCCGTGTCGGATTTCAAACCCTTGCCATCGTCTGGCCCGAAAATACCGATTTCGGCCCATTTTTGTCGGGTCGTACAAAAATCGGCCAGAAAAGCCCTGATGAAATCGACGATTGCGAGATCCTTGTAGCATTCTTCTCCTAAATTTATGACTGTGTCTCGGGTTCCGTGTCGGATTTCAAACCCTAGCCATCGTCTTGCCCGAAATACCGAATTCGGCCCATTTTTGTCGGGTGGTATGAATATCGCCCGAAAAGTCCAGATGAAATCGACGACCGCGAGATCCTTGTAGCATTCTTCTCCTAAATTTATGACTGTGTCTCGGGTTCCATGTCGGATTTCAAACCCTAGCCATCGTCTGGCCCGAAAATATCGATTTTGGGCCATTTTTATCGGGTGGTACGAAAATCGCCCGAAAAGTCCACATGAAATCGACGACCGCGAGATCGTTGTAGCATTCTTTTCCTATATTTATGATTGTGTCTCGGGTTCCGTGTCGGAGTTCAAACCCTTGCCATCGTCTAGCCTGAAAATACCGATTTCGGCCCATTTTTGTCGGGTCGTACAAAAATCGGCCAGAAAAGTCCTGATGAAATCGACAATTGCGAGATCCTTGTAGCATTCTTCTCCTAAATTTATGACTGTGTCTCGGGTTCCGTGTCGGATTTCAAACCCTAGCCATCGTCTGGCCCGAAATACCGATTTCGGCCCATTTTTGTCGGGTGGTACGAATATCGCTCGAAAAGTCCAGATGAAATCGACGACCGCAAGATCCTTGTAGCATTCTTCTCCTAAATTTATGACTGTGTCTCGGGTTCCATGTCGGATTTCAAACCCTAGCCATCGTTTGGCCCGAAATTATCGATTTTGGGCCATTTTTGTCGGGTGGTACGAAAATCACCTGAAAAGTACAGATTAGATCGACGACCGCGAGATCCTTGTAGCATTCTTCTCCTAAATTTATGAATGTGTCTCGGGTTCCGTGTCAGATTTTAAACCCCAGCCATCGTCTGGCCCGAAAATACCGATTTCGGCCCATTTTTGTCAGGTCGTATGAAAATCGCCCGAAAAGACCAGATGAAATCGACGACCGCGAGATCCTTGTAGCATTCTTCTTCTAAATTTATGATTGTGTCTCGGGTTCCGTGTCGGATTTCAAACCCTTGCCATCGTCTGGCCCGAAAATACCGATTTCGGCCCATTTTTGTCGGGTCGTACAAAAATCGGCCAGAAAAGTCCTGATGAAATCGACGATTGCGAGATCCTTGTAGCATTCTTCTCCTAAATTTATGACTGTGTCTCGGGTTCCGTGTCGGATTTCAAACCCTAGCCATCGTCTTGCCCGAAATACCGAATTCGGCCCATTTTTGTCGGGTGGTATGAATATCGCCCGAAAAGTCCAGATGAAATCGACGACCGCGAGATCCTTGTAGCATTCTTCTCCTAAATTTATGACTGTGTCTCGGGTTCCATGTCGGATTTCAAACCCTAGCCATCGTCTGGCCCGAAAATATCGATTTTGGGCCATTTTTTACGGGTGGTACGAAAATCGCCTGAAAAGTCCAGATGAAATCGACGACCGCGAGATCCTTGTAGCATTCTTTTCCTAAATTTATGACTGTGTCTCGGGTTCCGTGTCGGATTTCAAACCCTAGCCAGTGTCTGGCCCGAAAATACCGATTTCGGCCCATTTTTGTCGGGTGGTACGAAAATTGCCCGAAAAGTCCAGATGAAATCTACGACCGCAACATCCTTGTAGCATTCTTCTCCTAAATTTATGACTGTGTCTCAAGTTCCGTGTCGGATTTCAAACCCTAGCCATCGTCTTGCCCGAAAATACCGATTTCGGCCCATTTTTGTCGGGTGGTACGAAAATCGCCTGAAACATCCAGATGAAATCGACGACCGCGAGATCCTTGTAGCATTCTTCTCCTAAATTTATGACTGTGTCTCGGGTTCCGTGTCGGATTTCAAACCCTAGCCATCGTCTGGCCTGAAAATACCGATTTCGGCCCATTTTTGTCAGGTGGTACGGAAATCGCCCGAAAAGACCAGATGAAATCGACGACCGCGATATCCTTGTAGCATTCTTCTCCTAAATTTATGACTGTGTCTCGGGTTCCGTGTCGGATTTCAAAACCTAGCCATCGTATGGCCCGAAGATACCGATTTCGGCCCATTTTTATCGAGTCGTACGAAAATCGGCCGAAAAGTCTAGATGAAATCGACGACCGCGAGATCCTTGTTGCATTCTTTTCCTTAATTTATGACTGTGTCTCGGGTTCCGTGTCGGATTTCAAACCCTAGCCAGTGTGTGGCACAAAAATACCGATTTCGGCCCATTTTTATCGGGTGGTACGAAAATCGCCCGAAATGTTTAGTTGAAATCGACGACCGTGACATGCTTGTAGCATTCTTCTCCTAAATTTATGACTGTGTCTCAGATGTCGTGTCGGATTTCAAACCCTAGCCATCGTCTAGCCCGAAAATACCGATTTCGGCCCATTTTTGTCGGGTCGTATGAAAATCGCCCGAAAAGACCAGATGAAATCGACGACCGCGAGATCCTTGTAGCATTCTTCTCCTAAATTTATGATTGTATCTCGGGTTCCGTTTCGGATTTCAAAACCTAGCCATCGTATGGCTTGAAAATACCGATTTCGGCCCATTTTTGTCGGGTCGTACGAAAATCGGCCAAAAAGTCTAGATGAAATCGACGACCGCGAGATCCTTGTAGCATTCTTTTCCTAAATTTATGATCGTGTCTCGGGTTTTGTGTCGGAATTCAAACCCTAGCCAGTGTCTGGCCCGAAAATACCGATTTCGGCCCATTTTTGTCGGATGGTACGAAAATCGCCCGAAAAGTCCAGATGAAATCGACGATCGCGAGATCCTTGTAGCATTCTTCTCCTAAATTTATGACTATGTCTCGGGTTACGTGTCGGATTTCAACCCCTAGCCATCGTCTGGCATGAAAAACGATTTCGGCCCATTTTTGTTAGGTGGTACGAAAATCGCCTGAAAAGATCAGATGAAATCGACGACCGCGAGACCTTTGTTGCATTCTTCTCCTAAGTTTATGACTGTGTCTCGGGTTCCGTGTCGGATTTCAAACCCTAGCCATCGTCTGGCCTGAAAAATGATTTCGGCCCATTTTTGTCAGGTGGTACGAAAATCGCCTGAAAAGATCAGATGAAATCGACGACTGCGAGACCTTTGTAGCATTCTTCTCCTAAGTTTATGACTGTGTCTCGTGTTCCTTGTCGGATTTCAAACCCTAGCCATCGTATGGCCCGAAAATATCGATTTCGGCCTATTTTTGTCGGGTCGTACGAAAATCGGCCGAAAAGTCTAGATGAAATCGACGACCGTGAGATCCTTGTAGCATTCTTTTCCTAAATTTATGACTGTGTCTCGTGTTCCGTGTCGGATTTCAAACCCTAGCCAGTGTCAGGCCCGAAAATACCGATTTCGGCCCATTTTTGTTGGGTGGTACAAAAATCGCCCGAAAAGTCCAGATGAAATCTACGATCGCAACATCCTTGTAGCATTCTTCTCCTAAATTTATGACTGTGTCTCGGGTTCCGTGTCGGATTTCAAACCCTAGCCATTGTCTTGCCCGAAAATACCGATTTCGGCCCATTTTTGTCGGGTGGTACGAAAATCGCCTGAAACGGCCAGATGAAATCGACTTCCGCGAGATCCTTGTAGCATTCTTCTCCTAAATTTATGATTGTGTCTTGGGTTCCGTGTTAGATTTCAAACCCTAGTCATCGTCTGGCCTGAAAATACCGATTTCGGCCCATTTTTGTCAGGTGGTACGGAAATCGCCCGAAAAGACCAGATGAAATCGACGACCGCGAGATCCTTGTAGCATTCTTCTCCTAAATTTATGACTGTGTCTCAGGTTCCGTGTCGGATTTCAAAACCTAGCCATCGTATGGCCCGAAAATACCGATTTCGGCCCATTTTTGTCGGGTGGTACGAAAATCGCCCGAAAAGTCCACATGAAATCGACGACCGCGAGATCGTTGTAGCATTCTTTTCCTATATTTATGATTGTGTCTCGGGTTCCATGTCGGATTTCAAACCCTTGCCATCGTCTGGCCTGAAAATACCGATTTCGGCCCATTTTTGTCGGGTCGTACAAAAATCGGCCAGAAAAGTCCTGATGAAATCGACAATTGCGAGATCCTTGTAGCATTCTTCTCCTAAATTTATGACTGTGTCTCGGGTTCCGTGTCTGATTTCAAACTCTAGCCAGTGTCTGGCCAGAAAATAACGATTTCAACCCTTTTTGTCGGGTGGTACGAAAATCGCCCGAAAAGTCCAGATGAAATCGATGATCACAAGATCCTTGTAAACTTCTTCTCCTAAATTTATGACTGTATCTCGGGTTCCGTGTCGGATTTCAAACACTAGCCATAGTTTGACCCGAAAATACCGATTTCGGCCCATTTTTATCGGGTGGTACGAAAATTATCCAAAAAGTCCAGATGAAATCGACGACCGCGAGATCCTTGTAGCATTCTTCTCCTAAATTTATGACTGTGTCTCGGGTTTTTGTGTCGGATTTCAAACCCTAGCCGTCATTTGGCCCGAAAATATCGATCACGGCCAATTTTTGTCGGTTCGTATGAAAATCGCCCGAAAAGACCAGATGAAATCGACGACCGCGAGATCCTTGTAGCATTCTTCTCCTAAATTTATGACTGTGTCTCGTGTTCCGTTTCGGATTTCAAAACCTAGCCATCGTATGGCTTGAAAATACCGATTTCGGCCTATTTTTGTTGGGTCGTACGAAAATCGACCGAAAAGTCTAGATGAAATCGACGACCGGGAGATCCTTGTAACATTCTCTTCCTAAATTTATGACCGTGTCTCGTGTTCCGGGTCGGATTTCAAACCCTAGATTTTGTCTGGCCCGAAAATACCGATTTCGACCCATTTTTGTCGGGTGGTACGAAAATTGCCCGAAAAGTCCAGATGAAATCTACGACCGCAACATCCTTGTAGCATTCTTCTCCTAAATTTATGACTGTGTCTCAGGTTCCGTGTCGGATTTCAAACCCTAGCCATCGTCTTGCCCGAAAATACCGATTTCGGCCCATTTTTGTCGGGTGGTACAAAAATCGCCTGAAACGTCCAGATGAAATCGACGACCGCGAGATCCTTGTAGCATTCTTCTCCTAAATTTATGACTGTGTCTCGGGTTTCGTGTCGGATTTCAAACCCTAGCCATCGTCTAGCCTGAAAATACCGATTTCAGCCCATTTTTGTCAGGTGGTACGGAAATCGCCCGAAAAGACCAGATGAAATCGACGACCGCGAGATCCTTGTAGCATTCTTCTCCTAAATTTGTGACTGTGTCTCGGGTTCCGTGTCGGAATTTCAAAACCTAGCCATCGTATGGCCCGAAAATACCGATTTCGGCCCATTTTTATCGGGTCGTACGAAAATCGGCCGAAAAGTCTAGATGAAATCGACGACCGCGAGATCCTTGTAGCATTATTTTCCTAAATTTATGACTGTGTCTCGGGTTCCGTGTCGGATTTCAAACACTAGCCATAGTCTGGCCCAAAAATACCGATTTCGGCCCATTTTTGTCGGGTGGTACGAAAATCGTCCGAAAAGTCCAGATGAAATTGACAACCACGAGGTCCTTGTAGCATTCTTCTCTTAAATTTATGACTATGTCTCGGGTTCCGTGTCGGATTTCAAACCCTTTCCATAGTCTGGCCTGAAAATACCGATTTCGGCCCATTTTTGTCGGTTCGTACAAAAATCGGCCAGAAAAGTCCTGATGAAATTGACTAACGCGAGATCCTTGTAGCATTCTTCTCCTAAATTTATGACTGTGTCTCGGGTTCCGTGTCGGATTTCAAACCCTAGCCATCGTCTGGCCCGAAATACCGATTTCGGCCCATTTTTGTCGGGTGGTACGAATATCGCTCGAAAAGTCCAGATGAAATCGACGACCGCAAGATCCTTGTAGCATTCTTCTCCTAAATTTATGACTGTGTCTCGGGTTCCATGTCGGATTTCAAACCCTAGCCATCGTTTGGCCCGAAAATATCGATTTTGGGCCATTTTTGTCGGGTGGTACGAAAATCGCCTGAAAAGTACAGATTAGATCGACGACCGCGAGATCCTTGTAGCATTCTTCTCCTAAATTTATGAATGTGTCTCGGGTTCCGTGTCAGATTTCAAACCCCAGCCATCGTCTGGCCCGAAAATACCGATTTCGGCCCATTTTTGTCAGGTCGTATGAAAATCGCCTGAAAAGACCAGATGAAATCGACGACCGCGAGATCCTTGTAGCATTCTTCTTCTAAATTTATGATTGTGTCTCGGGTTCCGTGTCGGATTTCAAACCCTTGCCATCGTCTGGCCCGAAAATACCGATTTCGGCCCATTTTTGTCGGGTCGTACAAAAATCGGCCAGAAAAGTCCTGATGAAATCGACGATTGCGAGATCCTTGTAGCATTCTTCTCCTAAATTTATGACTGTGTCTCGGGTTCCGTGTCGGATTTCAAACCCTAGCCATCGTCTTGCCCGAAATACCGAATTCGGCCCATTTTTGTCGGGTGGTATGAATATCGCCCGAAAAGTCCAGATGAAATCGACGACCGCGAGATCCTTGTAGCATTCTTCTCCTAAATTTATGACTGTGTCTCGGGTTCCATGTCGGATTTCAAACCCTAGCCATCGTCTGGCCCGAAAATATCGATTTTGGGCCATTTTTATCGGGTGGTACGAAAATCGCCCGAAAAGTCCACATGAAATCGACGACCGCGAGATCGTTGTAGCATTCTTTTCCTATATTTATGATTGTGTCTCGGGTTCCGTGTCGGAGTTCAAACCCTTGCCATCGTCTAGCCTGAAAATACCGATTTCGGCCCATTTTTGTCGGGTCGTACAAAAATCGGCCAGAAAAGTCCTGATGAAATCGACAATTGCGAGATCCTTGTAGCATTCTTCTCCTAAATTTATGACTGTGTCTCGGGTTCCGTGTCGGATTTCAAACCCTAGCCATCGTCTGGCCCGAAATACCGATTTCGGCCCATTTTTGTCGGGTGGTACGAATATCGCTCGAAAAGTCCAGATGAAATCGACGACCGCAAGATCCTTGTAGCATTCTTCTCCTAAATTTATGACTGTGTCTCGGGTTCCATGTCGGATTTCAAACCCTAGCCATCGTTTGGCCCGAAATTATCGATTTTGGGCCATTTTTGTCGGGTGGTACGAAAATCACCTGAAAAGTACAGATTAGATCGACGACCGCGAGATCCTTGTAGCATTCTTCTCCTAAATTTATGAATGTGTCTCGGGTTCCGTGTCAGATTTTAAACCCCAGCCATCGTCTGGCCCGAAAATACCGATTTCGGCCCATTTTTGTCAGGTCGTATGAAAATCGCCCGAAAAGACCAGATGAAATCGACGACCGCGAGATCCTTGTAGCATTCTTCTTCTAAATTTATGATTGTGTCTCGGGTTCCGTGTCGGATTTCAAACCCTTGCCATCGTCTGGCCCGAAAATACCGATTTCGGCCCATTTTTGTCGGGTCGTACAAAAATCGGCCAGAAAAGTCCTGATGAAATCGACGATTGCGAGATCCTTGTAGCATTCTTCTCCTAAATTTATGACTGTGTCTCGGGTTCCGTGTCGGATTTCAAACCCTAGCCATCGTCTTGCCCGAAATACCGAATTCGGCCCATTTTTGTCGGGTGGTATGAATATCGCCCGAAAAGTCCAGATGAAATCGACGACCGCGAGATCCTTGTAGCATTCTTCTCCTAAATTTATGACTGTGTCTCAGGTTCCGTGTCGGATTTCAAAACCTAGCCATCGTATGGCCCGAAAATACCGATTTCGGCCCATTTTTGTCGGGTGGTACGAAAATCGCCCGAAAAGTCCACATGAAATCGACGACCGCGAGATCGTTGTAGCATTCTTTTCCTATATTTATGATTGTGTCTCGGGTTCCGTGTCGGATTTCAAACCCTTGCCATCGTCTGGCCTGAAAATACCGATTTCGGCCCATTTTTGTCAGGTCGTACAAAAATCGGCCAGAAAAGTCCTGATGAAATCGACAATTGCGAGATCCTTGTAGCATTCTTCTCCTAAATTTATGACTGTGTCTCGGGTTCCGTGTCGGATTTCAAACTCTAGCCAGTGTCTGGCCAGAAAATAACGATTTCAACCCTTTTTGTCGGGTGGTACGAAAATCGCCCGAAAAGTCCAGATGAAATCGATGATCACAAGATCCTTGTAAACTTCTTCTCCTAAATTTATGACTGTATCTCGGGTTCCGTGTCGGATTTCAAACACTAGCCATAGTTTGACCCGAAAATACCGATTTCGGCCCATTTTTATCGGGTGGTACGAAAATTATCCAAAAAGTCCAGATGAAATCGACGACCGCGAGATCCTTGTAGCATTCTTCTCCTAAATTTATGACTGTGTCTCGGGTTTTTGTGTCGGATTTCAAACCCTAGCCGTCATTTGGCCCGAAAATATCGATCACGGCCAATTTTTGTCGGTTCGTATGAAAATCGCCCGAAAAGACCAGATGAAATCGACGACCGCGAGATCCTTGTAGCATTCTTCTCCTAAATTTATGACTGTGTCTCGTGTTCCGTTTCGGATTTCAAAACCTAGCCATCGTATGGCTTGAAAATACCGATTTCGGCCTATTTTTGTTGGGTCGTACGAAAATCGACCGAAAAGTCTAGATGAAATCGACGACCGGGAGATCCTTGTAACATTCTCTTCCTAAATTTATGACCGTGTCTCGTGTTCCGGGTCGGATTTCAAACCCTAGATTTTGTCTGGCCCGAAAATACCGATTTCGACCCATTTTTGTCGGGTGGTACGAAAATTGCCCGAAAAGTCCAGATGAAATCTACGACCGCAACATCCTTGTAGCATTCTTCTCCTAAATTTATGACTGTGTCTCAGGTTCCGTGTCGGATTTCAAACCCTAGCCATCGTCTTGCCCGAAAATACCGATTTCGGCCCATTTTTGTCGGGTGGTACAAAAATCGCCTGAAACGTCCAGATGAAATCGACGACCGCGAGATCCTTGTAGCATTCTTCTCCTAAATTTATGACTGTGTCTCGGGTTTCGTGTCGGATTTCAAACCCTAGCCATCGTCTAGCCTGAAAATACCGATTTCAGCCCATTTTTGTCAAGTGGTACGGAAATCTCCCGAAAAGACCAGATGAAATCGACGACCGCGAGATCCTTGTAGCATTCTTCTCCTAAATTTGTGACTGTGTCTCGGGTTCCGTGTCGGAATTTCAAAACCTAGCCATCGTATGGCCCGAAAATACCGATTTCGGCCCATTTTTATCGGGTCGTACGAAAATCGGCCGAAAAGTCTAGATGAAATCGACGACCGCGAGATCCTTGTAGCATTATTTTCCTAAATTTATGACTGTGTCTCGGGTTCCGTGTCGGATTTCAAACACTAGCCATAGTCTGGCCCAAAAATACCGATTTCGGCCCATTTTTGTCGGGTGGTACGAAAATCGTCCGAAAAGTCCAGATGAAATTGACAACCACGAGGTCCTTGTAGCATTCTTCTCTTAAATTTATGACTATGTCTCGGGTTCCGTGTCGGATTTCAAACCCTTTCCATAGTCTGGCCTGAAAATACCGATTTCGGCCCATTTTTGTCGGTTCGTACAAAAATCGGCCAGAAAAGTCCTGATGAAATTGACTAACGCGAGATCCTTGTAGCATTCTTCTCCTAAATTTATGACTGTGTCTCGGGTTCCGTGTCAGATTTCAAACCCTAGCCATCGTTTGGCCCGAAATACCGATTTCGGCCCATTTTTGTCGGGTGGTACGAATATCGCTCGAAAAGTCCAGATGAAATCGACGACCGCAAGATCCTTGTAGCATTCTTCTCCTAAATTTATGACTGTGTCTCGGGTTCCATGTCGGATTTCAAACCCTAGCCATCGTTTGGCCCGAAAATATCGATTTTGGGCCATTTTTGTCGGGTGGTACGAAAATCGCCTGAAAAGTACAGATTAGATCGACGACCGCGAGATCCTTGTAGCATTCTTCTCCTAAATTTATGAATGTGTCTCGGGTTCCGTGTCAGATTTCAAACCCCAGCCATCGTCTGGCCCGAAAATACCGATTTCGGCCCATTTTTGTCAGGTCGTATGAAAATCGCCTGAAAAGACCAGATGAAATCGACGACCGCGAGATCCTTGTAGCATTCTTCTTCTAAATTTATGATTGTGTCTCGGGTTCCGTGTCGGATTTCAAACCCTTGCCATCGTCTGGCCCGAAAATACCGATTTCGGCCCATTTTTGTCGGGTCGTACAAAAATCGGCCAGAAAAGTCCTGATGAAATCGACGATTGCGAGATCCTTGTAGCATTCTTCTCCTAAATTTATGACTGTGTCTCGGGTTCCGTGTCGGATTTCAAACCCTAGCCATCGTCTTGCCCGAAATACCGAATTCGGCCCATTTTTGTCGGGTGGTATGAATATCGCCCGAAAAGTCCAGATGAAATCGACGACCGCGAGATCCTTGTAGCATTCTTCTCCTAAATTTATGACTGTGTCTCGGGTTCCATGTCGGATTTCAAACCCTAGCCATCGTCTGGCCCGAAAATATCGATTTTGGGCCATTTTTATCGGGTGGTACGAAAATCGCCCGAAAAGTCCACATGAAATCGACGACCGCGAGATCGTTGTAGCATTCTTTTCCTATATTTATGATTGTGTCTCGGGTTCCGTGTCGGAGTTCAAACCCTTGCCATCGTCTAGCCTGAAAATACCGATTTCGGCCCATTTTTGTCGGGTCGTACAAAAATCGGCCAGAAAAGTCCTGATGAAATCGACAATTGCGAGATCCTTGTAGCATTCTTCTCCTAAATTTATGACTGTGTCTCGGGTTCCGTGTCGGATTTCAAACCCTAGCCATCGTCTGGCCCGAAATACCGATTTCGGCCCATTTTTGTCGGGTGGTACGAATATCGCTCGAAAAGTCCAGATGAAATCGACGACCGCAAGATCCTTGTAGCATTCTTCTCCTAAATTTATGACTGTGTCTCGGGTTCCATGTCGGATTTCAAACCCTAGCCATAGTTTGGCCCGAAAATATCGATTTTGGGCCATTTTTGTCGGGTGGTACGAAAATCGCCTGAAAAGTACAGATTAGATCGACGACCGCGAGATCCTTGTAGCATTCTTCTCCTAAATTTATGAATGTGTCTCGGGTTCCGTGTCAGATTTCAAACCCCAGCCATCGTCTGGCCCGAAAATACCGATTTCGGCCCATTTTTGTCAGGTCGTATGAAAATCGCCCGAAAAGACCAGATGAAATCGACGACCGCGAGATCCTTGTAGCATTCTTCTTCTAAATTTATGATTGTGTCTCGGGTTCCGTGTCGGATTTCAAACCCTTGCCATCGTCTGGCCCGAAAATACCGATCTCGGCCCATTTTTGTCGGGTGGTACAAAAATCGGCCAGAAAAGTCCTGATGAAATCGACGATTGCGAGATCCTTGTAGCATTCTTCTCCTAAATTTATGACTGTGTCTCGGGTTCCGTGTCGGATTTCAAACCCTAGCCATCGTCTTGCCCGAAATACCGAATTCGGCCCATTTTTGTCGGGTGGTATGAATATCGCCCGAAAAGTCCAGATGAAATCGACGACCGCGAGATCCTTGTAGCATTCTTCTCCTAAATTTATGACTGTGTCTCGGGTTCCATGTCGGATTTCAAACCCTAGCCATCGTCTGGCCCGAAAATATCGATTTTGGGCCATTTTTATCGGGTGGTACGAAAATCGCCCGAAAAGTCCACATGAAATCGACGACCGCGAGATCGTTGTAGCATTCTTTTCCTATATTTATGATTGTGTCTCGGGTTCCGTGTCGGAGTTCAAACCCTTGCCATCGTCTAGCCTGAAAATACCGATTTCGGCCCATTTTTGTCGGGTCGTACAAAAATCGGCCAGAAAAGTCCTGATGAAATCGACAATTGCGAGATCCTTGTAGCATTCTTCTCCTAAATTTATGACTGTGTCTCGGGTTCCGTGTCGGATTTCAAACCCTAGCCATCGTCTGGCCCGAAATACCGATTTCGGCCCATTTTTGTCGGGTGGTACGAATATCGCTCGAAAAGTCCAGATGAAATCGACGACCGCAAGATCCTTGTAGCATTCTTCTCCTAAATTTATGACTGTGTCTCGGGTTCCATGTCGGATTTCAAACCCTAGCCATCGTTTGGCCCGAAATTATCGATTTTGGGCCATTTTTGTCGGGTGGTACGAAAATCACCTGAAAAGTACAGATTAGATCGACGACCGCGAGATCCTTGTAGCATTCTTCTCCTAAATTTATGAATGTGTCTCGGGTTCCGTGTCAGATTTTAAACCCCAGCCATCGTCTGGCCCGAAAATACCGATTTCGGCCCATTTTTGTCAGGTCGTATGAAAATCGCCCGAAAAGACCAGATGAAATCGACGACCGCGAGATCCTTGTAGCATTCTTCTTCTAAATTTATGATTGTGTCTCGGGTTCCGTGTCGGATTTCAAACCCTTGCCATCGTCTGGCCCGAAAATACCGATTTCGGCCCATTTTTGTCGGGTCGTACAAAAATCGGCCAGAAAAGTCCTGATGAAATCGACGATTGCGAGATCCTTGTAGCATTCTTCTCCTAAATTTATGACTGTGTCTCGGGTTCCGTGTCGGATTTCAAACCCTAGCCATCGTCTTGCCCGAAATACCGAATTCGGCCCATTTTTGTCGGGTGGTATGAATATCGCCCGAAAAGTCCAGATGAAATCGACGACCGCGAGATCCTTGTAGCATTCTTCTCCTAAATTTATGACTGTGTCTCGGGTTCCATGTCGGATTTCAAACCCTAGCCATCGTCTGGCCCGAAAATATCGATTTTGGGCCATTTTTATCGGGTGGTACGAAAATCGCCCGAAAAGTCCACATGAAATCGACGACCGCGAGATCGTTGTAGCATTCTTTTCCTATATTTATGATTGTGTCTCGGGTTCCGTGTCGGATTTCAAACCCTTGCCATCGTCTAGCCTGAAAATACCGATTTCGGCCCATTTTTGTCGGGTCGTACAAAAATCGGCACGAAAAGTCCTGATGAAATCGACAATTGCGAGATCCTTGTAGCATTCTTCTCCTAAATTTATGACTGTGTCTCGGGTTCCGTGTCGGATTTCAAACTCTAGCCAGTGTCTGGCCAGAAAATAACGATTTCAACCCTTTTTGTCGGGTGGTACGAAAATCGCCCGAAAAGTCCAGATGAAATCAATGATCACAAGATCCTTGTAAACTTCTTCTCCTAAATTTATGACTGTATCTCGGCTTCCGTGTCGGATTTCAAACACTAGCCATAGTTTGACCCGAAAATACCGATTTCGGCCCATTTTTATCGGGTGGTACGAAAATTATCCAAAAAGTCCAGATGAAATCGACGACCGCGAGATCCTTGTAGCATTCTTCTCCTAAATTTATGACTGTGTCTCGGGTTTTTGTGTCGGATTTCAAACCCTAGCCGTCATTTGGCCCGAAAATATCGATCACGGCCAATTTTTGTCGGTTCGTATGAAAATCGCCCGAAAAGACCAGATGAAATCGACGACCGCGAGATCCTTGTAGCATTCTTCTCCTAAATTTATGACTGTGTCTCGTGTTCCGTTTCGGATTTCAAAACCTAGCCATCGTATGGCTTGAAAATACCGATTTCGGCCTATTTTTGTTGGGTCGTACGAAAATCGACCGAAAAGTCTAGATGAAATCGACGACCGGGAGATCCTTGTAACATTCTCTTCCTAAATTTATGACCGTGTCTCGTGTTCCGGGTCGGATTTCAAACCCTAGATTTTGTCTGGCCCGAAAATACCGATTTCGACCCATTTTTGTCGGGTGGTACGAAAATTGCCCGAAAAGTCCAGATGAAATCTACGACCGCAACATCCTTGTAGCATTCTTCTCCTAAATTTATGACTGTGTCTCAGGTTCCGTGTCGGATTTCAAACCCTAGCCATCGTCTTGCCCGAAAATACCGATTTCGGCCCATTTTTGTCGGGTGGTACAAAAATCGCCTGAAACGTCCAGATGAAATCGACGACCGCGAGATCCTTGTAGCATTCTTCTCCTAAATTTATGACTGTGTCTCGGGTTTCGTGTCGGATTTCAAACCCTAGCCATCGTCTAGCCTGAAAATACCGATTTCAGCCCATTTTTGTCAAGTGGTACGGAAATCTCCCGAAAAGACCAGATGAAATCGACGACCGCGAGATCCTTGTAGCATTCTTCTCCTAAATTTGTGACTGTGTCTCGGGTTCCGTGTCGGAATTTCAAAACCTAGCCATCGTATGGCCCGAAAATACCGATTTCGGCCCATTTTTATCGGGTCGTACGAAAATCGGCCGAAAAGTCTAGATGAAATCGACGACCGCGAGATCCTTGTAGCATTATTTTCCTAAATTTATGACTGTGTCTCGGGTTCCGTGTCGGATTTCAAACACTAGCCATAGTCTGGCCCAAAAATACCGATTTCGGCCCATTTTTGTCGGGTGGTACGAAAATCGTCCGAAAAGTCCAGATGAAATTGACAACCACGAGGTCCTTGTAGCATTCTTCTCTTAAATTTATGACTATGTCTCGGGTTCCGTGTCGGATTTCAAACCCTTTCCATAGTCTGGCCTGAAAATACCGATTTCGGCCCATTTTTGTCGGTTCGTACAAAAATCGGCCAGAAAAGTCCTGATGAAATTGACTAACGCGAGATCCTTGTAGCATTCTTCTCCTAAATTTATGACTGTGTCTCGGGTTCCGTGTCAGATTTCAAACCCTAGCCATCGTTTGGCCCGAAATACCGATTTCGGCCCATTTTTGTCGGGTGGTACGAATATCGCTCGAAAAGTCCAGATGAAATCGACGACCGCAAGATCCTTGTAGCATTCTTCTCCTAAATTTATGACTGTGTCTCGGGTTCCATGTCGGATTTCAAACCCTAGCCATCGTTTGGCCCGAAAATATCGATTTTGGGCCATTTTTGTCGGGTGGTACGAAAATCGCCTGAAAAGTACAGATTAGATCGACGACCGCGAGATCCTTGTAGCATTCTTCTCCTAAATTTATGAATGTGTCTCGGGTTCCGTGTCAGATTTCAAACCCCAGCCATCGTCTGGCCCGAAAATACCGATTTCGGCCCATTTTTGTCAGGTCGTATGAAAATCGCCTGAAAATACCAGATGAAATCGACGACCGCGAGATCCTTGTAGCATTCTTCTTCTAAATTTATGATTGTGTCTCGGGTTCCGTGTCGGATTTCAAACCCTTGCCATCGTCTGGCCCGAAAATACCGATTTCGGCCCATTTTTGTCGGGTCGTACAAAAATCGGCCAGAAAAGTCCTGATGAAATCGACGATTGCGAGATCCTTGTAGCATTCTTCTCCTAAATTTATGACCGTGTCTCGGGTTCCGTGTCGGATTTCAAACCCTAGCCATCGTCTTGCCCGAAATACCGAATTCGGCCCATTTTTGTCGGGTGGTATGAATATCGCCCGAAAAGTCCAGATGAAATCGACGACCGCGAGATCCTTGTAGCATTCTTCTCCTAAATTTATGACTGTGTCTCGGGTTCCATGTCGGATTTCAAACCCTAGCCATCGTCTGGCCCGAAAATATCGATTTTGGGCCATTTTTATCGGGTGGTACGAAAATCGCCCGAAAAGTCCACATGAAATCGACGACCGCGAGATCGTTGTAGCATTCTTTTCCTATATTTATGATTGTGTCTCGGGTTCCGTGTCGGAGTTCAAACCCTTGCCATCGTCTAGCCTGAAAATACCGATTTCGGCCCATTTTTGTCGGGTCGTACAAAAATCGGCCAGAAAAGTCCTGATGAAATCGACAATTGCGAGATCCTTGTAGCATTCTTCTCCTAAATTTATGACTGTGTCTCGGGTTCCGTGTCGGATTTCAAACCCTAGCCATCGTCTGGCCCGAAATACCGATTTCGGCCCATTTTTGTCGGGTGGTACGAATATCGCTCGAAAAGTCCAGATGAAATCGACGACCGCAAGATCCTTGTAGCATTCTTCTCCTAAATTTATGACTGTGTCTCGGGTTCCATGTCGGATTTCAAACCCTAGCCATCGTTTGGCCCGAAAATATCGATTTTGGGCCATTTTTGTCGGGTGGTACGAAAATCGCCAGAAAAGTACAGATTAGATCGACGACCGCGAGATCCTTGTAGCATTCTTCTCCTAAATTTATGAATGTGTCTCGGGTTCCGTGTCAGATTTCAAACCCCAGCCATCGTCTGGCCCGAAAATACCGATTTCGGCCCATTTTTGTCAGGTCGTATGAAAATCGCCCGAAAAGACCAGATGAAATCGACGACCGCGAGATCCTTGTAGCATTCTTCTTCTAAATTTATGATTGTGTCTCGGGTTCCGTGTCGGATTTCAAACCCTTGCCATCGTCTGGCCCGAAAATACCGATCTCGGCCCATTTTTGTCGGGTGGTACAAAAATCGGCCAGAAAAGTCCTGATGAAATCGACGATTGCGAGATCCTTGTAGCATTCTTCTCCTAAATTTATGACTGTGTCTCGGGTTCCGTGTCGGATTTCAAACCCTAGCCATCGTCTTGCCCGAAATACCGAATTCGGCCCATTTTTGTCGGGTGGTATGAGTATCGCCCGAAAAGTCCAGATGAAATCGACGACCGCGAGATCCTTGTAGCATTCTTCTCCTAAATTTATGACTGTGTCTCGGGTTCCATGTCGGATTTCAAACCCTAGCCATCGTCTGGCCCGAAAATATCGATTTTGGGCCATTTTTATCGGGTGGTACGAAAATCGCCCGAAAAGTCCACATGAAATCGACGACCGCGAGATCGTTGTAGCATTCTTTTCCTATATTTATGATTGTGTCTCGGGTTCCGTGTCGGATTTCAAACCCTTGCCATCGTCTAGCCTGAAAATACCGATTTCGGCCCATTTTTGTCGGGTCGTACAAAAATCGGCACGAAAAGTCCTGATGAAATCGACAATTGCGAGATCCTTGTAGCATTCTTCTCCTAAATTTATGACTGTGTCTCGGGTTCCGTGTCGGATTTCAAACTCTAGCCAGTGTCTGGCCAGAAAATAACGATTTCAACCCTTTTTGTCGGGTGGTACGAAAATCGCCCGAAAAGTCCAGATGAAATCAATGATCACAAGATCCTTGTAAACTTCTTCTCCTAAATTTATGACTGTATCTCGGCTTCCGTGTCGGATTTCAAACACTAGCCATAGTTTGACCCGAAAATACCGATTTCGGCCCATTTTTATCGGGTGGTACGAAAATTATCCAAAAAGTCCAGATGAAATCGACGACCGCGAGATCCTTGTAGCATTCTTCTCCTAAATTTATGACTGTGTCTCGGGTTTTTGTGTCGGATTTCAAACCCTAGCCGTCATTTGGCCCGAAAATATCGATCACGGCCAATTTTTGTCGGTTCGTATGAAAATCGCCCGAAAAGACCAGATGAAATCGACGACCGCGAGATCCTTGTAGCATTCTTCTCCTAAATTTATGACTGTGTCTCGTGTTCCGTTTCGGATTTCAAAACCTAGCCATCGTATGGCTTGAAAATACCGATTTCGGCCTATTTTTGTTGGGTCGTACGAAAATCGACCGAAAAGTCTAGATGAAATCGACGACCGTGAGATCCTTGTAACATTCTCTTCCTAAATTTATGACCGTGTCTCGTGTTCCGGGTCGGATTTCAAACCCTAGCCTTTGTCTGGCCCGAAAATACCGATTTCGACCCATTTTTGTCGGGTGGTACGAAAATTGCCCCAAAAGTCCAGATGAAATCTACGACCGCAACATCCTTGTAGCATTCTTCTCCTAAATTTATGACTGTGTCTCAGGTTCCGTGTCGGATTTCAAACCCTAGCCATCGTCTTGCCCGAAAATACCGATTTCGGCCCATTTTTGTCGGGTGGTACAAAAATCGCCTGAAACGTCCAGATGAAATCGACGACCGCGAGATCCTTGTAGCATTCTTCTCCTAAATTTATGACTGTGTCTCGGGTTTCGTGTCGGATTTCAAACCCTAGCCATCGTCTAGCCTGAAAATACCGATTTCAGCCCATTTTTGTCAGGTGGTACGGAAATCTCCCGAAAAGACCAGATGAAATCGACGACCGCGAGATCCTTGTAGCATTCTTCTCCTAAATTTGTGACTGTGTCTCGGGTTCCGTGTCGGAATTTCAAAACCTAGCCATCGTATGGCCCGAAAATACCGATTTCGGCCCATTTTTATCGGGTCGTACGAAAATCGGCCGAAAAGTCTAGATGAAATCGACGACCGCGAGATCCTTGTAGCATTATTTTCCTAAATTTATGACTGTGTCTCGGGTTCCGTGTCGGATTTCAAACACTAGCCATAGTCTGGCCCAAAAATACCGATTTCGGCCCATTTTTGTCGGGTGGTACGAAAATCGTCCGAAAAGTCCAGATGAAATTGACAACCACGAGGTCCTTGTAGCATTCTTCTCTTAAATTTATGACTATGTCTCGGGTTCCGTGTCGGATTTCAAACCCTTTCCATAGTCTGGCCTGAAAATACCGATTTCGGCCCATTTTTGTCGGTTCGTACAAAAATCGGCCAGAAAAGTCCTGATGAAATTGACTAACGCGAGATCCTTGTAGCATTCTTCTCCTAAATTTATGACTGTGTCTCGGGTTCCGTGTCAGATTTCAAACCCTAGCCATCGTTTGGCCCGAAATACCGATTTCGGCCCATTTTTGTCGGGTGGTACGAATATCGCTCGAAAAGTCCAGATGAAATCGACGACCGCAAGATCCTTGTAGCATTCTTCTCCTAAATTTATGACTGTGTCTCGGGTTCCATGTCGGATTTCAAACCCTAGCCATCGTTTGGCCCGAAAATATCGATTTTGGGCCATTTTTGTCGGGTGGTACGAAAATCGCCTGAAAAGTACAGATTAGATCGACGACCGCGAGATCCTTGTAGCATTCTTCTCCTAAATTTATAAATGTGTCTCGGGTTCCGTGTCAGATTTCAAACCCCAGCCATCGTCTGGCCCGAAAATACCGATTTCGGCCCATTTTTGTCAGGTCGTATGAAAATCGCCCGAAAAGACCAGATGAAATCGACGACCGCGAGATCCTTGTAGCATTCTTCTTCTAAATTTATGATTGTGTCTCGGGTTCCGTGTCGGATTTCAAACCCTTGCCATCGTCTGGCCCGAAAATACCGATCTCGGCCCATTTTTGTCGGGTGGTACAAAAATCGGCCAGAAAAGTCCTGATGAAATCGACGATTGCGAGATCCTTGTAGCATTCTTCTCCTAAATTTATGACTGTGTCTCGGGTTCCGTGTCGGATTTCAAACCCTAGCCATCGTCTTGCCCGAAATACCGAATTCGGCCCATTTTTGTCGGGTGGTATGAATATCGCCCGAAAAGTCCAGATGAAATCGACGACCGCGAGATCCTTGTAGCATTCTTCTCCTAAATTTATGACTGTGTCTCGGGTTCCATGTCGGATTTCAAACCCTAGCCATCGTCTGGCCCGAAAATATCGATTTTGGGCCATTTTTATCGGGTGGTACGAAAATCGCCCGAAAAGTCCACATGAAATCGACGACCGCGAGATCGTTGTAGCATTCTTTTCCTATATTTATGATTGTGTCTCGGGTTCCGTGTCGGAGTTCAAACCCTTGCCATCGTCTAGCCTGAAAATACCGATTTCGGCCCATTTTTGTCGGGTCGTACAAAAATCGGCCAGAAAAGTCCTGATGAAATCGACAATTGCGAGATCCTTGTAGCATTCTTCTCCTAAATTTATGACTGTGTCTCGGGTTCCGTGTCGGATTTCAAACCCTAGCCATCGTCTGGCCCGAAATACCGATTTCGGCCCATTTTTGTCGGGTGGTACGAATATCGCTCGAAAAGTCCAGATGAAATCGACGACCGCAAGATCCTTGTAGCATTCTTCTCCTAAATTTATGACTGTGTCTCGGGTTCCATGTCGGATTTCAAACCCTAGCCATCGTTTGGCCCGAAATTATCGATTTTGGGCCATTTTTGTCGGGTGGTACGAAAATCACCTGAAAAGTACAGATTAGATCGACGACCGCGAGATCCTTGTAGCATTCTTCTCCTAAATTTATGAATGTGTCTCGGGTTCCGTGTCAGATTTTAAACCCCAGCCATCGTCTGGCCCGAAAATACCGATTTCGGCCCATTTTTGTCAGGTCGTATGAAAATCGCCCGAAAAGACCAGATGAAATCGACGACCGCGAGATCCTTGTAGCATTCTTCTTCTAAATTTATGATTGTGTCTCGGGTTCCGTGTCGGATTTCAAACCCTTGCCATCGTCTGGCCCGAAAATACCGATTTCGGCCCATTTTTGTCGGGTCGTACAAAAATCGGCCAGAAAAGTCCTGATGAAATCGACGATTGCGAGATCCTTGTAGCATTCTTCTCCTAAATTTATGACTGTGTCTCGGGTTCCGTGTCGGATTTCAAACCCTAGCCATCGTCTTGCCCGAAATACCGAATTCGGCCCATTTTTGTCGGGTGGTATGAATATCGCCCGAAAAGTCCAGATGAAATCGACGACCGCGAGATCCTTGTAGCATTCTTCTCCTAAATTTATGACTGTGTCTCGGGTTCCATGTCGGATTTCAAACCCTAGCCATCGTCTGGCCCGAAAATATCGATTTTGGGCCATTTTTATCGGGTGGTACGAAAATCGCCCGAAAAGTCCACATGAAATCGACGACCGCGAGATCGTTGTAGCATTCTTTTCCTATATTTATGATTGTGTCTCGGGTTCCGTGTCGGATTTCAAACCCTTGCCATCGTCTAGCCTGAAAATACCGATTTCGGCCCATTTTTGTCGGGTCGTACAAAAATCGGCACGAAAAGTCCTGATGAAATCGACAATTGCGAGATCCTTGTAGCATTCTTCTCCTAAATTTATGACTGTGTCTCGGGTTCCGTGTCGGATTTCAAACTCTAGCCAGTGTCTGGCCAGAAAATAACGATTTCAACCCTTTTTGTCGGGTGGTACGAAAATCGCCCGAAAAGTCCAGATGAAATCAATGATCACAAGATCCTTGTAAACTTCTTCTCCTAAATTTATGACTGTATCTCGGCTTCCGTGTCGGATTTCAAACACTAGCCATAGTTTGACCCGAAAATACCGATTTCGGCCCATTTTTATCGGGTGGTACGAAAATTATCCAAAAAGTCCAGATGAAATCGACGACCGCGAGATCCTTGTAGCATTCTTCTCCTAAATTTATGACTGTGTCTCGGGTTTTTGTGTCGGATTTCAAACCCTAGCCGTCATTTGGCCCGAAAATATCGATCACGGCCAATTTTTGTCGGTTCGTATGAAAATCGCCCGAAAAGACCAGATGAAATCGACGACCGCGAGATCCTTGTAGCATTCTTCTCCTAAATTTATGACTATGTCTCGTGTTCCGTTTCGGATTTCAAAACCTAGCCATCGTATGGCTTGAAAATACCGATTTCGGCCTATTTTTGTTGGGTCGTACGAAAATCGACCGAAAAGCCTAGATGAAATCGACGACCGTGAGATCCTTGTAACATTCTCTTCCTAAATTTATGACCGTGTCTCGTGTTCCGGGTCGGATTTCAAACCCTAGCCTTTGTCTGGCCCGAAAATACCGATTTCGACCCATTTTTGACGGGTGGTACGAAAATTGCCCGAAAAGTCCAGATGAAATCTACGACCGCAACATCCTTGTAGCATTCTTCTCCTAAATTTATGACTGTGTCTCAAGTTCCGTGTCGGATTTCAAACCCTAGCCATCGTCTTGCCCGAAAATACCGATTTCGGCCCATTTTTGTCGGGTGGTACAAAAATCGCCTGAAACGTCCAGATGAAATCGACGACCGCGAGATCCTTGTAGCATTCTTCTCCTAAATTTATGACTGTGTCTCGGGTTTCGTGTCGGATTTCAAACCCTAGCCATCGTCTAGCCTGAAAATACCGATTTCAGCCCATTTTTGTCAGGTGGTACGGAAATCTCCCGAAAAGACCAGATGAAATCGACGACCGCGAGATCCTTGTAGCATTCTTCTCCTAAATTTGTGACTGTGTCTCGGGTTCCGTGTCGGAATTTCAAAACCTAGCCATCGTATGGCCCGAAAATACCGATTTCGGCCCATTTTTATCGGGTCGTACGAAAATCGGCCGAAAAGTCTAGATGAAATCGACGACCGCGAGATCCTTGTAGCATTATTTTCCTAAATTTATGACTGTGTCTCGGGTTCCGTGTCAGATTTCAAACACTAGCCATAGTCTGGCCCAAAAATACCGATTTCGGCCCATTTTTGTCGGGTGGTACGAAAATCGTCCGAAAAGTCCAGATGAAATTGACAACCACGAGGTCCTTGTAGCATTCTTCTCTTAAATTTATGACTATGTCTCGGGTTCCGTGTCGGATTTCAAACCCTTTCCATAGTCTGGCCTGAAAATACCGATTTCGGCCCATTTTTGTCGGTTCGTACAAAAATCGGCCAGAAAAGTCCTGATGAAATTGACTAACGCGAGATCCTTGTAGCATTCTTCTCCTAAATTTATGACTGTGTCTCGGGTTCCGTGTCGGATTTCAAACCCTAGCCATCGTCTGGCCCGAAATACCGATTTCGGCCCATTTTTGTCGGGTGGTACGAATATCGCTCGAAAAGTCCAGATGAAATCGACGACCGCAAGATCCTTGTAGCATTCTTCTCCTAAATTTATGACTGTGTCTCGGGTTCCATGTCGGATTTCAAACCCTAGCCATCGTTTGGCCCGAAAATATCGATTTTGGGCCATTTTTGTCGGGTGGTACGAAAATCGCCTGAAAAGTACAGATTAGATCGACGACCGCGAGATCCTTGTAGCATTCTTCTCCTAAATTTATAAATGTGTCTCGGGTTCCGTGTCAGATTTCAAACCCCAGCCATCGTCTGGCCCGAAAATACCGATTTCGGCCCATTTTTGTCAGGTCGTATGAAAATCGCCCGAAAAGACCAGATGAAATCGACGACCGCGAGATCCTTGTAGCATTCTTCTTCTAAATTTATGATTGTGTCTCGGGTTCCGTGTCGGATTTCAAACCCTTGCCATCGTCTGGCCCGAAAATACCGATCTCGGCCCATTTTTGTCGGGTGGTACAAAAATCGGCCAGAAAAGTCCTGATGAAATCGACGATTGCGAGATCCTTGTAGCATTCTTCTCCTAAATTTATGACTGTGTCTCGGGTTCCGTGTCGGATTTCAAACCCTAGCCATCGTCTTGCCCGAAATACCGAATTCGGCCCATTTTTGTCGGGTAGTATGAATATCGCCCGAAAACTCCAGATGAAATCGACGACCGCGAGATCCTTGTAGCATTCTTCTCCTAAATTTATGACTGTGTCTCGGGTTCCATGTCGGATTTCAAACCCTAGCCATCGTCTGGCCCGAAAATATCGATTTTGGGCCATTTTTATCGGGTGGTACGAAAATCGCCTGAAAAGTCCAGATGAAATCGACGACCGCGAGATCCTTGTAGCATTCTTCTCCTAAATTTATGATTGTGTCTCGGGTTCCGTGTCGGATTTCAAACCCTAGCCATCGTCTGGCCTGAAAATACCGATTTCGGCCCATTTTTATCGGGTCGTACGAAAATCGCCCGAAAAGACCAGATGAAATCGACGACCGCGAGATCCTTGTAGCATTCTTCTCCTAAATTTATGACTGTGTCTCAGGTTCCGTGTCGGATTTCAAAACCTAGCCATCGTATGGCCCGAAAATACCGATTTCGGCCCATTTTTGTCAGGACGTACAAAATCGGACGAAAACTCTAGATGAAATCGACGACCGCGAGATCGTTGTAGCATTCTTTTCCTAAATTTATGACTGTGTCTCGGGTTCCGTGTCGGATTTCAAACACTAGCCATAGTCTGGCCCGAAAATACCGATTTCGGCCGATTTTTGTCGGGTGGTACGAAAATCGCCCGAAAAGTCCACATGAAACCGACAACCACGAGATCCTTGTAGCATTATTCTTCTAAATTTATGACTATGTCTCGGGTTCCGTGTCGGATTTCAAAGCCTAGCCAGTGTCTGGCCAGAAAATAACGATTTCAACCCTTTTTGTCGGGTGGTATGAAAATCGCCCGAAAAGATCAGATGAAATCGACGACCGCGAGATCCTTGTAGCATTCTTCTCCTAAATTTATGACTGTGTCTCGGGTTCCGTTTCGGATTTCAAAACCTAGCCATCGTATGGCTTGAAAATACCGATTTCGGCCTATTTTTGTCGGGTCGTACGAAAATCGACCGAAAAGTCTAGATGAAATCGACGACCGTGAGATCCTTGTAACATTCTCTTCCTAAATTTATGACCGTGTCTCGTGTTCCGGGTCGGATTTCAAACCCTAGCCAGTGTCTGGCCCGAAAATACCGATTTCGACCCATTTTTGTCGGGTGGTACGAAAATTGCCCGAAAAGTCCAGATGAAATCTACGACCGCAACATCCTTGTAGCATTCTTCTCCTAAATTTATGACTGTGTATCAGGTTCCGTGTTGGATTTCAAACCCTAGCCATCGTCTTGCCCGAAAATACCGATTTCGGCCCATTTTTGTCGGGTGGTACAAAAATCGCCTGAAATGTCCAGATGAAATCGACGACCGCGAGATCCTTGTAGCATTCTTCTCCTAAAATTTATGACTGTGTCTCGGGTTCCGTGTCGGATTTCAAACCCTAGCCATCGTCTAGCCTGAAAATACCAATTTCAGCCCATTTTTGTCAGGTGGTACGGAAATCGCCCGAAAAGACCAGATGAAATCGACGACCGCGAGATCCTTGTAGCATTCTTCTCCTAAATTTATGACTGTGTCTCGGGTTCCGTGTCGGAATTTCAAAACCTAGCCATCGTATGGCCCGAAAATACCGATTTCGGCCCATTTTTATCAGGTCGTACGAAAATCGGCCGAAAAGTCTAGATGAAATCGACGACCGCGAGATCCTTGTAGCATTATTTTCCTAAATTTATGACTGTGTCTCGGGTTCCGTGTCGGATTTCAAACACTAGCCATAGTCTGGCCCAAAAATACCGATTTCGGCCCATTTTTGTCGAGTGGTACGAAAATCGCCTGAAAAGTCCAAATAAAATCGACGACCGCAAGATCATTGTAGCATTCTTCTCCAAAATTTATGACTGTGTCTCGGGTTCCGTGTCGGATTTCAAACCCTAGCCATCGTCTGGCCCGAAATTACCGATTTCGGCCCATTTTTGTCGGGTGGTACGAAAATCGCCCGAAAAGTCCAGATGAAATCGACGACCGCGAGATCCTTGTAGCATTTTTCTCCTAAATTTATGACTGTGTCTCGGGTTCCTTGTAGGATTTCAAACCCTAGCCATCGTCTGGCCCGAAAATACCGATTTCAGGCCATTTTTGTCGGGTGGTACGGAAATTGGCTGAAAAGTCCAGATGAAATCGACGACCGCGAGATCCTTGTAGCATTCTTCTCTTAAATTTATAACTGTGTCTCGAGTTCCGTATCGGATTTCAAACCCTAGCCATAGTCTGGCCCGAAAATACCGATTTCGGCCCAATTTTGTCGGGTCGTACGAATATAGGCCGAAAAGTCTAGATGAAATCGACAACCGCGAGATCCTTGTAGCATTCTTTTCCTAAATTTATGACTGTGTCTCGGGTTCCGTGTCGGATTTCAAACCCTAGCCAGTGTTTGTCCAGAAAATACTGATTTCAGGCCATTTTTGTCGGGTGGTACGAAAATTGCCTGAAAAGTCCAGATGAAATCGACGATCGCAAGATCTTGTAGCATTCTTCTCCTAAATTTATGACTGTGTCTCGGGTTCCGTGTCGGATTTCAAACACTAGGCATCGTCTGGCCCGAAAATACCGATTTCGGCCAATTTTTGTCGGGTCGTACGAAAATCGCCCGAAAAGTCCTGATGAAATCGACGACCGCGAGATCCTTGTAGCATTCTTCTCCTAAATTTATTACTGTTTCTCGGGTTCTGCGTCGGATTTCAAACCCTAGCCATTGTCTGGCCTGAAAATACCGATTTCAGGCTATTTTTGTCAGGTGGTATGAAAATTGCCTGAAAAGTCCAGATGAAATCGACGACCGCAAGATCCTTGTAGCATTCTTCTCCTAAATTTATGACAGTGTCTCGGGTTCCGTGTCGGATTTCAAACCGTAGCCATCGTATGGCTTGAAAATACCTATTTCGGCCCATTTTTGTCGGGTCGTACGAAAATCGGCCGAAAAGTCTAGATGAATTCGACGACCACGAGATCCTCGTAGCATTCTTTTTCTTAAATTATGATTGTGTCTCGGGTTCCGTTTCGGATTTCAAAACCTAGCCATCGTACCGCCCGAAAATACAGATTTCGGCCCATTTTTGTCGGGTCGTACGAAAATCGGCCGAAAAGTCTAGATGAAATCGACGACCGCGAGAACCTTGTAGCATTCTTTTCCTAAATTTATGACTGTGTCTCGGGTTCCGTGTCGGATTTCAAACCCTAGCCAGTGTCTGGCCCTAAAATACCGATTTCGGGCCATTTTTGTCCGGTAGTACGAAAATCGCCCGAAAAGTCCAGATGATATCGATGACCGCAAGATCCTTGTAGCATTCTTCTCCTAAATTTATGACAGTATCTCAGGTTCCATGTCGGATTTCAAACACTAGCCATCGTCTGGCCCGAAAGTACCGATTTCGGCCCATTTTTGTCGGGTGGTATGAAAATCGCCCGAAAAGTCCAGATGAAATCGACGACCGCGAGATCCTTGTAGCATTTTTCTCCTAAATTTATGACTGTGTCTCGGGTTCCGTGTAGGATTTCAGACCCTAGCCATCGTCTGGCCCGAAAATACCGATTTCAGGCCATTTTTGTCGGGTGGTACGAAAATTGCCTGAAAAGTCCAGATGAAATCGACGACCGCAAGATCCTTGTAGCATTCTTCTCCTAAATTTATGACTGTGTCTCGGGTTCCGTGTCGGATTTCAAACCCTAGCCATCGTATGGCCCGAAAATACCGATTTCGGCCCAATTTTGTCGGGTCGTACGAATATAGGCCGAAAAGTCTAGATGAAATCGACAACTGCGAGATCCTTATAGCATTCTTTTCCTATATTTATGACTGTGTCTCGGGTTCCGTGTCGGATTTCAAACCCTAGCCAGTGTCTGTCCAGAAAATACTGATTTCGGCACATTTTTGTCAGGTGGTACTAAAATCGCCGAAAATGTCCAGTTAAATCGACGACCGCAAGATCCTTGTAGCATTCATCTCCTAAATTTATGACTATATCTTGGGTTCCGTGTCGGATTTCAAACACTAGCCATAGTCTGGCCCGAAAAAAACAGATTTCGGCCCATTTTTGTCGGGTGGTATGAAAATCGCCCGAAAAGTCCAGATGAAATCTACGACCACGATATCCTTTTAGCATTCTTCTCCTAAATTTATGCCTGTGTCTCGGGTTCCGTGTCGGATTTCAAACCCTAGCCATCGTATGGCCCGAAAATACCGATTTCAGAACAATTTTTTCGGGTCGTACGAAAATCTGCCGAAAAGTCTAGATGAAATCGACGACCGCGAGATTCTTGTAGCATTCTTTTCCTAAATTTATGACTGTGTCTCGGGTTCCGTGTCGGATTTCAAACCCTAGCCATTGTCTGGCCCGAAAATACCGATTTCGGCCCATTTTTGTCGAGTGGTACGAAAATCGCCTGAAAAGTCCAAATAAAATCGACGACCGCAAGATCATTGTAGCATTCTTCTCCAAAATTTATGACTGTGTCTCGGGTTCCGTGTCGGATTTCAAACCCTAGCCATCGTATGGCCCGAAATTACCGATTTCGGCCCATTTATGTCGGGTGGTACGAAAATCGCCCGAAAAGTCCAGATGAAATCGACGACCGCGAGATCCTTGTAGCATTTTTCTCCTAAATTTATGACTGTGTCTCGGGTTCCGTGTAGGATTTCAAACCCTAGCCATCGTCTGGCCCGAAAATACCGATTTCAGGCCATTTTTGTCGGGTGGTACGAAAATTGCCTGAAAAGTCCAGATGAAATCGACGACCGCAAGATCCTTGTAGCATTCTTCTCGTAAATTTATGACTGTGTCTCGGGTTCCGTGTCGGATTTCAAACCGTAGCCATCGTATGGCCCGAAAATACCGATTTCGGCCCATTTTTGTCGGGTTGTACGAAAATCGGCCGAAAAGTCTAGATGAAATCGACGACCGCGAGATCCTTGTAGCATTCTTTTTCTTAATTTATGATTGTGTCTCGGGTTCCGTGTCAGATTTCAATCCCTAGCCATCGTCTGACCCGAAAATACCGATTTCGGCCCATTTTTGTCGAGTGGTACGAAAATCGCCCGAGAAGTCCAAGATGAAAACTACGACCTCGAGATCATTGTACTATTCTTCTCCTAAATTTATGATTGTGTCTCGGGTTCCGTGTAGGATTTCAAACCCTAGCCATCGTCTGGCCCGAAAATACCGATTTCAGGCCATTTTTGTCGGGTGGTACGGAAATTGCCCGAAAAGTCCAGATGAAATTGACGACCGCGAGATCCTTGTAGCATTCTTCTCTTAAATTTATGACTGTGTCTAGGGTTCCGTGTCGGATTTCAAACCCTAGCCATCGTATGGCCCGAAAATACCGATTTCAGCCCAATTTTGTCGGGTCGTACGAATATAGGCCGAAAAGTCTAGATGAAATCGACAACCGCGAGATCCTTGTAGCATTCTTTTCCTAAATTTATGACTGTGTCTCGGGTTCCGTGTCGGATTTCAAACCCTAGCCAGTGTTTGTCCAGAAAATACCGATTTCGGCCCATTTTTGTCGGGTGGTACAAAAATCGCCGAAAATGTCCAGTTAAATCGACGACCGCAAGATCTTTGTAGCATTCATCTCCTAAATTTATGACTATATCTTGGGTTCCGTGTCGGATTTCAAACACTAGCCATAGTCTGGCCCGAAAAAAACAGATTTCGGCCCATTTTTGTCGGGTGGTATGAAAATCGCCCGAAAAGTCCAGATGAAATCTACGACCACGATATCCTTTTAGCATTCTTCTCCTAAATTTATGCCAGTGTCTCGGGTTCCGTGTCGGATTTCAAACCCTAGCCATCGTATGGCCCGAAAATACAGATTTCAGCCCAATTTTGTCGGGTCGTACGAAAATCGGCCGAAAAGTCTAGATGAAATCGACGACCGCGAGATTCTTGTAGCATTCTTTTCCTAAATTTATGACTGTGTCTCGGGTTCCGTGTCGGATTTCAAACCCTAGCCAGTGTTTGGCCCGAAAATACCGATTTCGGCCCATTTTTGTCGAGTGGTACGAAAATCGCCAGAAAAGTCCAAATAAAATCGACGACCGCAAGATCATTGTAGCATTCTTCTCCAAAATTTATGACTGTGTCTCGGGTTCCGTGTCGGATTTCAAACCCTAGCCATCGTCTTGCCCGAAATTACCGATATCGGCCCATTTTTGTCGGGTGGTACGAAAATCGCCCGAAAAGTCCAGATGAAATCGACAACCGCGAGATCCTTGTAGCATTTTTCTCCTAAATTTATGATTGTGTCTCGGGTTCCGTGTAGGATTTCAAACCCTAGCCATCGTCTGGCCCGAAAATACCGATTTCAGGCCATTTTTGTCGGGTGGTACGGAAATTGCCTGAAAAGTCCAGATGAAATCGACGACCGCGAGATCCTTGTAGCATTCTTCTCTGAAATTTATGATTGTGTCTCGGGTTCCGTGTCGGATTTCAAACCCTAGCCATCGTCTGGCCCGAAATTACCGATTTCGGCCCATTTTTGTCGGGTGGTACGAAAATCGCCCGAAAAGTCCAGATGAAATCGACGACCGCGAGATCCTTGTAGCATTTTTCTCCTAAATTTATGACTGAGTCTCGGGTTCCGTGTAGGATTTCAAACCCTAGCCATCGTCTGGCCCGAAAATACCGATTTCAGGCCATTTTTGTCGGGTGGTACGAAAATTGCCTGAAAAGTCCAGATGAAATCGACGACCGCAAGATCCTTGTAGCATTCTTCTCGTAAATTTATGACTGTGTCTCGGGTTCCGTGTCGGATTTCAAACCGTAGCCATCGTATGGCCCGAAAATACCGATTTCGGCCCATTTTTGTCGGGTTGTACGAAAATCGGCCGAAAAGTCTAGATGAAATCGACGACCGCGAGATCCTTGTAGCATTCTTTTTCTTAATTTATGATTGTGTCTCGGGTTCTGTGTTAGATTTCAATCCCTAGCCATCGTCTGACCCGAAAATACCGATTTCGGCCCATTTTTGTCGAGTGGTACGAAAATCGCCCGAGAAGTCCAAGATGAAAACTACGACCTCGAGATCATTGTACTATTCTTCTCCTAAATTTATGATTTTGTCTCGGGTTCCGTGTAGGATTTCAAACCCTAGCCATCGTCTGGCCCGAAAATACCGATTTCAGGCCATTTTTGTCGGGTGGTACGGAAATTGCCCGAAAAGTCCAGATGAAATTGACGACCGCGAGATCCTTGTAGCATTCTTCTCTTAAATTTATGACTGTGTCTAGGGTTCCGTGTCGGATTTCAAACCCTAGCCATCGTATGGCCCGAAAATACCGATTTCAGCCCAATTTTGTCGGGTCGTACGAATATAGGCCGAAAAGTCTAGATGAAATCGACAACCGCGAGATCCTTGTAGCATTCTTTTCCTAAATTTATGACTGTGTCTCGGGTTCCGTGTCGGATTTCAAACCCTAGCCAGTGTTTGTCCAGAAAATACCGATTTCGGCCCATTTTTGTCGGGTGGTACAAAAATCGCCGAAAATGTCCAGTTAAATCGACGACCGCAAGATCTTTGTAGCATTCATCTCCTAAATTTATGACTATATCTTGGGTTCCGTGTCGGATTTCAAACACTAGCCATAGTCTGGCCCGAAAAAAACAGATTTCGGCCCATTTTTGTCGGGTGGTATGAAAATCGCCCGAAAAGTCCAGATGAAATCTACGACCACGATATCCTTTTAGCATTCTTCTCCTAAATTTATGCCTGTGTCTCGGGTTCCGTGTCGGATTTCAAACCCTAGCCATCGTATGGCCCGAAAATACCGATTTCAGAACAATTTTTTCGGGTCGTACGAAAATCTGCCGAAAAGTCTAGATGAAATCGACGACCGCGAGATTCTTGTAGCATTCTTTTCCTAAATTTATGACTGTGTCTCGGGTTCCGTGTCGGATTTCAAACCCTAGCCATTGTCTGGCCCGAAAATACCGATTTCGGCCCATTTTTGTCGAGTGGTACGAAAATCGCCTGAAAAGTCCAAATAAAATCGACGACCGCAAGATCATTGTAGCATTCTTCTCCAAAATTTATGACTGTGTCTCGGGTTCCGTGTCGGATTTCAAACCCTAGCCATCGTATGGCCCGAAATTACCGATTTCGGCCCATTTTTGTCGGGTGGTACGAAAATCGCCCGAAAAGTCCAGATGAAATCGACGACCGCGAGATCCTTGTAGCATTTTTCTCCTAAATTTATGACTGTGTCTCGGGTTCCGTGTAGGATTTCAAACCCTAACCATCGTCTGGCCCGAAAATACCGATTTCAGGCCATTTTGGTCGGGTGGTACGGAAATTGCCTGAAAAGTCCAGATGAAATCGACGACCGCGAGATCCTTGTAGCATTCTTCTCTTAAATTTATGACTGTGTCTCGGGTTCCGTGTCGGATTTCAAACCCTAGCCATCGTATGGCCCGAAAATACCGATTTCGGCCCAATTTTGTCGGGTCGTACGAATATAGGCCGAAAAGTCTAGATGAAATCGACAACCGCGAGATCCTTGTAGCATTCTTTTCCTAAATTTATGACTGTGTCTCGGGTTCCGTGTCGGATTTCAAACCCTAGCCATCGTATGGCCCGAAAATACAGATTTCAGCCCAATTTTGTCGGGTCGTACGAAAATCGGCCGAAAAGTCTAGATGAAATCGACGACCGCGAGATTCTTGTAGCATTCTTTTCCTAAATTTATGACTGTGTCTCGGGTTCCGTGTCGGATTTCAAACCCTAGCCAGTGTTTGGCCCGAAAATACCGATTTCGGCCCATTTTTGTCGAGTGGTACGAAAATCGCCAGAAAAGTCCAAATAAAATCGACGACCGCAAGATCATTGTAGCATTCTTCTCCAAAATTTATGACTGTGTCTCGGGTTCCGTGTCGGATTTCAAACCCTAGCCATCGTCTGGCCCGAAATTACCGATATCGGCCCATTTTTGTCGGGTGGTACGAAAATCGCCCGAAAAGTCCAGATGAAATCGACAACCGCGAGATCCTTGTAGCATTTTTCTCCTAAATTTATGATTGTGTCTCGGGTTCCGTGTAGGATTTCAAACCCTAGCCATCGTCTGGCCCGAAAATACCGATTTCAGGCCATTTTTGTCGGGTGGTACGGAAATTGCCTGAAAAGTCCAGATGAAATCGACGACCGCGAGATCCTTGTAGCATTCTTCTCTTAAATTTATGACTGTGTCTCGGGTTCCGTGTCGGATTTCAAACCCTAGCCATCGTATGGCCCGAAAATACCGATTTCGGCCCAATTTTGTCGGGTCGTACGAATATAGGCCGAAAAGTCTAGATGAAATCGACAACCGCGAGATCCTTGTAGCATTCTTTTCCTAAATTTATGACTGTGTCTCGGGTTCCGTGTCGGATTTCAAACCCTAGCCAATGTTTGTCCAGAAAATACCGATTTCGGCCCATTTTTGTCGAGTGGTACGAAAATCGCCTGAAAAGTCCAAATAAAATCGACGACCGCAAGATCATTGTAGCATTCTTCTCCAAAATTTATGACTGTGTCTCGGGTTCCGTGTCGGATTTCAAACCCTAGCCATCGTATGGCCCGAAATTACCGATTTCGGCCCATTTTTGTCGGGTGGTACGAAAATCGCCCGAAAAGTCCAGATGAAATCGACGACCGCGAGATCCTTGTAGCATTTTTCTCCTAAATTTATGACTGTGTCTCGGGTTCCGTGTAGGATTTCAAACCCTAACCATCGTCTGGCCCGAAAATACCGATTTCAGGCCATTTTGGTCGGGTGGTACGGAAATTGCCTGAAAAGTCCAGATGAAATCGACGACCGCGAGATCCTTGTAGCATTCTTCTCTTAAATTTATGACTGTGTCTCGGGTTCCGTGTCGGATTTCAAACCCTAGCCATCGTATGGCCCGAAAATACCGATTTCGGCCCAATTTTGTCGGGTCGTACGAATATAGGCCGAAAAGTCTAGATGAAATCGACAACCGCGAGATCCTTGTAGCATTCTTTTCCTAAATTTATGACTGTGTCTCGGGTTCCGTGTCGGATTTCAAACCCTAGCCATCGTATGGCCCGAAAATACAGATTTCAGCCCAATTTTGTCGGGTCGTACGAAAATCGGCCGAAAAGTCTAGATGAAATCGACGACCGCGAGATTCTTGTAGCATTCTTTTCCTAAATTTATGACTGTGTCTCGGGTTCCGTGTCGGATTTCAAACCCTAGCCAGTGTTTGGCCCGAAAATACCGATTTCGGCCCATTTTTGTCGAGTGGTACGAAAATCGCCTGAAAAGTCCAAATAAAATCGACAACTGCAAGATCATTGTAGCATTCTTCTCCAAAATTTATGACTGTGTCTTGGGTTCCGTGTCGGATTTCAAACCCTAGCCATCGTCTGGCCCGAAATTACCGATTTCGGCCCATTTTTGTCGGGTGGTACGAAAATCGCCCGAAAAGTCTAGATGAAATCGACGACCGCGAGATCCTTGTAGCATTTTTCTCCTAAATTTATGACTGTGTCTCGGGTTCCGTGTAGGATTTCAAACCCTAGCCATCGTCTGGCCCGAAAATACCGATTTCAGGCCATTTTTGTCGGGTGGTACGGAAATTGCCTGAAAAGTCCAGATGAAATCGACGACCGCGAGATCCTTGTAGCATTCTTCTCTTAAATTTATGACTGTGTCTCGGGTTCCGTGTCGGATTTCAAACCCTAGCCATCGTATGGCCCGAAAATACCGATTTCGGCCCAATTTTTTCGGGTCGTACGAATATAGGCCGAAAAGTCTAGATGAAATCGACAACCGCGAGATCCTTGTAGCATTCTTTTCCTAAATTTATGACTGTGTCTCGGGTTCCGTGTCGGATTTCAAACCCTAGCCAGTGTTTGTCCAGAAAATACCGATTTCGGCCCATTTTTGTCGGGTGGTACAAAAATCGCCGAAAATGTCCAGTTAAATCGACGACCGCAAGATCTTTGTAGCATTCATCTCCTAAATTTATGACTATATCTTGGGTTCCGTGTCGGATTTCAAACACTAGCCATAGTCTGGCCCGAAAAAAACAGATTTCGGCCCATTTTTGTCGGGTGGTATGAAAATCGCCCGAAAAGTCCAGATGAAATCTACGACCACGATATCCTTTTAGCATTCTTCTCCTAAATTTATGCCAGTGTCTCGGGTTCCGTGTCGGATTTCAAACCCTAGCCATCGTATGGCCCGAAAATACCGATTTCAGCCCAATTTTGTCGGGTCGTACGAAAATCGGCCGAAAAGTCTAGATGAAATCGACGACCGCGAGATTCTTGTAGCATTCTTTTCCTAAATTTATGACTATGTCTCGGGTTCCGTGTCGGATGCCAAACCCTAGCCAGTGTTTGGCCCGAAAATACCGATTTCGGCCCATTTTTGTCGAGTGGTACGAAAATCGCCTGAAAAGTCCAAATAAAATCGACGACCGCAAGATCATTGTAGCATTCTTCTCCAAAATTTATGACTGTGTCTTGGGTTCCGTGTCGGATTTCAAACCCTAGCCATCGTCTAGCCCGAAATTACCGATTTCGGCCCATTTTTGTCGGGTGGTACGAAAATCGCCCGAAAAGTCCAGATGAAATCGACGACCGCGAGATCCTTGTAGCATTATTCTCCTAAATTTATGACTGTGTCTCGGGTTCCGTGTAGGATTTCAAACCCTAGCCATCGTCTGGCCCGAAAATACCGATTTCAGGCCATTTTTGTCGGGTGGTACGAAAATTGCCTGAAAAGTCCAGATGAAATCGACGACCGCAAGATCCTTGTAGCATTCTTCTCGTAAATTTATGACTGTGTCTCGGGTTCCGTGTCGGATTTCAAACCGTAGCCATCGTATGGCCCGAAAATACCGATTTCGGCCCATTTTTGTCGGGTTGTACGAAAATCGGCCGAAAAGTCTAGATGAAATCGACGACCGCGAGATCCTTGTAGCATTCTTTTTCTTAATTTATGATTGTGTCTCGGGTTCCGTGTCAGATTTCAATCCCTAGCCATCGTCTGACCCGAAAATACCGATTTCGGCCCATTTTTGTCGAGTGGTACGAAAATCGCCCGAGAAGTCCAAGATGAAAACTACGACCTCGAGATCATTGTACTATTCTTCTCCTAAATTTATGATTGTGTCTCGGGTTCCGTGTAGGATTTCAAACCCTAGCCATCGTCTGGCCCGAAAATACCGATTTCAGGCCATTTTTGTCGGGTGGTACGGAAATTGCCCGAAAAGTCCAGATGAAATTGACGACCGCGAGATCCTTGTAGCATTCTTCTCTTAAATTTATGACTGTGTCTAGGGTTCCGTGTCGGATTTCAAACCCTAGCCATCGTATGGCCCGAAAATACCGATTTCAGCCCAATTTTGTCGGGTCGTACGAATATAGGCCGAAAAGTCTAGATGAAATCGACAACCGCGAGATCCTTGTAGCATTCTTTTCCTAAATTTATGACTGTGTCTCGGGTTCCGTGTCGGATTTCAAACCCTAGCCAGTGTTTGTCCAGAAAATACCGATTTCGGCCCATTTTTGTCGGGTGGTACAAAAATCGCCGAAAATGTCCAGTTAAATCGACGACCGCAAGATCTTTGTAGCATTCATCTCCTAAATTTATGACTATATCTTGGGTTCCGTGTCGGATTTCAAACACTAGCCATAGTCTGGCCCGAAAAAAACAGATTTCGGCCCATTTTTGTCGGGTGGTATGAAAATCGCCCGAAAAGTCCAGATGAAATCTACGACCACGATATCCTTTTAGCATTCTTCTCCTAAAGTTATGCCAGTGTCTCGGGTTCCGTGTCGGATTTCAAACCCTAGCCATCGTATGGCCCGAAAATACCGATTTCAGCCCAATTTTGTCGGGTCGTACGAAAATCGGCCGAAAAGTCTAGATGAAATCGACGACCGCGAGATTCTTGTAGCATTCTTTTCCTAAATTTATGACTGTGTCTCGGGTTCCGTGTCGGATTTCAAACCCTAGCCAGTGTTTGGCCCGAAAATACCGATTTCGGCCCATTTTTGTCGAGTGGTACGAAAATCGCCAGAAAAGTCCAAATAAAATCGACGACCGCAAGATCATTGTAGCATTCTTCTCCAAAATTTATGACTGTGTCTCGGGTTCCGTGTCGGATTTCAAACCCTAGCCATCGTCTTGCCCGAAATTACCGATATCGGCCCATTTTTGTCGGGTGGTACGAAAATCGCCCGAAAAGTCCAGATGAAATCGACAACCGCGAGATCCTTGTAGCATTTTTCTCCTAAATTTATGATTGTGTCTCGGGTTCCGTGTAGGATTTCAAACCCTAGCCATCGTCTGGCCCGAAAATACCGATTTCAGGCCATTTTTGTCGGGTGGTACGGAAATTGCCTGAAAAGTCCAGATGAAATCGACGACCGCGAGATCCTTGTAGCATTCTTCTCTGAAATTTATGACTGTGTCTCGGGTTCCGTGTCGGATTTCAAACCCTAGCCATCGTCTGGCCCGAAATTACCGATTTCGGCCCATTTTTGTCGGGTGGTACGAAAATCGCCCGAAAAGTCCAGATGAAATCGACGACCGCGAGATCCTTGTAGCATTTTTCTCCTAAATTTATGACTGTGTCTCGGGTTCCTTGTAGGATTTCAAACCCTAGCCATCGTCTGGCCCGAAAATACCGATTTCAGGCCATTTTTGTCGGGTGGTACGGAAATTGGCTGAAAAGTCCAGATGAAATCGACGACCGCGAGATCCTTGTAGCATTCTTCTCTTAAATTTATAACTGTGTCTCGAGTTCCGTATCGGATTTCAAACCCTAGCCATAGTCTGGCCCGAAAATACCGATTTCGGCCCAATTTTGTCGGGTCGTACGAATATAGGCCGAAAAGTCTAGATGAAATCGACAACCGCGAGATCCTTGTAGCATTCTTTTCCTAAATTTATGACTGTGTCTCGGGTTCCGTGTCGGATTTCAAACCCTAGCCAGTGTTTGTCCAGAAAATACCGATTTCGGCCCATTTTTGTCG
>JBBPBP010009777.1:1022061-1052072 GCA_037974735.1 Cicer chorassanicum
TACCGATTTCGGCCCATTTTTGTCGAGTGGTACGAAAATCGCCCGAAAAGTCCAGATGAAATCGACGACCGCGAGATCCTTGTAGCATTTTTCTCCTAAATTTATGACTGTGTCTCGGGTTCCGTGTAGGATTTCAAACCCTAGCCACGTCTGGCCAGAAAATACCGATTTCAGGCCATTTTTGTCGGGTGGTACGAAAATTGCCTGAAAAGTCTAGATGAAATCGACGACCGCAAGATCCTTGTAGCATTCTTCTCGTAAATTTATGACTGTGTCTCGGGTTCCGTGTCGGATTTCAAACCTTAGCCATCGTATGGCCCGAAAATACCAATTTCGGCCCATTTTTGTCGGGTTGTACGAAAATCGGCCGAAAAGTCTAGATGAAATCGACGACCGCGAGATCCTTGTAGCATTCTTTTTCTTAATTTATGATTGTGTCTCGGGTTCCGTGTCAGATTTCAATCCCTAGCCATCGTCTGACCCGAAAATACCGATTTCGGCCCATTTTTGTCGAGTGGTACGAAAATCGCCCGAGAAGTCCAAGATGAAAACTACGACCTCGAGATCATTGTACTATTCTTCTCCTAAATTTATGATTGTGTCTCGGGTTCCGTGTAGGATTTCAAACCCTAGCCATCGTCTGGCCCGAAAATACCGATTTCAGGCCATTTTTGTCGGGTGGTACGGAAATTGCCCGAAAAGTCCAGATGAAATTGACGACCGCGAGATCCTTGTAGCATTCTTCTCTTAAATTTATGACTGTGTCTAGGGTTCCGTGTCGGATTTCAAACCCTAGCCATCGTATGGCCCGAAAATACCGATTTCAGCCCAATTTTGTCGGGTCGTACGAATATAGGCCGAAAAGTCTAGATGAAATCGACAACCGCGAGATCCTTGTAGCATTCTTTTCCTAAATTTATGACTGTGTCTCGGGTTCCGTGTCGGATTTCAAACCCTAGCCAGTGTTTGTCCAGAAAATACCGATTTCGGCCCATTTTTGTCGGGTGGTACAAAAATCGCCGAAAATGTCCAGTTAAATCGACGACCGCAAGATCTTTGTAGCATTCATCTCCTAAATTTATGACTATATCTTGGGTTCCGTGTCGGATTTCAAACACTAGCCATAGTCTGGCCCGAAAAAAACAGATTTCGGCCCATTTTTGTCGGGTGGTATGAAAATCGCCCGAAAAGTCCAGATGAAATCTACGACCACGATATCCTTTTAGCATTCTTCTCCTAAAGTTATGCCAGTGTCTCGGGTTCCGTGTCGGATTTCAAACCCTAGCCATCGTATGGCCCGAAAATACCGATTTCAGCCCAATTTTGTCGGGTCGTACGAAAATCGGCCGAAAAGTCTAGATGAAATCGACGACCGCGAGATTCTTGTAGCATTCTTTTCCTAAATTTATGACTGTGTCTCGGGTTCCGTGTCGGATTTCAAACCCTAGCCAGTGTTTGGCCCGAAAATACCGATTTCGGCCCATTTTTGTCGAGTGGTACGAAAATCGCCTGAAAAGTCCAAATAAAATCGACGACCGCAAGATCATTGTAGCATTCTTCTCCAAAATTTATGACTGTGTCTTGGGTTCCGTGTCGGATTTCAAACCCTAGCCATCGTCTGGCCCGAAATTACCGATTTCGGCCCATTTTTGTCGGGTGGTACGAAAATCGCCCGAAAAGTCTAGATGAAATCGACGACCGCGAGATCCTTGTAGCATTTTTCTCCTAAATTTATGACTGTGTCTCGGGTTCCGTGTAGGATTTCAAACCCTAGCCATCGTCTGGCCCGAAAATACCGATTTCAGGCCATTTTTGTCGGGTGGTACGGAAATTGCCTGAAAAGTCCAGATGAAATCGACGACCGCGAGATCCTTGTAGCATTCTTCTCTTAAATTTATGACTGTGTCTCGGGTTCCGTGTCGGATTTCAAACCCTAGCCATCGTATGGCCCGAAAATACCGATTTCGGCCCAATTTTTTCGGGTCGTACGAATATAGGCCGAAAAGTCTAGATGAAATCGACAACCGCGAGATCCTTGTAGCATTCTTTTCCTAAATTTATGACTGTGTCTCGGGTTCCGTGTCGGATTTCAAACCCTAGCCAGTGTTTGTCCAGAAAATACCGATTTCGGCCCATTTTTGTCGGGTGGTACAAAAATCGCCGAAAATGTCCAGTTAAATCGACGACCGCAAGATCTTTGTAGCATTCATCTCCTAAATTTATGACTATATCTTGGGTTCCGTGTCGGATTTCAAACACTAGCCATAGTCTGGCCCGAAAAAAACAGATTTCGGCCCATTTTTGTCGGGTGGTATGAAAATCGCCCGAAAAGTCCAGATGAAATCTACGACCACGATATCCTTTTAGCATTCTTCTCCTAAATTTATGCCTGTGTCTCGGGTTCCGTGTCGGATTTCAAACCCTAGCCATCGTATGGCCCGAAAATACCGATTTCAGAACAATTTTTTCGGGTCGTACGAAAATCTGCCGAAAAGTCTAGATGAAATCGACGACCGCGAGATTCTTGTAGCATTCTTTTCCTAAATTTATGACTGTGTCTCGGGTTCCGTGTCGGATTTCAAACCCTAGCCATTGTCTGGCCCGAAAATACCGATTTCGGCCCATTTTTGTCGAGTGGTACGAAAATCGCCTGAAAAGTCCAAATAAAATCGACGACCGCAAGATCATTGTAGCATTCTTCTCCAAAATTTATGACTGTGTCTCGGGTTCCGTGTCGGATTTCAAACCCTAGCCATCGTATGGCCCGAAATTACCGATTTCGGCCCATTTATGTCGGGTGGTACGAAAATCGCCCGAAAAGTCCAGATGAAATCGACGACCGCGAGATCCTTGTAGCATTTTTCTCCTAAATTTATGACTGTGTCTCGGGTTCCGTGTAGGATTTCAAACCCTAGCCATCGTCTGGCCCGAAAATACCGATTTCAGGCCATTTTTGTCGGGTGGTACGAAAATTGCCTTAAAAGTCCAGATGAAATCGACGACCGCAAGATCCTTGTAGCATTCTTCTCGTAAATTTATGACTGTGTCTCGGGTTCCGTGTCGGATTTCAAACCCTAGCCATCGTATGGCCCGAAAATACCAATTTCGGCCCATTTTTGTCGGGTTGTACGAAAATCGGCCGAAAAGTCTAGATGAAATCGACGACCGCGAGATCCTTGTAGCATTCTTTTTCTTAATTTATGATTGTGTCTCGGGTTCCTTGTCAGATTTCAATCCCTAGCCATCGTCTGACCCGAAAATACCGATTTCGGCCCATTTTTGTCGAGTGGTACGAAAATCGCCCGAGAAGTCCAAGATGAAAACTACGACCTCGAGATCATTGTACTATTCTTCTCCTAAATTTATGATTGTGTCTCGGGTTCCGTGTAGGATTTCAAACCATAGCCATCGTCTGGCCCGAAAATACCGATTTCAGGCCATTTTTGTCGGGTGGTACGGAAATTGCCTGAAAAGTCCAGATGAAATCGACGACTGCGAGATCCTTGTAGCATTCTTCTCTTAAATTTATGACTGTGTCTCGGGTTCCGTGTCGGATTTCAAACCCTAGCCATCGTATGGCCCGAAAATACCGATTTCGGCCCAATTTTTTCGGGTCGTACGAATATAGGCCGAAAAGTCTAGATGAAATCGACAACCGCGAGATCCTTGTAGCATTCTTTTCCTAAATTTATGACTGTGTCTCGGGTTCTGTGTCGGATTTCAAACCCTAGCCAGTGTTTGTCCAGAAAATACCGATTTCGGCCCATTTTTGTCGGGTGGTACGAAAATCGCCGAAAATGTCCAGTTAAATCGACGACCGCAAGATCCTTGTAGCATTCATCTCCTAAATTTATGACTATATCTTGGGTTCCGTGTCGGATTTCAAACACTAGCCATAGTCTGGCCCGAAAAAAACAGATTTCGGCCCATTTTTGTCGGGTGGTATGAAAATCGCCCGAAAAGTCCAGATGAAATCTACGACCACGATATCCTTTTAGCATTCTTCTCCTAAATTTATGCCAATGTCTCGGGTTCCGTGTCGGATTTCAAACCCTAGCCATCGTATGGCCCGAAAATACCGATTTCAGCCCAATTTTGTCGGGTCGTATGAAAATCGGCCGAAAAGTCTAGATGAAATCGACGACCGCGTGATTCTTGTAGCATTCTTTTCCTAAATTTATGACTGTGTCTCGGGTTCCGTGTCGGATTTCAAACCCTAGCCAGTGTTTGGCCCGAAAATACCGATTTCGGCCCATTTTTGTCGAGTGGTACGAAAATCGCCTGAAAAGTCCAAATTAAATCGACGACCGCAAGATCATTGTAGCATTCTTCTCCAAAATTTATGACTGTGTCTCGGGTTCCGTGTCGGATTTCAAACCCTAGCCATCGTCTGGCCCGAAATTACCGATTTTTCGGCCCATTTTTGTCGGGTGGTACGAAAATCGCCCGAAAAGTCCAGATGAAATCGACGACCGCGAGATCCTTGTAGCATTTTTCTCCTAAATTTATGACTGTGTCTCGGGTTCCGTGTAGGATTTCAAACCCTAACCATCGTCTGGCCCGAAAATACCGATTTCAGGCCATTTTGGTCGGGTGGTACGGAAATTGCCTGAAAAGTCCAGATGAAATCGACGACCGCGAGATCCTTGTAGCATTCTTCTCTTAAATTTATGACTGTGTCTCGGGTTCCGTGTCGGATTTCAAACCCTAGCCATCGTATGGCCCGAAAATACCGATTTCGGCCCAATTTTGTCGGGTCGTACGAATATAGGCCGAAAAGTCTAGATGAAATCGACAACCGCGAGATCCTTGTAGCATTCTTTTCCTAAATTTATGACTGTGTCTCGGGTTCCGTGTCGGATTTCAAACCCTAGCCAGTGTTTGTCCAGAAAATACTGATTTCAGGCCATTTTTGTCGGGTGGTACGAAAATTGCCTGAAAAGTCCAGATGAAATCGACGATCGCAAGATCTTGTAGCATTCTTCTCCTAAATTTATGACTGTGTCTCGGGTTCCGTGTCGGATTTCAAACACTAGGCATCGTCTGGCCCGAAAATACCGATTTCGGCCAATTTTTGTCGGGTCGTACGAAAATCGCCCGAAAAGTCCAGATGAAATCGACGACCGCGAGATCCTTGTAGCATTCTTCTCCTAAATTTATTACTGTTTCTCGGGTTCTGCGTCGGATTTCAAACCCTAGCCATTGTCTGGCCTGAAAATACCGATTTCAGGCTATTTTTGTCAGGTGGTATGAAAATTGCCTGAAAAGTCCAGATGAAATCGACGACCGCAAGATCCTTGTAGCATTCTTCTCCTAAATTTATGACAGTGTCTCGGGTTCCGTGTCGGATTTCAAACCGTAGCCATCGTATGGCTTGAAAATACCTATTTCGGCCCATTTTTGTCGGGTCGTACGAAAATCGGCCGAAAAGTCTAGATGAATTCGACGACCACGAGATCCTCGTAGCATTCTTTTTCTTAAATTATGATTGTGTCTCGGGTTCCGTTTCGGATTTCAAAACCTAGCCATCGTACCGCCCGAAAATACAGATTTCGGCCCATTTTTGTCGGGTCGTACGAAAATCGGCCGAAAAGTCTAGATGAAATCGACGACCGCGAGAACCTTGTAGCATTCTTTTCCTAAATTTATGACTGTGTCTCGGGTTCCGTGTCGGATTTCAAACCCTAGCCAGTGTCTGGCCCTAAAATACCGATTTCGGGCCATTTTTGTCCGGTAGTACGAAAATCGCCCGAAAAGTCCAGATGATATCGATGACCGCAAGATCCTTGTAGCATTCTTCTCCTAAATTTATGACAGTATCTCAGGTTCCATGTCGGATTTCAAACACTAGCCATCGTCTGGCCCGAAAGTACCGATTTCGGCCCATTTTTGTCGGGTGGTATGAAAATCGCCCGAAAAGTCCAGATGAAATCGACGACCGCGAGATCCTTGTAGCATTTTTCTCCTAAATTTATGACTGTGTCTCGGGTTCCGTGTAGGATTTCAGACCCTAGCCATCGTCTGGCCCGAAAATACCGATTTCAGGCCATTTTTGTCGGGTGGTACGAAAATTGCCTGAAAAGTCCAGATGAAATCGACGACCGCAAGATCCTTGTAGCATTCTTCTCCTAAATTTATGACTGTGTCTCGGGTTCTGTGTCGGATTTCAAACCCTAGCCATCGTATGGCCCGAAAATACCGATTTCGGCCCAATTTTGTCGGGTCGTACGAATATAGGCCGAAAAGTCTAGATGAAATCGACAACCGCGAGATCCTTATAGCATTCTTTTCCTATATTTATGACTGTGTCTCGGGTTCCGTGTCGGATTTCAAACCCTAGCCAGTGTCTGTCCAGAAAATACCGATTTCGGCAGATTTTTGTCAGGTGGTACGAAAATCGCCGAAAATGTCCAATTAAATCGACGACCGCAAGATCATCTCCTAAATTTATGACTATATCTTGGGTTCCGTGTCGGATTTCAAACACTAGCCATAGTCTGGCCCGAAAAAAACAGATTTCGGCCCATTTTTGTCGGGTGGTATGAAAATCGCCCGAAAAGTCCAGATGAAATCTACGACCACGATATCCTTTTAGCATTCTTCTCCTAAATTTATGCCTGTGTCTCGGGTTCCGTGTCGGATTTCAAACCCTAGCCATCGTATGGCCCGAAAATACCGATTTCAGAACAATTTTTTCGGGTCGTACGAAAATCTGCCGAAAAGTCTAGATGAAATCGACGACCGCGAGATTCTTGTAGCATTCTTTTCCTAAATTTATGACTGTGTCTCGGGTTCCGTGTCGGATTTCAAACCCTAGCCATTGTCTGGCCCGAAAATACCGATTTCGGCCCATTTTTGTCGAGTGGTACGAAAATCGCCTGAAAAGTCCAAATAAAATCGACGACCGCAAGATCATTGTAGCATTCTTCTCCAAAATTTATGACTGTGTCTCGGGTTCCGTGTCGGATTTCAAACCCTAGCCATCGTATGGCCCGAAATTACCGATTTCGGCCCATTTATGTCGGGTGGTACGAAAATCGCCCGAAAAGTCCAGATGAAATCGACGACCGCGAGATCCTTGTAGCATTTTTCTCCTAAATTTATGACTGTGTCTCGGGTTCCGTGTAGGATTTCAAACCCTAGCCATCGTCTGGCCCGAAAATACCGATTTCAGGCCATTTTTGTCGGGTGGTACGAAAATTGCCTGAAAAGTCCAGATGAAATTGGCGACCGCGAGATCCTTGTAGCATTCTTCTCTTAAATTTATGACTGTGTCTAGGGTTCCGTGTCGGATTTCAAACCCTAGCCATCGTATGGCCCGAAAATACCGATTTCAGCCCAATTTTGTCGGGTCGTACGAATATAGGCCGAAAAGTCTAGATGAAATCGACAACCGCGAGATCCTTGTAGCATTCTTTTCCTAAATTTATGACTGTGTCTCGGGTTCCGTGTCGGATTTCAAACCCTAGCCAGTGTTTGTCCAGAAAATACCGATTTCGGCCCATTTTTGTCGGGTGGTACAAAAATCGCCGAAAATGTCCAGTTAAATCGACGACCGCAAGATCTTTGTAGCATTCATCTCCTAAATTTATGACTATATCTTGGGTTCCGTGTCGGATTTCAAACACTAGCCATAGTCTGGCCCGAAAAAAACAGATTTCGGCCCATTTTTGTCGGGTGGTATGAAAATCGCCCGAAAAGTCCAGATGAAATCTACGACCACGATATCCTTTTAGCATTCTTCTCCTAAATTTATGCCAGTGTCTCGGGTTCCGTGTCGGATTTCAAACCCTAGCCATCGTATGGCCCGAAAATACCGATTTCAGCCCAATTTTGTCGGGTCGTACGAAAATCGGCCGAAAAGTCTAGATGAAATCGACGACCGCGAGATTCTTGTAGCATTCTTTTCCTAAATTTATGACTATGTCTCGGGTTCCGTGTCGGATGCCAAACCCTAGCCAGTGTTTGGCCCGAAAATACCGATTTCGGCCCATTTTTGTCGAGTGGTACGAAAATCGCCTGAAAAGTCCAAATAAAATCGACGACCGCAAGATCATTGTAGCATTCTTCTCCAAAATTTATGACTGTGTCTTGGGTTCCGTGTCGGATTTCAAACCCTAGCCATCGTCTAGCCCGAAATTACCGATTTCGGCCCATTTTTGTCGGGTGGTACGAAAATCGCCCGAAAAGTCCAGATGAAATCGACGACCGCGAGATCCTTGTAGCATTATTCTCCTAAATTTATGACTGTGTCTCGGGTTCCGTGTAGGATTTCAAACCCTAGCCATCGTCTGGCCCGAAAATACCGATTTCAGGCCATTTTTGTCGGGTGGTACGAAAATTGCCTGAAAAGTCCAGATGAAATCGACGACCGCAAGATCCTTGTAGCATTCTTCTCCTAAATTTATGACTGTGTCTCGGGTTCCGTGTCGGATTTCAAACCCTAGCCATCCTATGGCCCGAAAATACCGATTTCGGCCCATTTTTGTCGGGTCGTACGAAAATCGGCCGAAAAGTCTAGATGAAATCGACGACCGCGAGATCCTTGTAGCATTCTTTTTCTTAATTTATGATTGTGTCTCGGGTTCCGTGTCAGATTTCAATCCCTAGCCATCGTCTGACCGGAAAATACCGATTTCGGCCCATTTTTGTCGAGTGGTACGAAAATCGCCCGAGAAGTCCAGATGAAATCTACGACCGCGAGATCATTGTACTATTCTTCTCCTAAATTTATGATTGTGTCTCGGGTTCCGTGTCGGATTTCAAACCCTAGCCATCGTCTGGCTCGAAAATACCGATTTCGGCCCATTTTTGATAGGTGGTACGAAAATCGCCCAAAAAGACCAGATGAAATCAACGACCGCGAGATCCTTGTAGCATTCTTCTCCTAAATTTATGATTGTGTCTCGGGTTCCGTGTAGGATTTCAAACCCTAGCCATCGTTGGCTTGAAAATACCGATTTCAGGCCAATTTTGTCGGGTGGTACGAAAATTGCCTGAAAAGTCCAGATGAAATCGACGATCGCAAGATCCTTGTAGCATTCTTCTCCTAAATTTATGACTGTGTCTCGGGTTCCGTGTCGGATTTCAAACACTAGCCATCGTCTGGCCCGAAAATACCGATTTCTGCCCATTTTTGTCGGGTCGTACGAAAATCGCCCGAAAAGTCCAGATGAAATCGACGACCGCGAGATCCTTGTAGCATTCTTCTCCTAAATTTATTACTATTTCTCGGGTTCCGCGTCGGATTTCAAACCCTAGCCATTGTCTGGCCTGAAAATACCGATTTCAGGCCATTTTTGTCAAGTGGTATGAAAATTGCCTGAAAAGTCCAGATGAAATCGACGACCGCGAGATCCTTGTAGCATTCTTCTCTTAAATTTATGATTGTGTCTCGGGTTCCGTTTCGGATTTCAAACCGTAGCAATCGTATGGCTCGAAAATACCTATTTCGGCCCATTTTTGTCGGGTCGTACGAAAATCGGCCGAAAAGTCCAGATGAAATCGACGACCGCGAGATCCTTGTAGCATTCTTTTCCTAAATTTATGACTGTGTCTCGGGTTCTGTGTCTGATTTCAAACCCTAGCCAGTGTTTGGCCTGAAAATACCGATTTCGGCCCATTTTTGTTGAGTGGTACGAAAATAGCCCGAAAAGTCCAGATGAAATCGACGATCGCCAGATCCTTGTAGCATTCTTCTCCTAAATTTATGACTGTATCTCGGGTTCCGTGTCGAATTTCAAACACTAGCCATAGTCTGGCTCGAAAATACCGATTTCGACCCATTTTTTTCTGGTGGTACGAAAATCGCCCGAGAAGTCCAGATGAAATCTACGACCGCGAGATCCTTGCAGCATTCTTCTCCTAAATTTATGACTGTGTCCTGGTATCCGTGTCGGATTTCAAACCCTAGCCATCGATTGGCCCGAAAAAACCGATTTCGGCCCATTTATGTCGGGTGGTACGAAAATTGCCCGAAAAGTCCAGATGAAATCGACGACCGCGAGATCCTTGAAGGATTCTTCTCCTAAGTTTATGACTATGTCTTGGGTTCCGTGTCGGATTTCAAACCCTAGCCATCGTCTGGCCCGAAAATACCGATTTCGGCCCATTTTTGTCGGGTGGTACGAAAATCGCCCGAAAAGTCCAAATGAAATCAACGATCACGAGATCCTTGTAGCATTCATTTCCTAAATTTATGACTGTGTCTCGGGATCCGTGTCGGATTTCAAACCCTAGCCATCGTTTGGCCCGAAATACTGATTTCGGCCCATTTTTGTCAGGTGGTACGAAAATTGCCCTAAAAGACCAGATGAAATCGATGACCGCGAGATCCTTGTAGCATTCTTCTCCTAAATTTATGATTGTGTCTTGGGTTCCGTTTCGGATTTCAAAACCTAGCAATCGTATGGCCCGAAAATACCGATTTCGGCACATTTTTGTCGGGTCGTACGAAAATCGGCCGAAAAGTCTAGATGAAATCGACGACCGCGAGATCCTTGTAGCATTCATTTCCTAAATTTATGACTGTGTCTCGGGTTTCATGTCAAATTTCAAACCATAGCCAGTGTCCGGCTTGAAAATACCGATTTCGGCCCATTTTTGTCGGGTGTTACGAAAATCGCCCGAAAAGTCCAGATGAAATCGACGACCGCAAGATCCTTGTAGCATTCTTCTCCATAATTTATGACTATATCTCGGGTTCCGTGTCAGATTTCAAACTCTAGCCATAGTGTGGCCCGAAAATACCAACTTCAGCCCATTTTTGTCGGATGGTACGAAAATCGCCCGAGAAGTCCAGATGAAATCTACGACCGCGATATCCTTGTAGCATTCTTTTCCTAAATTTATGATTGTGTCTCGGGTTCCAAGTCGGATTTCAAACCCTAGCCATAGTCTGGCCTGAAAATACCGATTTCGGCCCATTTTTGTCGGGTGGTACGAAAATCGCCCGAGATGTCAAGATGAAATCGACGACCGCGAGATCCTTGTAGCATTCTTCTCCTAAATTTATGAATGTGTCTCGAATGCCGTGTCGGATTTCAAAACCTAGCCATCGTCTGGCCCAAAAATACCGATTTCGGCCCCATTTTTGTCGGGTGGTACGAAAATCGCCCGAAACGTCTAGACGAAATCGCAAACGCGAGATCCTTGTAGCATTCTTCTCCTAAATTTATGAATTTGTCTCGGGTTTCGTGTCGGATTTCAAACCCTAGCCATCGTATGGCCCGAAAATACCGATATCGGCCCATTTTTGTCGGGTCGTACGAAAATCGACGGAAAAGTCTAGATGAAATCGACGACCACGAGATCCTTGTAGCATTCTTTTTCTAAATTTATGATTGTGTCTCGGGTTCCGTGTCGGATTTCAAACCCTAGCCAGTGTCTGGCCCGAAAATACCGATTTCGGCCCATTTTTGTCCGGTTGTACGAAAATCGGCTGAAAAGACCAAATGAAATCAACGATCGCGAGATCCTTGTAGCATTCTTCTCCTAAATTTATGACTGTGTCTCGGGTTCTGTGTCGGATTTCAAACCCTAGCCATCGTCTGGCCCGAAATACCGATTTCAGCCCATTTTTGTCAGGTGGTACGAAAATTGCCCGAAAAGACCATATAAAATCGACGACCGCGAGATCCTTGTAGCATTCTTCTCCTAAATTTATGATTGTGCCTCGGGTTCCGTTTCGGATTTCAAAACCTAGCAATCGTATGGCCCGAAAATACCGATTTTGGCACATTTTTGTCGAGTCGTACGAAAATCGGCCGAAAAGTCTAGATGAAATCGACGACCGCGAGATGCTTGTAGCATTCTTTTCTTAAATTTATGACTGTGCCTCGGGTTTCGTGTCGCATTTCAAACCCTAGCCATCGTTTGGCCCGAAAATACCAATTTCGGCCCCATTTTTGTCGGGTGGTACGAAAATCGCCCGAAAAGTCCAGACGAAATCGCAATCGCGAGATCCTTGTAGCATTCTTCTCTTAAATTTATTACTGTGTCTTGGGTTTCGTGTCGGATTTCAAACCCTAGCCATCGTATGGCCCGAAAATACCGATTTTGGCCCATTTTTGTCGGGTGGTACGAAAATCGCCCGAGAAGTCTAGATGAAATCTACGACCGCGAGATCCTCGTAGCATTCTTCTCCTAAATTTATGACTGTGTCTCGGGTTACGTATCGGATTTCAATCCCGAACCATCGTCTTGCCCGAAATTACCGATTTCGGCCCATTTTGGTCGGGTGATACGAAAATCGCCCGAAAAGTCCAGATGAAATTGACAACCGCGACATCCTTGTAGCATTCTTTTCCTAAATTTATGACTGTGTCCCGAGTTCCGTGTCGGATTTCAAATCCTAGCCATAGTCTGGCCTGAAAATACCGATTTCGACCCATTTTTGTCGTGTGGTACGAAAATCGCCCGAGAAGTCCAGATGAAATCGACGACCGCGTGATCCTTGTAGCATTCTTCTCCTAAATTTATGACGGTGTCTCGGGTTCCGTGTCGGATTTCAAACCCTAGCTATCGTATGGCCCGAAAATACTGATATCGGCCCATTTTTGTCGGGTCGTACGAAAATCGGCGGAAAAGTCTAGATGAAATCGACGACCGCGAGATCCTTGTAGCATTCTTTTTCTAAATTTATGATTGTGTCTCGGGTTCCGTGTCGGATTTCAAACCCTAGCTAGTGTCTAGCCCGAAAATACCGATTTCGGCCCATTTTTGTCCGGTGGTACGAAAATCGCCCTAAAAGTCCAAATGAAATCAACGATCGCGAGATCCTTGTAGCATTCTTCTCCTAAATTTATGACTGTGTCTCGGGATCCGTGTCGGATTTCAAACCCTAGCCATCGTTTGGCCCGAAATACTGATTTCGGCCCATTTTTGTCAGGTGGTACGAAAATTGCCCTAAAAGACCAGATGAAATCGATGACCGCGAGATCCTTGTAGCATTCTTCTCCTAAATTTATGATTGTGTCTTGGGTTCCGTTTCGGATTTCAAAACCTAGCAATCGTATGGCCCGAAAATACCGATTTCGGCACATTTTTGTCGGGTCGTACGAAAATCGGCCGAAAAGTCTAGATGAAATCGACGACCGCGAGATCCTTGTAGCATTCATTTCCTAAATTTATGACTGTGTCTCGGGTTTCGTGTCAAATTTCAAACCATAGCCAGTGTCTGGCTTGAAAATACCGATTTCGGCCCATTTTTGTCGGGTGTTACGAAAATCGCCCGAAAAGTCCAGATGAAATCGACGACCGCAAGATCCTTGTAGCATTCTTCTCCAAAATTTATGACTATATCTCGGGTTCCGTGTCAGATTTCAAACTCTAGCCATAGTGTGGCCCGAAAATACCAACTTCAGCCCATTTTTGTCGGATGGTACGAAAATCGCCCGAGAAGTCCAGATGAAATCTACGACCGCGATATCCTTGTAGCATTCTTTTCCTAAATTTATGATTGTGTCTCGGGTTCCAAGTCGGATTTCAAACCCTAGCCATAGTCTGGCCTGAAAATACCGATTTCGGCCCATTTTTGTCGGGTGGTACGAAAATCGCCCGAGAAGTCAAGATGAAATCGACGACCGCGAGATCCTTGTAGCATTCTTCTCCTAAATTTATGAATGTGTCTCGAATTCCGTGTCGGATTTCAAGCCCTAGCCATCGTCTGGCCCAAAAATACCGATTTCGGCCCCATTTTTGTCGGGTGGTACGAAAATCGGCCGAAACGTCTAGACGAAATCGCAAACGCGAGATCCTTGTAGCATTCTTCTCCTAAATTTATGACTGTATCTCGGGTTTCGTGTCGGATTTCAAACCCTAGCCATCGTATGGCCCGAAAATACCGATATCGGCCCATTTTTGTCGGGTCGTACGAAAATCGACGGAAAAGTCTAGATGAAATCGACGACCGCGAGATCCTTGTAGCATTCTTTTTCTAAATTTATGATTGTGTCTCGGGTTCCGTGTCGGATTTCAAACCCTAGCCAGTGTCTGGCCCGAAATTACCGATTTCGGCCCATTTTTGTCCGGTCGTACGAAAATCGGCTGAAAAGACCAAATGAAATCAACGATCGCGAGATCCTTGTAGCATTCTTCTCCTAAATTTATGACTGTGTCTCGGGTTCTGTGTCGGATTTCAAACCCTAGCCATCGTCTGGCCCGAAATACCGATTTCAGCCCATTTTTGTCAGGTGGTACGAAAATTGCCCGAAAAGACCAGATAAAATCGATGACCGCGAGATCCTTGTAGCATTCTTCTCCTAAATTTATGATTGTGCCTCGGGTTCCGTTTCGGATTTCAAAACCTAGCAATCGTATGGCCCGAAAATACCGATTTTGGCACATTTTTGTCGAGTCGTACGAAAATCGGCCGAAAAGTCTAGATGAAATCGACGACCGCGAGATGCTTGTAGCATTCTTTTCTTAAATTTATGACTGTGTCTCGGGTTTCGTTTCGGATTTCAAACCCTAGCCATCGTCTGGCACGATATTACCGATTTCGACCCATTTTTGTCGGGTGGTACGAAAATCGCCCGAAAAGTCCAGATGAAATCGACGACCGCGAGATCCTTGTAACGTTCTTCTCCTAAATTTATGACTGTGTCTCGAGTTCCGTGTCGGATTTCAAACGCTAGCCAGTTTGTGGCCCGAAAATAACGATTTCGGCCCATTTTTGTCAGGTGGTACGAAAATCGCCCGAAAAGTCCCGATGAAATCGACGACTGCGAGATCCTTGTAGCATTCTTCTCCTTAATTTATGACTGTGTCTCGGGTTCTGTGTCGGATTTCAAACCCTAGCCATCGTCTGGCCCGATATTACCGATTTCGGCCCATTATTGTTTGGTGGTACGAAAATCGCCCGAAAAGTCCAAATGAAATCGACGACCGCGAGATCCGTGTAGCATTCTTCTCCCAAATTTATGGCTGTGTCTCGGGTTCCGTGTCCGATTTCAAACGCTAGCCAGTGGGTGGCCCGAAAATACCGATTTCGGCCCATTTTTGTCGGGTGGTACGGAAATCGCCCGAAAAGTCCAGATGAAATCGACGACCGCGAGATCCTTGTAGCATTGTTTTCCTAAATTTATGACTGTATCTTGGGTTCCGTGTCGGATTTCAAACATTAGCCATAGTCTGGCCCGGAAATACCGATTTCGACCCATTTATGTCGGGTTGTACGAAAATCGCCCGAAAAGACTAGATGAAATCGACGACCGCAAGATCCTTGTAGCATTCTTCTCCTAAATGTATGACTGTGTCTCAGGTTCCGTGCCGGATTTCAAACCCTAGCCATTGTATGGCCTAATATTACCGATTTCGGCCCACTTTTGTCGGGTGGTACGAAAATCGACCGAAAAGTCCAGATGAAATCGACGACCGCGAGATCCTTGTAGCATTCTTTTCCTAAGTTTATGACTGTGTCTCGGGTTCCGTGTCAGATTTCAAACCCTAGCCATAGTCTGGACCGAAAATACTGATTTCGACCCATTTTTGTCGGGTGGTACGAAAATTGCCCGAAAAGTCCAGATGAAATCTACGACCGCGAGATCCTTGTAGCATTCTTCTCCTAAATTTATGACTGTATCTCGGGTTCCGTGTCGGATTTCGTCTGGCCCGATATTACCGATTTCGGCCCACTTTTGTCGGGTGGTACGAAAATCGCCCGAAAAGTCCAGATGAAATCGACGACCGTGAGATCCTTGTAAGATTCTTCTCCTAAATTTATGAGTGTGTCTCGGGTTCCGTGTCGGATTCCAAACACTAGCCATCGTCTGGCCCGAAATTACCAATTTCGGCCCATTTTTGTCAGGTGGTACGAAAATTGCCCGAAAAGTCCATATGAAATCGACGACCGCAAGATCCTTGTTGCATTCTTCTCCTAAATTTATGAGTGTATCTCGGGTTCCGTGTCGGATTTCAAACACTAGCCATAGTCTGGACCGAAAATACCGATTTCGACCCATTTTTGTCGGGTGGTACGAAAATCGCCCGAAAAGTCCAGATGAAATCTACGACCGCGAGATCCTTGTAGCATTCTTCTCCTAAATTTATGACTGTGTCTCGGGTTCCGTGTCGGATTTCAAACCCTAGCCAGTGTCTGGCTAAAAAATACCGATTTCGGCCCATTTTTGTCGGGTGGTACGAAAGTTGCCCGAAAAGTCCAGATGAAATCGACGACCGCGAGATCCTTGTAGCATTCTTCTCCTAAATTTATGATTGTGACTTGGGTTCCGTGTCGGATTTCAAACCCTAGCCATCGTCTGGCCCGATATTACCGATTTCGGCCCATTTTTGTTTGGTGGTACGAAAATCGCCCGAAAAGTCCAGATGAAATCGACGACCGCGAGATCCTTGTAACGTTCTTCTCCTAAATTTATGACTGTGTCCCGGGTTCCGTGTCGGATTTCAAACGCTAGCCAGTGTGTGGCCCGAAAATAACGATTTCGGCCCATTTTTGTTGGGTGGTACGAAAATCGCCCGAAAAACTCCAAATGAAATCGATGACCGCGAGATCCTTGTAGCATTCTTCTCCTTAATTTATGACTGTGTCTCGGGTTCTGTGTCGGATTTCAAACCCTAGCCATCGCCTGGCCCTATATTACCGATTTCGGCCCATTATTGTTTGGTGGTACGAAAATCGCCCGAAAAGTCCAAATGAAATCGACGACCGCGAGATCCGTGTAGCATTCTTCTCCCAAATTTATGACTGTGTCTCGGGTTCCGTGTCAGATTTCAAACGCTAGCCAGTGGGTGGCCCGAAAATACCGATTTCGGCCCATTTTTGTCGGGTGGTACGGAAATCGCCCGAAAAGTCTAGATGAAATCGACGACCGCAAGATCCTTGTAGCATTGTTTTCCTAAATTTATGACTGTATCTCAGGTTCCGTGTCGGATTTCAAACACTAGCCATAGTCTGGCCCGGAAACACCGATTTCGACCCATTTATGTCGGGTTGTACGAAAATCGCCCGAAAAGACTAGATGAAATCGACGACCGCAAGATCCTTGTAGCATTCTTCTCCTAAATGTATGACTGTGTCTCAGGTTCCGTGTCGGATTTCAAACCCTAGCCATCGTATGGCCTAATATTACCGATTTCGGCCCACTTTTGTCGGGTGGTACGAAAATCGCCCGAAAAGTCCAGATGAAATCGACGACCGCGAGATCCTTGTAACGTTCTTCTCCCAAATTTATGACTGTGTCTCGAGTTCCGTGTCGAATTTCAAACGCTAGCCAGTGGGTGGCCCGAAAATACCGATTTCGGCCCATTTTTGTCGGGTGGTACGGAAATCGCCCGAAAAGTCCAGATGAAATCGACGACCGCAAGATCCTTGTAGCATTGTTTTCCTAAATTTATGACTGTATCTCAGGTTCCGTGTCGGATTTCAAACACTAGCCATAGTCTGGCCCGGAAACACCGATTTCGACCCATTTATGTCGGGTTGTACGAAAATCGCCCGAAAAGACTAGATGAAATCGACGACCGCAAGATCCTTGTAGCATTCTTCTCCTAAATGTATGACTGTGTCTCAGGTTCCGTGTCGGATTTCAAACCCTAGCCATCGTATGGCCTAATATTACCGATTTCGGCCCACTTTTGTCGGGTGGTACGAAAATCGACCGAAAAGTCCAGATGAAATCGACGACCGCGAGATCCTTGTAGCATTCTTCTCCTAAATTTATGACTGTATCTCGGGTTCCGTGTCGGATTTCAAACACTAGCCATAGTCTGGACCGAAAATACCGATTTCGACCCATTTTTGTCGGCTGGTACGAAAATCGCCCGAAAAGTCCAGATGAAATCTACGACCGCGAGATCCTTGTAGCATTCTTCTCCTAAATTTATGACTGTGTCTCGGGTTCCGTGTCGGATTTCAAACCCTAGCCATCGTCTGGCCCGATATTACCGATTTCGGCCGATTTTTGTCGGGTGGTACGAAAATCGCCCGGAAAGTCCAGATGAAATCGACGACCGCGAGATCCTTGTAAGATTCTTCTCCTAAATTTATGAGTGTGTTTCGAGTTCCGTGTCGGATTCCAAATACTAGCCATAGTCTGGACCGAAAATACCGATTTTGGCCCATTTTTGTCCGGTGGTACAAAAATCGCCCGAAAAGTCCATATGAAATCTACGACTACATGATCCTTGTAGCATTCTTCTCCTAAATTTATGACTGTGTCTCGGGTTCCGTGTCGGATTTCAAACCCTAGCCATCGTCTGGCACGATATTACCGATTTCGACCCATTTTTGTCGGGTGGTACGAAAATCGCCCGAAAAGTCCAGATGAAATCGACGACAGCGAGATCCTTGTAACGTTCTTCTCCTAAATTTATGACTATGTCTCGGGTTCCGTGTCGGATTTCAAACGCTAGCCAGTTTGTGGCCCGAAAATAACGATTTCGGCCCATTTTTGTCGGGTGGTACGAAAATCGCCCGAAAAGTCCCGATGAAATCGACGACTGCGAGATCCTTGTAGCATTCTTCTCCTTAATTTATGACTGTGTCTCGGGTTCTGTGTCGGATTTCAAACCCTAGCCATCGTTTGGCCCGATATTACCGATTTCGGCCCATTATTGTTTGGTGGTACGAAAATCGCCCGAAAAGTCCAAATGAAATCGACGACCACGAGATCCGTGTAGCATTCTTCTCCCAAATTTATGACTGTGTCTCGGGTTCCGTGTCGGATTTCAAACGCTAGCCAGTGGGTGGCCCGAAAATACCGATTTCGGCCCATTTTTGTCGGGTGGTACGGAAATCGCCCGAAAAGTCCAGATGAAATCGACGACCGCAAGATCCTTGTAGCATTCTTCTCCTAAATTTATGACTGTGTCTCGGGTTCCGTGTCGGATTCCAAACACTAGCCATAGTCTGGACCGAAAATACCCATTTTGGCCCATTTTTGTCCGGTGGTACGAAAATCGCCCGAAAAGTCCATATGAAATCTACGACTACAAGATCCTTGTAGCATTCTTCTCCTAAATTTATGACTGTGTCTCGGGTTCCGTGTCGGATTTCAAACCCTAGCCATCGTCTGGCACGATATTACCGATTTCGACCCATTTTTGTCGGGTGGTACGAAAATCGCCCGAAAAGTCTAGATGAAATCGACGACCGCGAGATCCTTGTGGCAGTCTTCTCCTAAATTTATGACTGTGTCTCGGGTTCCGTGTCGGATTTCAAACGCTAGCCAGTGTGTGGCCCGAAAATACCGATTTCGGCCCATTTTTGTCGGGTCGTACGAAATTCGGCCGAAAAGTCCAGATGAAATCGACAACCGCGAGATCCTTGTAGCATTCTTTTCCTAAATTTATGATTGTGTCTCGAGTTCCGTGTCATATTTCAAACCCTAGCCAGTGTCTGGCTAGAAAATGCCGATTTCGGCCCACTTTTGTCGGGTGGTACGAAAATCAACCGAAAAGTCCAGATGAAATCAATGACCGCGAGATCCTTGTAGCATTCTTCTCCTAAATTTATGACTGTGTCTTGGGTTCCGTGTCGGATTTCAAACCCTAGCCATCGTCTGGCCCGAAATTACCAATTTCGGCCCATTTTTGTTTGGTGGTACGAAAATCGCCCGAAAAGTCCAGATGAATCGACGCCCGCGAGATCCTTGTAGCATTCTTCTCCTAAATTTTTGACTATGTCTCGTTTTCCGTGTCGGATTTCAAACGCTAGCCAGTGTGTGGCTCGAAAATACCAATTTCGGCCCATTTTTGTCGGGTGGTACTAAATTCGCCCGAAAAGACCAGATAAAATCGACGACCGCGAGATCCTTGTAGCATTCTTTTCCTAAATTTATGACTGTGTCTCGGGTTCCGTGTCATATTTCAAACCCTAGCCAGTGTCTGGCTAGAAAATACCGATTTCGGCCCATTTTTGTCAGGTGGTACGAAAATTGCTCGAAAAGTCCAGATGAAATCGACGACCGCAAGATCCTTGTAGCATTCTTCTCCTAAATTTATGACTTTATCTCGGGTTCCGTGTCGGATTTCAAACACTAGCCATAGTCTGGACCGAAAATACCGATTTCGACCCATTTTTGTCGGGTGGTACGAAAATCGCCCGAAAAGTCCAGATGAAATCTACGACCGCGAGATCCTTGTAGCATTCTTCTCCTAAATTTATGACTGTGTCTCGGATTCCGTGTCGGATTTCAAACCCTAGCCATCGTCTGGCCCGATATTACCGATTTCGGGTGATTTTTGTCAGGTGGTAGGCAAATCGCCCGAAAAGTCCAGATGAAATCGACGACCACGAGATCCTTGTAAGATTCTTCTCCTAAATTTATGAGTGTGTCTCGGGTTCCGTGTCGGATTTCAAACCCTAGCCATTGTCTGGCCCGGAAATACCGATTTCGACCCACTTTTGTCGGGTGGTACGAAAATCGACCGAAAAGACTAGATGAAATCGACAACCGCAAGATCCTTGTAGCATTCTTCTCCTAAATTTATGACTGTATCTCGGGTTCCGTGTCGGATTTCAAACACTAGCCATAGTCTGGACCGAAAATACCGATTTCGACCCATTTTTGTCGGGTGGTACGAAAATCGCCCGAAAAGTCCAGATGAAATCGACGACAGCGAGATCCTTGTAGCGTTCTTCTCCTAAATTTATGACTGTGTCTCGGGTTCCGTGTCGGATTTCAAACGCTAGCCAGTGGGTGGCCCGAAAATACCGATTTCGGCCCATTTTTGTCGGGTGGTACGGAAATCGCCCGAAAAGTCCAGATGAAATCGACGACCGCAAGATCCTTGTAGCATTCTTCTCCTAAATTTATGACTGTGTCTCGGGTTCCGTGTCGGATTCCAAACCCTAGCCATAGTCTGGACCGAAAATACCGATTTTGGCCCATTTTTGTCCGGTGGTACGAAAATCGCCCGAAAAGTCCATATGAAATCTACGACTACAAGATCCTTGTAGCATTCTTCTCCTAAATTTATGACTGTGTCTCGGGTTCCGTGTCGGATTTCAAACCCTAGCCATCGTCTGGCCCGATATTACCGATTTCGGCCCATTATTGTTAGGTGGTACGAAAATCGCCCGAAAAGTCCAAATGAAATCGACGACCGCGAGATCCGTGTAGCATTCTTCTCCCAAATTTATGACTGTGTCTCGGGTTCCGAGTCGGATTTCAAACGCTAGCCAGTGGGTGGCCCGAAAATACCGATTTCGGCCCATTTTTGTCGGGTGGTACGGAAATCGCCCGAAAAGTCCAGATGAAATCGACGACCGGAAGATCCTTGTAGCATTGTTTTCCTAAATTTATGACTGTATCTTAGGTTCCGTGTCGGATTTCAAACATTAGCCATAGTCTGGCCCGGAAATACCGATTTCGACCCATTTATGTCGGGTTGTACGAAAATCGCCCGAAAAGACTAGATGAAATCGACGACCGCAAGATCCTTGTAGCATTCTTCTCCTAAATGTATGACTGTGTCTCGGGTTCCGTGTCGGATTTCAAACCCTAGCCATCGTCTGGCACGATATTACCGATTTCGGCCCACTTTTGTCGGGTGGTACGAAAATCGACCGAAAAGTCCAGATGAAATCGATGACCGCGAGATACTTGTAGCATTCTTCTCCTAAATTTATGACTGTATCTCGGGTTCCGTGTCGGATTTCAAACACTAGCCATAGTCTGGACCGAAAATACCGATTTCGACCCATTTTTGTCGGGTGGTACGAAAATCGCCCGAAAAGTCCAGATGAAATCTACGACCGCGAGATCCTTGTAGCATTCTTCTCCTAAATTTATGACTGTGTCTCGGGTTCCGTGTCGGATTTCAAACCCTAGCCATCGTCTGGCCCGATATTACCGATTTCGGCCGATTTTTGTCGGGTGGTACGAAAATCGCCCGAAAAGTCCAGATGAAATCGACGACCGCGAGATCCTTGTAACGTTCTTCTCCTAAATTTATGACTGTGTCTCGGGTTCTGTGTCGGATTTCAAACCCTAGCCATCGCCTGGCCCTATATTACCGATTTCGGCCCATTATTGTTTGGTGGTACGAAAATCGCCCGAAAAGTCCAGATGAAATCGACGACCGCAAGATCCTTGTAGCATTGTTTTCCTAAATTTATGACTGTATCTCAGGTTCCGTGTCGGATTTCAAACACTAGCCATAGTCTGGCCCGGAAACACCGATTTCGACCCATTTATGTCGGGTTGTACGAAAATCGCCCGAAAAGACTAGATGAAATCGACGACCGCAAGATCCTTGTAGCATTCTTCTCCTAAATGTATGACTGTGTCTCAGGTTCCGTGTCGGATTTCAAACCCTAGCCATCGTATGGCCTAATATTACCGATTTCGGCCCACTTTTGTCGGGTGGTACGAAAATCGCCCGAAAAGTCCAGATGAAATCGACGACCGCGAGATCCGTGTAGCATTCTTCTCCCAAATTTATGACTGTGTCTCGGGTTCCGTGTCGAATTTCAAACGCTAGCCAGTGGGTGGCCCGAAAATACCGATTTCGGCCCATTTTTGTCGGGTGGTACGGAAATCGCCCGAAAAGTCCAGATGAAATCGACGACCGCAAGATCCTTGTAGCATTGTTTTCCTAAATTTATGACTGTATCTCAGGTTCCGTGTCGGATTTCAAACACTAGCCATAGTCTGGCCCGGAAACACCGATTTCGACCCATTTATGTCGGGTTGTACGAAAATCGCCCGAAAAGACTAGATGAAATCGACGACCGCAAGATCCTTGTAGCATTCTTCTCCTAAATGTATGACTGTGTCTCAGGTTCCGTGTCGGATTTCAAACCCTAGCCATCGTATGGCCTAATATTACCGATTTCGGCCCACTTTTGTCGGGTGGTACGAAAATCGCCCGAAAAGTCCAGATGAAATCGACGACCGCGAGATCCTTGTAACGTTCTTCTCCTAAATTTATGACTGTGTCTCGAGTTCCGTGTCGGATTTCAAACGCTAGCCAGTGTGTGGCTCGAAAATAACGATTTCGGCCCATTTTTGTCGGGTGGTACGAAGATCGCCCGAAAAAGTCCAGATGAAATCGACGACCGCGAGATCCTTGTAGTATTCTTCTCATAAATTTATGACTGTGTCTCGGGTTCTGTGTCGGATTTTAAACCCTAGCCATCGTCTGGCCCGATATTACCGATTTCGGCCCATTTTTGTCGGGTGGTACGAAAATCGCCCGAAAAGTCCATATGAAATCGACGACCGCGAGATCCTTGTAACGTTCTTCTCCTAAATTTATGACTGTGTCTCGGGTTCCGTGTCGGATTTCAAACGCTAGCCAGTGTGTGGCCCGAAAATAACGATTTCGGCCCATTTTTGTCGGGTGGTACGAAAATCGCCTGAAAAAGTCCAAATGAAATCGACGACCGCGAGATCCTTGTAGCATTCTTCTCCTAAATTTATGATTGTGTCTCGGGTTCTGTGTCGGATTTTAAACCCTAGCCATCGTCTGGCCCAATATTACCGATTTCGGCCCATTTTTGTCGGGTGGTACGAAAATCGCCCGAAAAGTCCAGATGAAATCGACGACCGCGAGATCCTTGTAACGTTCTTCTCCTATATTTATGATTGTCTCTCGGGTTCCGTGTCGGATTTCAAACGCTAGCCAATGTGTGGCCCGAAAGTACCGATTTCGGCCCATTTTTGTCGGGTTGTACGAAAATTGCTCGAAAAGTCCAGATGAAATCGACGACCGCAAGATCCTTGTAGCATTCTTCTCCTAAATTTATGACTGTATCTCGGATTCCGTGTCGGATTTCAAACAGTAGCCATAATCTGGACCGAAAATACCGATTTCGGCCCATTTTTGTCGGGTGGTACGAAAATCGCCCGAAAAGTCCAGATGAAATCTACGACCGCGAGATCCTTGTAGCATTCTTCTCCTAAATTTATGACTGTGGCTCGGGTTCCGTGTCGGATTTCAAACCCTAGCCATCGTCTGGCCCGATATTACCGATTTCGACCCATTTTTGTTGGGTGGTACGAAAATCGCCCGAAAAGTCCAGATGAAATCAACGACCACGAGATCCTTGTAACGTTCTTCTCCTAAATTTATGACTGTGTCTTGGGTTCCGTTTCGGATTTCAAACGCTAGCCAGTGTGTGGCCCGAAAATAACGATTTCGGCCCATTTTTGTCGGGTGGTACGAAAATCGCCCTAAAAGTCCAGATGAAATCGACGACCGCAAGATCCTTGTAGCATTGTTCTCCTAAATTTATGACTGTATCTCGGGTTCCGTGTCGGATTTCAAACACTAGCCATAGTCTGGACCGAAAATACCGATTTCGGCCCACTTTTGTCGGGTGGTACGAAAATCGCCCGAAAAGTCCAGATGAAATCTACGACCGCGAGATACTTGTAGCATTCTTCTCCTAAATTTATGACTGTGTCTCTGGTTCTGTGTCGGATTTCAAACCCTAGCCATCGTCTGGCCCGATATTACCGATTTCGGCCAATTTTTGTCGGGTGGGACGAAAATCGCCCGAAAAGTCCAGATGAAATCGACGACCGCGAGATCCGTGTAGCATTCTTCTCCTAAATTTATGATTGTATCTCGGGTTCCGTGTCGGATTTCAAACCCTAGCCATCGTATGCCCGGAAATACCGATTTCGGCCCATTTTTGTCGGGTCGTACGAAAATCAGCCGAAAAGACTAGATGAAATCGACAACCGCGAGATCCTTGTAGCATTCTTTTCCTAAATTTATGACTGTGTCTCGGGTTCCGTGTCATATTTCAAACCCTAGCCAGTGTATGGCTAGAAAATACCGATTTCGGCCCATTTTTGTAGGGTGGTACGAAAATCGCCCGAAAAAGTCCAGATGAAATCTACGACCCCGAGATCCTTGTAGCATTCTTCTCCTAAATTTATGACTTTGTCTCGGGTTCCGTGTCGGATTTCAAACCCTAGCCATCGTCTGGCCCAATATTAACGATTTCGGCCCATTTTTGTCGGGTGGTACGAAAATCGCCCGAAATGTCCAGATGAAATCAACGACCGCGAGATCCTTGTAACGTTCTTCTCCTAAATTTATGACTGTGTCTCGGGTTTCGTTTCGGATTTCAAACGCTAGCCAATGTGTGGCCCGAAAATAACGATTTCGGCCCATTTTTGTCGGGTGGTACGAAAATCGCCCAAAAAGTCCAGATGAAATCGACGACCGCAAGATCCTTGTAGCATTTTTCTCCTAAATTTATGACTGTGTCTCGGGTTCCGTGTCGGATTTCAAACACTAGCCATAGTCTGGCCTGGAAATACCGATTTCGACCCATTTTTGTCGGGTCGTACGAAAATCAGCCGAAAAGACCAGATGAAATCGACGACCGCGAGATCCTTGTAGCATTCTTCTCCTAAATTTATGACTGTGTCTCGGGTTCTGTGTCGGATTTCAAACCCTAGCCATCGTCAGGCCCGATATTACCGATTTCGGCCCATTTTTGTCGGGTGGTCCGAAAATCGCCCGAAAAGTCCAGATGAAATCGACGACCGCGAGATCCGTGTAGCATTCTTCTCCTAAATTTATGATTGTATCTGGGGTTCCGTGTCGGATTTCAAACCCTAGCCATCGTATTGCCCAGAAATACCGATATCGGCCCATTTTTGTCGGGTCGTACGAAAATCAGCCGAAAAGACCAGATGAAATCGACAACCGCGAGATCCTTGTAGCATTCTTTTCCTAAATTTATGACTGTGTCTCGGGTTCCGTGTCATATTTCAAACCCTAGCCAGTGTATGGCTAGAAAATACCGATTTCGGCCCATTTTTGTCGGGTGGTACGAAAATCGCCCGAAAAGTCCAGATGAAATCTACGACCGCGAGATCCTTGTAGCATTCTTCTCCTAAATTTATGACTGTGTCTCGGGTTCCGTGTCGGATTTCAAACCCTAGCCATCGTCTGGCCCGATATTACCGATTTCGGCCGATTTTTGTCGGGTGGTACGAAAATCGCCCGAAAAGTCCAGATGAAATCGACGACCGCGAGATCCTTGTAACGTTCTTCTCCTAAATTTATGACTGTGTCTCGGGTTCTGTGTCGGATTTCAAACCCTAGCCATCGCCTGGCCCTATATTACCGATTTCGGCCCATTATTGTTTGGTGGTACGAAAATCGCCCGAAAAGTCCAGATGAAATCGACGACCGCAAGATCCTTGTAGCATTGTTTTCCTAAATTTATGACTGTATCTCAGGTTCCGTGTCGGATTTCAAACACTAGCCATAGTCTGGCCCGGAAACACCGATTTCGACCCATTTATGTCGGGTTGTACGAAAATCGCCCGAAAAGACTAGATGAAATCGACGACCGCAAGATCCTTGTAGCATTCTTCTCCTAAATGTATGACTGTGTCTCAGGTTCCGTGTCGGATTTCAAACCCTAGCCATCGTATGGCCTAATATTACCGATTTCGGCCCACTTTTGTCGGGTGGTACGAAAATCGCCCGAAAAGTCCAGATGAAATCGACGACCGCGAGATCCTTGTAACGTTCTTCTCCCAAATTTATGACTGTGTCTCGAGTTCCGTGTCGAATTTCAAACGCTAGCCAGTGGGTGGCCCGAAAATACCGATTTCGGCCCATTTTTGTCGGGTGGTACGGAAATCGCCCGAAAAGTCCAGATGAAATCGACGACCGCAAGATCCTTGTAGCATTGTTTTCCTAAATTTATGACTGTATCTCAGGTTCCGTGTCGGATTTCAAACACTAGCCATAGTCTGGCCCGGAAACACCGATTTCGACCCATTTATGTCGGGTTGTACGAAAATCGCCCGAAAAGACTAGATGAAATCGACGACCGCAAGATCCTTGTAGCATTCTTCTCCTAAATGTATGACTGTGTCTCAGGTTCCGTGTCGGATTTCAAACCCTAGCCATCGTATGGCCTAATATTACCGATTTCGGCCCACTTTTGTCGGGTGGTACGAAAATCGCCCGAAAAGTCCAGATGAAATCGACGACCGCGAGATCCTTGTAACGTTCTTCTCCTAAATTTATGACTGTGTCTCGAGTTCCGTGTCGGATTTCAAACGCTAGCCAGTGTGTGGCTCGAAAATAACGATTTCGGCCCATTTTTGTCGGGTGGTACGAAGATCGCCCGAAAAAGTCCAGATGAAATCGACGACCGCGAGATCCTTGTAGTATTCTTCTCATAAATTTATGACTGTGTCTCGGGTTCTGTGTCGGATTTTAAACCCTAGCCATCGTCTGGCCCGATATTACCGATTTCGGCCCATTTTTGTCGGGTGGTACGAAAATCGCCCGAAAAGTCCATATGAAATCGACGACCGCGAGATCCTTGTAACGTTCTTCTCCTAAATTTATGACTGTGTCTCGGGTTCCGTGTCGGATTTCAAACGCTAGCCAGTGTGTGGCCCGAAAATAACGATTTCGGCCCATTTTTGTCGGGTGGTACGAAAATCGCCTGAAAAAGTCCAAATGAAATCGACGACCGCGAGATCCTTGTAGCATTCTTCTCCTAAATTTATGATTGTGTCTCGGGTTCTGTGTCGGATTTTAAACCCTAGCCATCGTCTGGCCCAATATTACCGATTTCGGCCCATTTTTGTCGGGTGGTACGAAAATCGCCCGAAAAGTCCAGATGAAATCGACGACCGCGAGATCCTTGTAACGTTCTTCTCCTATATTTATGATTGTCTCTCGGGTTCCGTGTCGGATTTCAAACGCTAGCCAATGTGTGGCCCGAAAGTACCGATTTCGGCCCATTTTTGTCGGGTTGTACGAAAATTGCTCGAAAAGTCCAGATGAAATCGACGACCGCAAGATCCTTGTAGCATTCTTCTCCTAAATTTATGACTGTATCTCGGATTCCGTGTCGGATTTCAAACAGTAGCCATAATCTGGACCGAAAATACCGATTTCGGCCCATTTTTGTCGGGTGGTACGAAAATCGCCCGAAAAGTCCAGATGAAATCGACGACCGCGAGATCCGTGTAGCATTCTTCTCCTAAATTTATGACTGTATCTCGGGTACAGTGTCGGATTTCAAACCCTAGCCATCGTATGGCCCGGAAATACCGATTTCGGCCCATTTTTGTCGGGTGGTACGAAAATCGCCCGAAAAGTCCAGATGAAATCTACGACCGCGAGATCCTTGTAGCATTCTTCTCCTAAATTTATGACTGTGTCTCGGGTTCCGTGTCGGATTTCAAACCCTATCCATCGTCTGGCCCGATATTAACGATTTCGGCCCATTTTTGTCGGGTGGTACGAAAATCGCCCGAAATGTCCAGATGAAATCAACGACCGCGAGATCCTTGTAACGTTCTTCTCCTAAATTTATGACTGTGTCTCGGGTTTCGTTTCGGATTTCAAACGCTAGCCAGTGTGTGGCCCGAAAATAACGATTTCGGCCCATTTTTGTCGGGTGGTACGAAAATCGCCCAAAAAGTCCAGATGAAATCGACGACCGCAAGATCCTTGTAGCATTGTTCTCCTAAATTTATGACTGTATCTCGGGTTCCGTGTCGGATTTAAAACACTAGCCATAGTCTGGCCTGGAAATACCGATTTCGACCCATTTTTGTCGGGTTGTACGAAAATCGCCCGAAAAGACTAGATGAAATCGACGACCGCGAGATCCTTGTAGCATTCTTCTCCTAAATGTATGACTGTGTCTCAGGTTCCGTGTCGGATGTCAAACCCTAGCCATCGTATGGCCTGAAAATACCGATTTCGGCCCATTTTTGTCGGGTCGTACGAAAATCGGCCGAAAAGTCCTGATGAAATCGACAACCGCGAGATCCTTGTAGCATTCTTTTCCTAAATTTATGACTGTGTCTCGGGTTCCGTTTCAGATTTCAAACCCTAGCCAGTGTCTGGCTAGAAAATGCCGATTTCAGCCCATTTTTGTCGGGTGGTACGAAAATTGCCCGAAACGTCCAGATGAAATCGACGACCGCAAGATCCTTGTAGCATTCTTCTGCTAAATTTATGACTATATCTCGGGTTCCGTGTCGGATTTCAAACACTAGCCATAGTTTGGCCCGAAAATACCGATTTCGGCCCATTTTTGTCGGGTGGTACGAAAATCGCCCGAAAAGTCCAAATGAAATCTACGACCGCGAGATCCTTATAGCATTCTTCTCCTAAATTTATGGTTGTGTCTCGGGTTCCGTGTCAGTTTTCAAACACTAGCCATAGTCTGGACCGAAAATACCGATTTCGGCCCACTTTTGTCGGGTGGTACGAAAATCGCCCGAAAAGTCCAGATGAAATCTACGACCGCGAGATCCTTGTAGCATTCTTCTCCTAAATTTATGACTTTGTCTCGGGTTCTGTGTCGGATTTCAAACCCTAGCCATCGTCTGGCCCGATATTACCGATTTCGGCCCATTTTTGACGGGTGGTACGAAAATCGCCCGAAAAGTCCAGATGAAATCGACGACCGCGAGATCCGTGTAGCATTCTTCTCCTAAATTTATGACTGTATCTCGGGTACAGTGTCGGATTTCAAACCCTAGCCATCGTATGGCCCGGAAATACCGATTTCGGCCCATTTTTGTCGGGTCGTACGAAAATCAGCCGAAAAGACCAGATGAAATCGACAACCGCGAGATCCTTGTAGCATTCTTTTCCTAAATTTATGACTGTGTCTCGGGTTCCGTGTCATATTTCAAACCCTAGCCAGTGTATGGCTAGAAAATACCGATTTCGGCCCATTTTTGTCGGGTGGTACGAAAATCGCCCGAAAAGTCCAGATGAAATCTACGACCGCGAGATCCTTGTAGCATTCTTCTCCTAAATTTATGACTGTGTCTCGGGTTCCGTGTCGGATTTCAAACCCTATCCATCGTCTGGCCCGATGTTAACGATTTCGGCCCATTTTTGTCGGGTGGTACGAAAATCGCCCGAAATGTCCAGATGAAATCAACGACCGCGAGATCCTTGTAACGTTCTTCTCCTAAATTTATGACTGTGTCTCGGGTTTCGTTTCGGATTTCAAACGCTAGCCAGTGTGTGGCCCGAAAATAACGATTTCGGCCCATTTTTGTCGGGTGGTACGAAAATCGCCC
>JBBPBP010009777.1:1052132-1063242 GCA_037974735.1 Cicer chorassanicum
CTAAATTTATGACTGTATCTCGGGTTCCGTGTCGGATTTAAAACACTAGCCATAGTCTGGCCTGGAAATACCGATTTCGACCCATTTTTGTCGGGTTGTACGAAAATCGCCCGAAAAGACTAGATGAAATCGACGACCGCGAGATCCTTGTAGCATTCTTCTCCTAAATGTATGACTGTGTCTCAGGTTCCGTGTCGGATGTCAAACCCTAGCCATCGTATGGCCTGAAAATACCGATTTCGGCCCATTTTTGTCGGGTCGTACGAAAATCGGCCGAAAAGTCCTGATGAAATCGACAACCGCGAGATCCTTGTAGCATTCTTTTCCTAAATTTATGGCTGTGTCTCGGGTTCCGTTTCAGATTTCAAACCCTAGCCAGTGTCTGGCTAGAAAATGCCGATTTCAGCCCATTTTTGTCGGGTGGTACGAAAATTGCCCGAAACGTCCAGATGAAATCGACGACCGCAAGATCCTTGTAGCATTCTTCTGCTAAATTTATGACTATATCTCGGGTTCCGTGTCGGATTTCAAACACTAGCCATAGTTTGGCCCGAAAATACCGATTTCGGCCCATTTTTGTCGGGTGGTACGAAAATCGCCCGAAAAGTCCAAATGAAATCTACGACCGCGAGATCCTTATAGCATTCTTCTCCTAAATTTATGGTTGTGTCTCGGGTTCCGTGTCAGTTTTCAAACACTAGCCATAGTCTGGACCGAAAATACCGATTTCGGCCCACTTTTGTCGGGTGGTACGAAAATCGCCCGAAAAGTCCAGATGAAATCTACGACCGCGAGATCCTTGTAGCATTCTTCTCCTAAATTTATGACTTTGTCTCGGGTTCTGTGTCGGATTTCAAACCCTAGCCATCGTCTGGCCCGATATTACCGATTTCGGCCCATTTTTGACGGGTGGTACGAAAATCGCCCGAAAAGTCCAGATGAAATCGACGACCGCGAGATCCGTGTAGCATTCTTCTCCTAAATTTATGACTGTATCTCGGGTTCCGTGTCGGATTTCAAACCCTAGCCATCGTATTGCCCGGAAATACCGATATCGGCCCATTTTTTCGGGTCGTACGAAAATCAGCCGAAAAGACCAGATGAAATCGACAACCGCGAGATCCTTGTAGCATTCTTCTCCTAAATTTATGACTGTGTCTCGGGTTCTGTGTCGGATTTCAAACCCTAGCCATCGTCAGGCCCGATATTACCGATTTCGGCCCATTTTTGTCGGGTGGTACGAAAATCGCCCGAAAAGTCCAGATGAAATCGACGACCGCGAGATCCGTGTAGCATTCTTCTCCTAAATTTATAACTGTATCTCGGGTTCCGTGTCGGATTTCAAACCCTAGCCATCGTATGGCCCGGAAATACCGATATCGGCCCATTTTTGTCGGGTCATACGAAAATCAGCCGAAAAGACCAGATGAAATCGACAACCGCGAGATCCTTGTAGCATTCTTTTCCTAAATTTATGACTGTGTCTCGAGTTCCGTTTCATATTTCAAACCCTAGCCAGTGTATGGCTAGAAAATACCGATTTCGGCCCATTTTTGTCGGGTGGTACGAAAATTGCTCGAAAAGTCCAGATGAAATCGAAGACCGCAAGATCCTTGTAGCATTCTTCTCCTAAATTTATGACTGTATCTCGGGTTCCGTGTCGCATTTCAAACACTAGCCATAGTCTGGACCGAAAATACCGATTTCGGCCCATTTTTGTCGGGTGGTACGAAAATCGCCCGAAAAGTCCAGATGAAATCTACGACCGCGAGATCCTTGTAGCATTCTTCTCCTAAATTTATGACTGTGTCTCGGGTTCCGTGTCGGATTTCAAACCCTAGCCATCGTCTAACCCGATATTTACGATTTCGGCCCATTTTTGTCAGGTGGTACGAAAATCGCCCGAAAAGTCCAGATGAAATCAACGACCGCGAGATCCTTGTAACGTTCTTCTCCTAAATTTATGACTGTGCCTCGGGTTTCGTTTTGGATTTCAAACGCTAGCCAGTGTGTGGCCCGAAAATAACGATTTCGGCCCATTTTTGTCCGGAGGTACGAAAATCGCCCGAAAAGTCCAGATGAAATCGACGACCGCGAGATCCGTGTAGCATTCTTCTCCTAAATTTATGACTGTATCTCGGGTTCCGTGTCGGATTTCAAACCCTAGCCATCGTATTGCCCGGAAATACCGATATCGGCCCATTTTTTCGGGTCGTACGAAAATCAGCCGAAAAGACCAGATGAAATCGACAACCGCGAGATCCTTGTAGCATTGTTCTCCTAAATTTATGACTGTATCTCGGGTTCCGTGTCGGATTTCAAACACTAGTCATAGTCTGGCCTGGAAATACCGATTTCGGCCCATTTTTGTCGGGTGGTTCGAAAATCGCCTATAAAGTCCAAATGAAATCGACGACCGCGAGATCCTTGTAGCATTCTTCTCCTAAATTTATGACTGTGTCTCGGTTTCCGTGTCGGATTTCAAACCCTAGCCATCGTCTGGCCTGGAAATACCGATTTCGACCCATTTTTGTCGGGTTATACGAAAATCGCCCGAAAAGACTAGATGAAATCGACGAACGCGAGATCCTTGTAGCATTCTTCTCCTAAATTTATGACTGTGTCTCGGTTTCCGTGTCGGATTTCAAACCCTAGCCATCGTCTGGCCCGATATTACCGATTTCGGCCCATTTTTGTCGGGTGGTACGAAAATCGCCCGAAAAGTCCAGATGAAATCAACGATCGCGAGATCTTTGTAACGTTCTTCTCCTAAATTTATGACTGTGTCTCGGGTTCCGTGTCGGATTTCAAACATAGCCATAGTCTGGCCTGGAAATACCGATTTCGACCCATTTTTGTCGGGTTGTACGAAAATCGCCCGAAAAGACTAGATGAAATCGACGACCGCGAGATCCTTGTAGCATTCTTCTCCTAAATGTATGACTGTGTCTCAGGTTCCGTGTCGGATTTCAAACCCTAGCCATCGTATGGCCTGAAATTACCGATTTCAGCCCAATTTTGTCGGTGGGTACGAAATTCGGCCTAAAAGACTAGATGAAATCGACAACCGCGAGATCCTTGTGGCATTCTTTTCCTATATTTATGACTGTAACTCGGGTACCGTGTCAGATTTCAAACCCTAGCCAGTGTTTGGCTAGAAAATACCGATTTCGGCCCATTTTTGTCGGGTGGTACAAAAATTGCTCTAAAAGTCCAGATGAAATCGACGACCGCAAGATCCTTGTAGCATTCTTCTCCTAAATTTATGACTGTGTCTCGGGTTCCGTGTCGGATTTCAAACACTAGCCATAGTCTGGACCGAAAATACCGATTTCGGCCCATTTTTGTCGGGTGGTACGAAAATCGCCCGAAAAGTCTAGATAAAATCTACGACCGCGAGATCCTTGTAGCATTCTTCTCCTATATTTATGACTATGTCTCGGGTTCCGTGTCGGATTTCAAACCCTAGCCATCGTCATGGCCCGATATTACCGATTTCGGCGCATTTTTGACGGGTGGTACGAAAATCGCCCGAAAAGTCCAGATGAAATCGACGACCGCGAGATCCGTGTAGCATTCTTCTCCTAAATTTATGATTGTATCTCGGGTTCCGTGTCGGATTTCAAACCCTAGCCATCGTATTGCCCGGAAATACCGATATCGGCTCATTTTTTCGGGTCGTACGAAAATCAGCCGAAAAGACCAGATGAAATCGACAACCGCGAGATCCTTGTAGCATTCTTCTCCTAAATTTATGACTGTGTCTCGGGTTCTGTGTCGGATTTCAAACCCTAGCCATCGTCAGGCCCGATATTACCGATTTCGGCCCATTTTTGTCGGGTGGTACGAAAATCGCCCGAAAAGTCCAGATGAAATCGACGACCGCGAGATCCGTGTAGCATTCTTCTCCTAAATTTATAACTGTATCTCGGGTTCCGTGTCGGATTTCAAACCCTAGCCATCGTATGGCCCGGAAATACCGATATCGGCCCATTTTTGTCGGGTCATACGAAAATCAGCCGAAAAGACCAGATGAAATCGACAACCGCGAGATCCTTGTAGCATTCTTTTCCTAAATTTATGACTGTGTCTCGGGTTCCGTGTCATATTTCAAACCCTAGCCAGTGTATGGCTAGAAAATACCGATTTCGGCCCATTTTTGTTGGGTGGTACGAAAATTGCTCGAAAAGTCCAGATGAAATCGACGACCGCAAGATCCTTGTAGCATTCTTCTCCTAAATTTATGACTGTATCTCGGGTTCCGTGTCGCATTTCAAACACTAACCATAGTCTGGACCGAAAATACCGATTTCAGCCCATTTTTGTCGGGTGGTACGAAAATCGCCCGAAAAGTCCAGATGAAATCTACGACCGCGAGATCCTTGTAGCATTCTTCTCCTAAATTTATGACTGTGTCTCGGGTTCCGTGTCGGATTTCAAACCCTAGCCATCGTCTAACCCGATATTTACGATTTCGGCCCATTTTTGTCAGGTGGTACGAAAATCGCCCGAAAAGTCCAGATGAAATCAACGACCGCGAGATCCTTGTAGCATTCTTCTCCTAAATTTATGACTTTGTCTCGGGTTCTGTGTCGGATTTCAAACCCTAGCCATCGTCTGGCCCGATATTACCGATTTCGGCCCATTTTTGACGGGTGGTACGAAAATCGCCCGAAAAGTCCAGATGAAATCGACGACCGCGAGATCCGTGTAGCATTCTTCTCCTAAATTTATGACTGTATCTCGGGTACAGTGTCGGATTTCAAACCCTAGCCATCGTATGGCCCGGAAATACCGATTTCGGCCCATTTTTGTCGGGTCGTACGAAAATCAGCCGAAAAGACCAGATGAAATCGACAACCGCGAGATCCTTGTAGCATTCTTTTCCTAAATTTATGACTGTGTCTCGGGTTCCGTGTCATATTTCAAACCCTAGCCAGTGTATGGCTAGAAAATACCGATTTCGGCCCATTTTTGTCGGGTGGTACGAAAATCGCCCGAAAAGTCCAGATGAAATCTACGACCGCGAGATCCTTGTAGCATTCTTCTCCTAAATTTATGACTGTGTCTCGGGTTCCGTGTCGGATTTCAAACCCTAGCCATCGTCTAACCCGATATTTACGATTTCGGCCCATTTTTGTCAGGTGGTACGAAAATCGCCCGAAAAGTCCAGATGAAATCAACGACCGCGAGATCCTTGTAACGTTCTTCTCCTAAATTTATGACTGTGCCTCGGGTTTCGTTTTGGATTTCAAACGCTAGCCAGTGTGTGGCCCGAAAATAACGATTTCGGCCCATTTTTGTCCGGAGGTACGAAAATCGCCCGAAAAGTCCAGATGAAATCGACGACCGCGAGATCCGTGTAGCATTCTTCTCCTAAATTTATGACTGTATCTCGGGTTCCGTGTCGGATTTCAAACCCTAGCCATCGTATTGCCCGGAAATACCGATATCGGCCCATTTTTTCGGGTCGTACGAAAATCAGCCGAAAAGACCAGATGAAATCGACAACCGCGAGATCCTTGTAGCATTGTTCTCCTAAATTTATGACTGTATCTCGGGTTCCGTGTCGGATTTCAAACACTAGTCATAGTCTGGCCTGGAAATACCGATTTCGACCCATTTTTGTCGGGTTATACGAAAATCGCCCGAAAAGACTAGATGAAATCGACGACCGCGAGATCCTTGTAGCATTCTTCTCCTAAATTTATGATTGTGTCTTGGGTTCGCGTCGGATTTCAAACCTTAGGCATCGTCTGGCCCGAAAATACCGATTTCGGCCCATTTTTGTCGGGTGGTTCGAAAATCGCCTATAAAGTCCAAATGAAATCGACGACCGCGAGATCCTTGTAGCATTCTTCTCCTAAATTTATGACTGTGTCTCGGTTTCCGTGTCGGATTTCAAACCCTAGCCATCGTATGGCCCGGAAATACCGATATCGGCCCATTTTTGTCGGGTCATACGAAAATCAGCCGAAAAGACCAGATGAAATCGACAACCGCGAGATCCTTGTAGCATTCTTTTCCTAAATTTATGACTGTGTCTCGAGTTCCGTGTCATATTTCAAACCCTAGCCAGTGTATGGCTAGAAAATACCGATTTCGGCCCATTTTTGTCGGGTGGTACGAAAATTGCTCGAAAAGTCCAGATGAAATCGACGACCGCAAGATCCTTGTAGCATTCTTCTCCTAAATTTATGACTGTATCTCGGGTTCCGTGTCGCATTTCAAACACTAGCCATAGTCTGGACCGAAAATACCGATTTCGGCCCATTTTTGTCGGGTGGTACGAAAATCGCCCGAAAAGTCCAGATGAAATCTACGACCGCGAGATCCTTGTAGCATTCTTCTCCTAAATTTATGACTGTGTCTCGGGTTCCGTGTCGGATTTCAAACCCTAGCCATCGTCTAACCCGATATTTACGATTTCGGCCCATTTTTGTCAGGTGGTACGAAAATCGCCCGAAAAGTCCAGATGAAATCAACGACCGCGAGATCCTTGTAGCATTCTTCTCCTAAATTTATGACTTTGTCTCGGGTTCTGTGTCGGATTTCAAACCCTAGCCATCGTCTGGCCCGATATTACCGATTTCGGCCCATTTTTGACGGGTGGTACGAAAATCGCCCGAAAAGTCCAGATGAAATCGACGACCGCGAGATCCGTGTAGCATTCTTCTCCTAAATTTATGACTGTATCTCGGGTTCCGTGTCGGATTTCAAACCCTAGCCATCGTATTGCCCGGAAATACCGATATCGGCTCATTTTTTCGGGTCGTACGAAAATCAGCCGAAAAGACCAGATGAAATCGACAACCGCGAGATCCTTGTAGCATTCTTCTCCTAAATTTATGACTGTGTCTCGGGTTCTGTGTCGGATTTCAAACCCTAGCCATCGTCAGGCCCGATATTACCGATTTCGGCCCATTTTTGTCGGGTGGTACGAAAATCGCCCAAAAAGTCCAGATGAAATCGACGACCGCGAGATCCGTGTAGCATTCTTCTCCTAAATTTATAACTGTATCTCGGGTTCCGTGTCGGATTTCAAACCCTAGCCATCGTATGGCCCGGAAATACCGATATCGGCCCATTTTTGTCGGGTCATACGAAAATCAGCCGAAAAGACCAGATGAAATCGACAACCGCGAGATCCTTGTAGCATTCTTTTCCTAAATTTATGACTGTGTCTCGAGTTCCGTTTCATATTTCAAACCCTAGCCAGTGTATGGCTAGAAAATACCGATTTCGGCCCATTTTTGTCGGGTGGTACGAAAATTGCTCGAAAAGTCCAGATGAAATCGAAGACCGCAAGATCCTTGTAGCATTCTTCTCCTAAATTTATGACTGTATCTCGGGTTCCGTGTCGCATTTCAAACACTAGCCATAGTCTGGACCGAAAATACCGATTTCGGCCCATTTTTGTCGGGTGGTACGAAAATCGCCCGAAAAGTCCAGATGAAATCTACGACCGCGAGATCCTTGTAGCATTCTTCTCCTAAATTTATGACTGTGTCTCGGGTTCCGTGTCGGATTTCAAACCCTAGCCATCGTCTGGCACGATATTACCGATTTCGACCCATTTTTGTTGGGTGGTACGAAAATTGCCCGAAAAGTCCAGATGAAATCAACGACCACGAGATCCTTGTAACGTTCTTCTCCTAAATTTATGACTGTGTCTTGGGTTCCGTTTCGGATTTCAAACGCTAGCCAGTGTGTGGCCCGAAAATAACGATTTCGGCCCATTTTTGTCGGGTGGTACGAAAATCGCCCTAAAAGTCCAGATGAAATCGACGACCGCAAGATCCTTGTAGCATTGTTCTCCTAAATTTATGACTGTATCTCGGGTTCCGTGTCGGATTTCAAACACTAGCCATAGTCTGGACCGAAAATACCGATTTCGGCCCACTTTTGTCGGGTGGTACGAAAATCGCCCGAAAAGTCCAGATGAAATCTACGACCGCGAGATACTTGTAGCATTCTTCTCCTAAATTTATGACTGTGTCTCTGGTTCTGTGTCGGATTTCAAACCCTAGCCATCGTCTGGCCCGATATTACCGATTTCGGCCAATTTTTGTCGGGTGGGACGAAAATCGCCCGAAAAGTCCAGATGAAATCGACGACCGCGAGATCCGTGTAGCATTCTTCTCCTAAATTTATGATTGTATCTCGGGTTCCGTGTCGGATTTCAAACCCTAGCCATCGTATGCCCGGAAATACCGATTTCGGCCCATTTTTGTCGGGTCGTACGAAAATCAGCCGAAAAGACTAGATGAAATCGACAACCGCGAGATCCTTGTAGCATTCTTTTCCTAAATTTATGACTGTGTCTCGGGTTCCGTGTCATATTTCAAACCCTAGCCAGTGTATGGCTAGAAAATACCGATTTCGGCCCATTTTTGTAGGGTGGTACGAAAATCGCCCGAAAAAGTCCAGATGAAATCTACGACCCCGAGATCCTTGTAGCATTCTTCTCCTAAATTTATGACTTTGTCTCGGGTTCCGTGTCGGATTTCAAACCCTAGCCATCGTCTGGCCCAATATTAACGATTTCGGCCCATTTTTGTCGGGTGGTACGAAAATCGCCCGAAATGTCCAGATGAAATCAACGACCGCGAGATCCTTGTAACGTTCTTCTCCTAAATTTATGACTGTGTCTCGGGTTTCGTTTCGGATTTCAAACGCTAGCCAATGTGTGGCCCGAAAATAACGATTTCGGCCCATTTTTGTCGGGTGGTACGAAAATCGCCCAAAAAGTCCAGATGAAATCGACGACCGCAAGATCCTTGTAGCATTTTTCTCCTAAATTTATGACTGTGTCTCGGGTTCCGTGTCGGATTTCAAACACTAGCCATAGTCTGGCCTGGAAATACCGATTTCGACCCATTTTTGTCGGGTCGTACGAAAATCAGCCGAAAAGACCAGATGAAATCGACGACCGCGAGATCCTTGTAGCATTCTTCTCCTAAATTTATGACTGTGTCTCGGGTTCTGTGTCGGATTTCAAACCCTAGCCATCGTCAGGCCCGATATTACCGATTTCGGCCCATTTTTGTCGGGTGGTCCGAAAATCGCCCGAAAAGTCCAGATGAAATCGACGACCGCGAGATCCGTGTAGCATTCTTCTCCTAAATTTATGATTGTATCTGGGGTTCCGTGTCGGATTTCAAACCCTAGCCATCGTATTGCCCAGAAATACCGATATCGGCCCATTTTTGTCGGGTCGTACGAAAATCAGCCGAAAAGACCAGATGAAATCGACAACCGCGAGATCCTTGTAGCATTCTTTTCCTAAATTTATGACTGTGTCTCGGGTTCCGTGTCATATTTCAAACCCTAGCCAGTGTATGGCTAGAAAATACCGATTTCGGCCCATTTTTGTCGGGTGGTACGAAAATTGCTCGAAAAGTCCAGATGAAATCGACGACCGCGAGATCCTTGTAGCATTCTTCTCCTAAATTTATGACTTTGTCTCGGGTTCTGTGTCGGATTTCAAACCCTAGCCATCGTCTGGCCCGATATTACCGATTTCGGCCCATTTTTGTCGGGTGGTACGAAAATCGCCCTAAAAGTCCATATGAAATTGACGACCGCGAGATCCGTGTAGCATTCTTCTCCTAAATTTATGACTGTATCTCGGGTTCCGTGTCGGATTTCAAACCCTAGCCATCGTATGGCCCGGAAATACCGATATCGGCCCATTTTTGTCGGGTCGTACGAAAATCAGCCGAAAAGACCAGATGAAATCGACAACCGCGAGATCCTTGTAGCATTCTTCTCCTAAATTTATGACTGTGTCTCGGGTTCTGTGTCGGATTTCAAACCTTGCCATCGTCTGGCCCGATATTACTGATTTCATCCCATTTTTGTCGGGTGGTACGAAAATCGCCCGAAAAGTCCAGATGAAATCGACGACCGCGAGATCCGTGTAGCATTCTTCTCCTAAATTTATGACTGTATCTCGGGTACAGTGTCGGATTTCAAACCCTAGCCATCGTATGGCCCGGAAATACCGATTTCGGCCCATTTTTGTCGGGTCGTACGAAAATCAGCCGAAAAGACCAGATGAAATCGACAACCGCGAGATCCTTGTAGCATTCTTTTCCTAAATTTATGACTGTGTCTCGGGTTGCGTGTCATATTTCAAACCCTAGCCAGTGTATGGCTAGAAAATACCGATTTCGGCCCATTTTTGTCGGGTGGTACGAAAATCGCCCGAAAAATCCAGATGAAATCTACGACCGCGAGATCCTTGTAACGTTCTTCTCCTAAATTTATGACTGTGTCTCGGGTTTCGTTTCGGATTTCAAACGCTAGCTAGTGTGTGGCCCGAAAATACCGATTTCGGCCCATTTTTGTCGTGTGGTACGAAAATCTCCCAAAAAGTCCAGATGAAATCGACGACCACAAGATCCTTGTAGCATTGTTCTCCTAAATTTATGACTGTATCTCGGGTTCCGTGTCGGATTTCAAACACTAGCCATAGTCTGGCCTGGAAATACCGATTTCGACCCATTTTTGTCGGGTTGTACGAAAATCGCCCGAAAAGACTAGATGAAATCGACGACCGCGAGATCCTTGTAGCATTCTTCTCCTAAATGTATGACTGTGTCTCAGGTTCCGTGTCGGATGTCAAACCCTAGCCATCGTATGGCCTGAAAATACCGATTTCGGCCCATTTTTGTCGGGTCGTACGAAAATCGGCCGAAAAGTCCTGATGAAATCGACAACCGCGAGATCCTTGTAGCATTCTTTTCCTAAATTTATGACTGTGTCTCGGGTTCCGTTTCAGATTTCAAACCCTAGCCAGTGTCTGGCTAGAAAATGCCGATTTCAGCCCATTTTTGTCGGGTGGTACGAAAATTGCCCGAAACGTCCAGATGAAATCGACGACCGCAAGATCCTTGTAGCATTCTTCTGCTAAATTTATGACTATATCTCGGGTTCCGTGTCGGATTTCAAACACTAGCCATAGTTTGGCCCGAAAATACCGATTTCGGCCCATTTTTGTCGGGTGGTACGAAAATCGCCCGAAAAGTCCAAATGAAATCTACGACCGCGAGATCCTTATAGCATTCTTCTCCTAAATTTATGGTTGTGTCTCGGGTTCCGTGTC
>JBBPBP010009777.1:1063742-1091311 GCA_037974735.1 Cicer chorassanicum
ATCCTTGTAGCATTCTTCTCCTAAATTTATGACTGTGTCTCGGGTTCCGTGTCGGATTTCAAAACCTAGCCATCGTATGGCCCGAAGATACCGATTTCGGCCCATTTTTATCGAGTCGTACGAAAATCGGCCGAAAAGTCTAGATGAAATCGACGACCGCGAGATCCTTGTTGCATTCTTTTCCTTAATTTATGACTGTGTCTCGGGTTCCGTGTCGGATTTCAAACCCTAGCCAGTGTGTGGCACAAAAATACCGATTTCGGCCCATTTTTATCGGGTGGTACGAAAATCGCCCGAAATGTTTAGTTGAAATCGACGACCGTGACATGCTTGTAGCATTCTTCTCCTAAATTTATGACTGTGTCTCAGATGTCGTGTCGGATTTCAAACCCTAGCCATCGTCTAGCCCGAAAATACCGATTTCGGCCCATTTTTGTCGGGTCGTATGAAAATCGCCCGAAAAGACTAGATGAAATCGACGACCGCGAGATCCTTGTAGCATTCTTCTCCTAAATTTATGATTGTATCTCGGGTTCCGTTTCGGATTTCAAAATCTAGCCATCGTATGGCTTGAAAATACCGATTTCGGCCCATTTTTGTCGGGTCGTACGAAAATCGGCCAAAAAGTCTAGATGAAATCGACGACCGCGAGATCCTTGTAGCATTCTTTTCCTAAATTTATGATCGTGTCTCGGGTTTTGTGTCGGAATTCAAACCCTAGCCAGTGTCTGGCCCGAAAATACCGATTTCGGCCCATTTTTGTCGGATGGTACGAAAATCGCCCGAAAAGTCCAGATGAAATCGATGATCGCGAGATCCTTGTAGCATTCTTCTCCTAAATTTATGACTCTGTCTCGGGTTACGTGTCGGATTTCAACCCCTAGCCATCGTCTGGCATGAAAAACGATTTCGGCCCATTTTTGTTAGGTGGTACGAAAATCGCCTGAAAAGATCAGATGAAATCGACGACCGCGAGACCTTTGTAGCATTCTTCTCCTAAGTTTATGACTGTGTCTCGGGTTCCGTGTCGGATTTCAAACCCTAGCCATTGTCTGGCCTGAAAAATGATTTCGGCCCATTTTTGTCAGGTGGTACGAAAATCGCCTGAAAAGATCAGATGAAATCGACGACTGCGAGACCTTTGTAGCATTCTTCTCCTAAGTTTATGACTGTGTCTCGTGTTCCTTGTCGGATTTCAAACCCTAGCCATCGTCTGGCCCGAAAATATCGATTTTGGGCCATTTTTATCGGGTGGTACGAAAATCGCCTGAAAAGTCCAGATGAAATCGACGACCGCGAGATCCTTGTAGCATTCTTCTCCTAAATTTATGACTGTGTCTCGGGTTCCGTGTCGGATTTCAAACCCTAGCCATCGTCTGGCCCGAAATACCGATTTCGGCCCATTTTTGTCGGGTGGTACGAATATCGCTCGAAAAGTCCAGATGAAATCGACGACCGCAAGATCCTTGTAGCATTCTTCTCCTAAATTTATGACTGTGTCTCGGGTTCCATGTCGGATTTCAAACCCTAGCCATCGTTTGGCCCGAAAATATCGATTTTGGGCCATTTTTGTCGGGTGGTACGAAAATCGCCTGAAAAGTACAGATTAGATCGACGACCGCGAGATCCTTGTAGAATTCTTCTCCTAAATTTATGAATGTGTCTTGGGTTCCGTGTCAGATTTCAAACCCCAGCCATCGTCTGGCCCGAAAATACCGATTTCGGCCCATTTTTGTCAGGTCGTATGAAAATCGCCCGAAAAGATCAGATGAAATCGACGACCGCGAGATCCTTGTAGCATTCTTCTTCTAAATTTATGATTGTGTCTCGGGTTCCGTGTCGGATTTCAAACCCTTGCCATCGTCTGGCCCGAAAATACCGATTTCGGCCCATTTTTGTCGGGTCGTACAAAAATCAGCCAGAAAAGTCCTGATGAAATCGACGATTGCGAGATCCTTGTAGCATTCTTCTCCTAAATTTATGACTGTGTCTCGGGTTCCGTGTCGGATTTCAAACCCTAGCCATCGTCTTGCCCGAAATACCGAATTCGGCCCATTTTTGTCGGGTGGTATGAATATCGCCCGAAAAGTCCTGATGAAATCGACGACCGCGAGATCCTTGTATCATTCTTCTCCTAAATTTATGACTGTGTCTCGGGTTCCATGTCGGATTTCAAACCCTAGCCATCGTCTGGCCCGAAAATATCGATTTTGGGCCATTTTTATCGGGTGGTACGAAAATCGCCTGAAAAGTCCAGATGAAATCGACGACCGCGAGATCCTTGTAGCATTCTTCTCCTAAATTTATGATTGTGCCTCGGGTTCCGTGTCGGAATTTCAAACCCTAGCCATCGTCTGGCCTGAAAATACCGATTTCGGCCCATTTTTATCGGGTCGTACGAAAATCGCCCGAAAAGACCAGATGAAATCGACGACCGCGAGATCCTTGTAGCATTCTTCTCCTAAATTTATGACTGTGTCTCAGGTTCCGTGTCGGATTTCAAAACCTAGCCATCGTATGGCCCGAAAATACCGATTTCGGCCCATTTTTGTCAGGACGTACAAAATCGGACGAAAACTCTAGATGAAATCGACGACCGCGAGATCCTTGTAGCATTCTTTTCCTAAATTTATGACTGTGTCTCGGGTTCCGTGTCGGATTTCAAACACTAGCCATAGTCTGGCCCGAAAATACCGATTTCGGCCGATTTTTGTCGGGTGGTACGAAAATCGCCCGAAAAGTCCACATGAAACCGACAACCACGAGATCCTTGTAGCATTATTCTTCTAAATTTATGACTATGTCTCGGGTTCTGTGTCGGATTTCAAACCCTAGCCTGTGTCTGGCCAGAAAATAACGATTTCAACCCTTTTTGTCGGGTGGTATGAAAATCGCCCGAAAAGATCAGATGAAATCGACGACCGCGAGATCCTTGTAGCATTCTTCTCCTAAATTTATGACTGTGTCTCGGGTTCCGTTTCGGATTTCAAAACCTAGCCATCGTATGGCTTGAAAATACCGATTTCGGCCTATTTTTGTCGGGTCGTACGAAAATCGACCGAAAAGTCTAGATGAAATCGACGACCGTGAGATCCTTGTAATATTCTCTTCCTAAATTTATGACCGTGTCTCGTGTTCCGGGTCGGATTTCAAACCCTAGCCAGTGTCTGGCCCGAAAATACCGATTTCGACCCATTTTTGTCGGGTGGTACGAAAATTGCCCGAAAAGTCCAGATGAAATCTACGACCGCAACATCCTTGTAGCATTCTTCTCCTAAATTTATGACTGTGTATCAGGTTCCGTGTCGGATTTCAAACCCTAGCCATCGTCTTGCCCGAAAATACCGATTTCGGCCCATTTTTGTCGGGTGGTACAAAAATCGCCTGAAATGTACAGATGAAATCGACGACCGCGAGATCCTTGTAGCATTCTTCTCCTAAATTTATGACTGTGTCTCGGGTTCCGTGTCGGATTTCAAACCCTAGCCATCGTCTAGCCTGAAAATACCAATTTCAGCCCATTTTTGTCAGGTGGTACGGAAATCGCCCGAAAAGACCAGATGAAATCGACGACCGCGAGATCCTTGTAGCATTCTTCTCCTAAATTTATGACTGTGTCTCGGGTTCCGTGTCGGAATTTCAAAACCTAGCCATCGTATGGCCCGAAAATACCGATTTCGGCCCATTTTTATCAGGTCGTACGAAAATCGGCCGAAAAGTCTAGATGAAATCGACGACCGCGAGATCCTTGTAGCATTATTTTCCTAAATTTATGACTGTGTCTCGGGTTCCGTGTCGGATTTCAAACACTAGCCATAGTCTGGCCCAAAAATACCGATTTCGGCCCATTTTTGTCGAGTGGTACGAAAATCGCCTGAAAAGTCCAAATAAAATCGACGACCGCAAGATCATTGTAGCATTCTTCTCCAAAATTTATGACTGTGTCTCGGGTTCCGTGTCGGATTTCAAACCCTAGCCATCGTATGGCCCGAAATTACCGATTTCGGCCCATTTTTGTCGGGTGGTACGAAAATCGCCCGAAAAGTCCAGATGAAATCGACGACCGCGAGATCCTTGTAGCATTTTTCTCCTAAATTTATGACTGTGTCTCGGGTTCCTTGTAGGATTTCAAACCCTAGCCATCGTCTGGCCCGAAAATACCGATTTCAGGCCATTTTTGTCGGGTGGTACGGAAATTGGCTGAAAAGTCCAGATGAAATCGACGACCGCGAGATCCTTGTAGCATTCTTCTCTTAAATTTATAACTGTGTCTCGAGTTCCGTATCGGATTTCAAACCCTAGCCATCGTATGGCCCGAAAATACCGATTTCGGCCCAATTTTGTCGGGTCGTACGAATATAGGCCGAAAAGTCTAGATGAAATCGACAACCGCGAGATCCTTGTAGCATTCTTTTCCTAAATTTATGACTGTGTCTCAGGTTCCGTGTTGGATTTCAAACCCTAGCCAGTGTTTGTCCAGAAAATACCGATTTCGGCCTATTTTTGTCGGGTGGTACGAAAATCGCCGAAAATGTCCAGTTAAATCGACGACCGCAAGATCCTTGTAGCATTCATCCCCTAAATTTATGACTATATCTTGGGTTCCGTGTCGGATTTCAAACACTAGCCATAGTCTGGCCCGAAAAAAACAGATTTCGGCCCATTTTTGTCGGGTGGTATGAAAATCGCCCGAAAAGTCCAGATGAAATCTACGACCACGATATCCTTTTAGCATTCTTCTCCTAAATTTATGCCAGTGTCTCGGGTTCCGTGTCGGATTTCAAACCCTAGCCATCGTATGGCCCGAAAATACAGATTTCAGCCCAATTTTGTCGGGTCGTACGAAAATCGGCCGAAAAGTCTAGATGAAATCGACGACCGCGAGATTCTTGTAGCATTCTTTTCCTAAATTTATGATTGTGTCTCGGGTTCCGTGTCGGATTTCAAACCCTAGCCAGTGTTTGGCCCGAAAATACCGATTTCGGCCCATTTTTGTCGAGTGGTACGAAAATCGCCAGAAAAGTCCAAATAAAATCGACGACCGCAAGATCATTGTAGCATTCTTCTCCAAAATTTATGACTGTGTCTCGGGTTCCGTGTCGGATTTCAAACCCTAGCCATCGTCTTGCCCGAAATTACCGATATCGGCCCATTTTTGTCGGGTGGTACGAAAATCGCCCGAAAAGTCCAGATGAAATCGACAACCGCGAGATCCTTGTAGCATTTTTCTCCTAAATTTATGATTGTGTCTCGGGTTCCGTGTAGGATTTCAAACCCTAGCCATCGTCTGGCCCGAAAATACCGATTTCAGGCCATTTTTGTCGGGTGGTACGGAAATTGCCTGAAAAGTCCAGATGAAATCGACGACCGCGAGATCCTTGTAGCATTCTTCTCTTAAATTTATGACTGTGTCTCGGGTTCCGTGTCGGATTTCAAACCCTAGCCATCGTATGGCCCGAAAATACCGATTTCGGCCCAATTTTTTCGGGTCGTACGAATATAGGCCGAAAAGTCTAGATGAAATCGACAACCGCGAGATCCTTGTAGCATTCTTTTCCTAAATTTATGACTGTGTCTCGGGTTCCGTGTCGGATTTCAAACCCTAGCCAGTGTTTGTCCAGAAAATACCGATTTCGGCCCATTTTTGTCGAGTGGTACGAAAATCGCCGAAAATGTCCAGTTAAATCGACGACTGCAAGATCCTTGTAGCGTTCATCTCCTAAATTTATGACTATATCTTGGGTTCCGTGTCGGATTTCAAACACTAGCCATAGTCTGGCCCGAAAAAAACAGATTTCGGCCCATTTTTGTCGGGTGGTATGAAAATCGCCCGAAAAGTCCAGATGAAATCTACGACCACGATATCCTTTTAGCATTCTTCTCCTAAATTTATGCCAGTGTCTCGGGTTTCGTGTCGGATTTCAAACCCTAGCCATCGTATGGCCCGAAAATACCGATTTCAGCCCAATTTTGTCGGGTCGTACGAAAATCGGCCGAAAAGTCTAGATGAAATCGACGACCGCGAGATTCTTGTAGCATTCTTTTCCTAAATTTATGACTGTGTCTCGGGTTCCGTGTCGGATTTCAAACCCTAGCCAGTGTCTGGCCCGAAAATACCGATTTCGGCCCATTTTTGTCGAGTGGTACGAAAATCGCCTGAAAAGTCCAAATAAAATCGACGACCGCAAGATCATTGTAGCATTCTTCTCCAAAATTTATGACTGTGTCTCGGGTTCCGTGTCGGATTTCAAACCCTAGCCATCGTATGGCCCGAAATTACCGATTTCGGCCCATTTATGTCGGGTGGTACGAAAATCGCCCGAAAAGTCCAGATGAAATCGACGACCGCGAGATCCTTGTAGCATTTTTCTCCTAAATTTATGACTGTGTCTCGGGTTCCGTGTAGGATTTCAAACCCTAGCCATCGTCTGGCCCGAAAATACCGATTTCAGGCCATTTTTGTCGGGTGGTACGAAAATTGCCTGAAAAGTCCAGATGAAATCGACGACCGCAAGATCCTTGTAGCATTCTTCTCGTAAATTTATGACTGTGTCTCGGGTTCCGTGTCGGATTTCAAACCCTAGCCATCGTATGGCCCGAAAATACCAATTTCGGCCCATTTTTGTCGGGTTGTACGAAAATCGGCCGAAAAGTCTAGATGAAATCGACGACCGCGAGATCCTTGTAGCATTCTTTTTCTTAATTTATGATTGTGTCTCGGGTTCCTTGTCAGATTTCAATCCCTAGCCATCGTCTGACCCGAAAATACCGATTTCGGCCCATTTTTGTCAAGTGATACGAAAATCGCCCGAGAAGTCCAAGATGAAAACTACGACCTCGAGATCATTGTACTATTCTTATCCTAAATTTATGATTGTGTCTCAGGTTCCGTGTAGGATTTCAAACCCTAGCCATCGTCTGGCCCGAAAATACCGATTTCAGGCCATTTTTGTCGGGTGGTACGGAAATTGCCTGAAAAGTCCAGATGAAATCGACGACCGCGAGATCCTTGTAGCATTCTTCTCTTAAATTTATGACTGTGTCTCGGGTTCCGTGTCGGATTTCAAACCCTAGCCATCGTATGGCCCGAAAATACCGATTTCGGCCCAATTTTGTCGGGTCGTACGAATATAGGCCGAAAAGTCTAGATGAAATCGACAACCGCGAGATCCTTGTAGCATTCTTTTCCTAAATTTATGACTGTGTCTCGGGTTCTGTGTCGGATTTCAAACCCTAGCCAGTGTTTGTCCAGAAAATACCGATTTCGGCCCATTTTTGTCGGGTGGTACGAAAATCGCCGAAAATGTCCAGTTAAATCGACGACCGCAAGATCCTTGTAGCATTCATCTCCTAAATTTATGACTATATCTTGGGTTCCGTGTCGGATTTCAAACACTAGCCATAGTCTGGCCCGAAAAAAACAGATTTCGGCCCATTTTTGTCGGGTGGTATGAAAATCACCCGAAAAGTCCAGATGAAATCTACGACCACGATATCCTTTTGGCATTCTTCTCCTAAATTTATGCCATTGTCTCGGGTTCCGTGTCGGATTTCAAACCCTAGCCATCGTATGGCCCGAAAATACCGATTTCAGCCCAATTTTGTCGGGTCGTACGAAAATCGGCCGAAAAGTCTAGATGAAATCGACGACCGCGTGATTCTTGTAGCATTCTTTTCCTAAATTTATGACTGTGTCTCGGGTTCCGTGTCGGATTTCAAACCCTAGCCAGTGTTTGGCCCGAAAATACCGATTTCGGCCCATTTTTGTCGAGTGGTACGAAAATCGCCTGAAAAGTCCAAATAAAATCGACGACCGCAAGATCATTGTAGCATTCTTCTCCAAAATTTATGACTGTGTCTTGGGTTCCGTGTCGGATTTCAAACCCTAGCCATCGTCTGGCCCAAAATTACCGATTTCGGCCCATTTTTGTCGGGTGGTACGAAAATCGCCCGAAAAGTCTAGATGAAATCGACGACCGCGAGATCCTTGTAGCATTTTTCTCCTAAATTTATGACTGTGTCTCGGGTTCCGTGTAGGATTTCAAACCCTAGCCATCGTCTGGCCCGAAAATACCGATTTCAGGCCATTTTTGTCGGGTGGTACGGAAATTGCCTGAAAAGTCCAGATGAAATCGACGACCGCGAGATCCTTGTAGCATTCTTCTCTTAAATTTATGACTGTGTCTCGGGTTCCGTGTCGGATTTCAAACCCTAGCCATCGTATGGCCCGAAAATACCGATTTCGGCCCAATTTTTTCGGGTCGTACGAATATAGGCCGAAAAGTCTAGATGAAATCGACAACCGCGAGATCCTTGTAGCATTCTTTTCCTAAATTTATGACTGTGTCTCGGGTTCCGTGTCGGATTTCAAACCCTAGCCAGTGTTTGTCCAGAAAATACCGATTTCGGCCCATTTTTGTCGAGTGGTACGAAAATCGCCGAAAATGTCCAGTTAAATCGACGACCGCAAGATCCTTGTAGCGTTCATCTCCTAAATTTATGACTATATCTTGGGTTCCGTGTCGGATTTCAAACACTAGCCATAGTCTGGCCCGAAAAAAACAGATTTCGGCCCATTTTTGTCGGGTGGTATGAAAATCGCCCGAAAAGTCCAGATGAAATCTACGACCACGATATCCTTTTAGCATTCTTCTCCTAAATTTATGCCAGTGTCTCGGGTTCCGTGTCGGATTTCAAACCCTAGCCATCGTATGGCCCGAAAATACAGATTTCAGCCCAATTTTGTCGGGTCGTACGAAAATCGGCCGAAAAGTCTAGATGAAATCGACGACCGCGAGATTCTTGTAGCATTCTTTTCCTAAATTTATGACTGTGTCTCGGGTTCCGTGTCGGATTTCAAACCCTAGCCAGTGTTTGGCCCGAAAATACCGATTTCGGCCCATTTTTGTCGAGTGGTACGAAAATCGCCTGAAAAGTCCAAATAAAATCGACGACCGCAAGATCATTGTAGCATTCTTCTCCAAAATTTATGACTGTGTCTTGGGTTCCGTGTCGGATTTCAAACCCTAGCCATCGTCTGGCCCGAAATTACCGATTTCGGCCCATTTTTGTCGGGTGGTACGAAAATCGCCCGAAAAGTCTAGATGAAATCGACGACCGCGAGATCCTTGTAGCATTTTTCTCCTAAATTTATGACTGTGTCTCGGGTTCCGTGTAGGATTTCAAACCCTAGCCATCGTCTGGCCCGAAAATACCGATTTCAGGCCATTTTTGTCGGGTGGTACGGAAATTGCCTGAAAAGTCCAGATGAAATCGACGACCGCGAGATCCTTGTAGCATTCTTCTCTTAAATTTATGACTGTGTCTCGGGTTCCGTGTCGGATTTCAAACCCTAGCCATCGTATGGCCCGAAAATACCGATTTCGGCCCAATTTTGTCGGGTCGTACGAATATAGGCCGAAAAGTCTAGATGAAATCGACAACCGCGAGATCCTTGTAGCATTCTTTTCCTAAATTTATGACTGTGTCTCGGGTTCCGTGTCGGATTTCAAACCCTAGCCAATGTTTGTCCAGAAAATACCGATTTCGGCCCATTTTTGTCGAGTGGTACGAAAATCGCCTGAAAAGTCCAAATAAAATCGACGACCGCAAGATCATTGTAGCATTCTTCTCCAAAATTTATGACTGTGTCTCGGGTTCCGTGTCGGATTTCAAACCCTAGCCATCGTATGGCCCGAAATTACCGATTTCGGCCCATTTTTGTCGGGTGGTACGAAAATCGCCCGAAAAGTCCAGATGAAATCGACGACCGCGAGATCCTTGTAGCATTTTTCTCCTAAATTTATGACTGTGTCTCGGGTTCCGTGTAGGATTTCAAACCCTAGCCATCGTCTGGCCCGAAAATACCGATTTCAGGCCATTTTTGTCGGGTGGTACGAAAATTGCCTGAAAAGTCCAGATGAAATTGGCGACCGCGAGATCCTTGTAGCATTCTTCTCTTAAATTTATGACTGTGTCTAGGGTTCCGTGTCGGATTTCAAACCCTAGCCATCGTATGGCCCGAAAATACCGATTTCAGCCCAATTTTGTCGGGTCGTACGAATATAGGCCGAAAAGTCTAGATGAAATCGACAACCGCGAGATCCTTGTAGCATTCTTTTCCTAAATTTATGACTGTGTCTCGGGTTCCGTGTCGGATTTCAAACCCTAGCCAGTGTTTGTCCAGAAAATACCGATTTCGGCCCATTTTTGTCGGGTGGTACAAAAATCGCCGAAAATGTCCAGTTAAATCGACGACCGCAAGATCTTTGTAGCATTCATCTCCTAAATTTATGACTATATCTTGGGTTCCGTGTCGGATTTCAAACACTAGCCATAGTCTGGCCCGAAAAAAACAGATTTCGGCCCATTTTTGTCGGGTGGTATGAAAATCGCCCGAAAAGTCCAGATGAAATCTACGACCACGATATCCTTTTAGCATTCTTCTCCTAAATTTATGCCAGTGTCTCGGGTTCCGTGTCGGATTTCAAACCCTAGCCATCGTATGGCCCGAAAATACCGATTTCAGCCCAATTTTGTCAGGTCGTACGAAAATCGGCCGAAAAGTCTAGATGAAATCGACGACCGCGAGATTCTTGTAGCATTCTTTTCCTAAATTTATGACTGTGTCTCGGGTTCCGTGTCGGATTTCAAACCCTAGCCAGTGTTTGGCCCGAAAATACCGATTTCGGCCCATTTTTGTCGAGTGGTACGAAAATCGCCTGAAAAGTCCAAATAAAATCGACGACCGCAAGATCATTGTAGCATTCTTCTCCAAAATTTATGACTGTGTCTTGGGTTCCGTGTCGGATTTCAAACCCTAGCCATCGTCTGGCCCGAAATTACCGATTTCGGCCCATTTTTGTCGGGTGGTACGAAAATCGCCCGAAAAGTCTAGATGAAATCGACGACCGCGAGATCCTTGTAGCATTTTTCTCCTAAATTTATGACTGTGTCTCGGGTTCCGTGTAGGATTTCAAACCCTAGCCATCGTCTGGCCCGAAAATACCGATTTCAGGCCATTTTTGTCGGGTGGTACGGAAATTGCCTGAAAAGTCCAGATGAAATCGACGACCGCGAGATCCTTGTAGCATTCTTCTCTTAAATTTATGACTGTGTCTCGGGTTCCGTGTCGGATTTCAAACCCTAGCCATCGTATGGCCCGAAAATACCGATTTCGGCCCAATTTTTTCGGGTCGTACGAATATAGGCCGAAAAGTCTAGATGAAATCGACAATCGCGAGATCCTTGTAGCATTCTTTTCCTAAATTTATGACTGTGTCTCGGGTTCCGTGTCGGATTTCAAACCCTAGCCAGTGTTTGTCCAGAAAATACCGATTTCGGCCCATTTTTGTCGAGTGGTACGAAAATCGCCGAAAATGTCCAGTTAAATCGACGACTGCAAGATCCTTGTAGCGTTCATCTCCTAAATTTATGACTATATCTTGGGTTCCGTGTCGGATTTCAAACACTAGCCATAGTCTGGCCCGAAAAAAACAGATTTCGGCCCATTTTTGTCGGGTGGTATGAAAATCGCCCGAAAAGTCCAGATGAAATCTACGACCACGATATCCTTTTAGCATTCTTCTCCTAAATTTATGCCAGTGTCTCGGGTTCCGTGTCGGATTTCAAACCCTAGCCATCGTATGGCCCGAAAATACAGATTTCAGCCCAATTTTGTCGGGTCGTACGAAAATCGGCCGAAAAGTCTAGATGAAATCGACGACCGCGAGATTCTTGTAGCATTCTTTTCCTAAATTTATGACTGTGTCTCGGGTTCCGTGTCGGATTTCAAACCCTAGCCAGTGTTTGGCCCGAAAATACCGATTTCGGCCCATTTTTGTCGAGTGGTACGAAAATCGCCTGAAAAGTCCAAATAAAATCGACGACCGCAAGATCATTGTAGCATTCTTCTCCAAAATTTATGACTGTGTCTTGGGTTCCGTGTCGGATTTCAAACCCTAGCCATCGTCTGGCCCGAAATTACCGATTTCGGCCCATTTTTGTCGGGTGGTACGAAAATCGCCCGAAAAGTCTAGATGAAATCGACGACCGCGAGATCCTTGTAGCATTTTTCTCCTAAATTTATGACTGTGTCTCGGGTTCCGTGTAGGATTTCAAACCCTAGCCATCGTCTGGCCCGAAAATACCGATTTCAGGCCATTTTTGTCGGGTGGTACGGAAATTGCCTGAAAAGTCCAGATGAAATCGACGACCGCGAGATCCTTGTAGCATTCTTCTCTTAAATTTATGACTGTGTCTCGGGTTCCGTGTCGGATTTCAAACCCTAGCCATCGTATGGCCCGAAAATACCGATTTCGGCCCAATTTTGTCGGGTCGTACGAATATAGGCCGAAAAGTCTAGATGAAATCGACAACCGCGAGATCCTTGTAGCATTCTTTTCCTAAATTTATGACTGTGTCTCGGGTTCTGTGTCGGATTTCAAACCCTAGCCAGTGTTTGTCCAGAAAATACCGATTTCGGCCCATTTTTGTCGGGTGGTACGAAAATCGCCGAAAATGTCCAGTTAAATCGACGACCGCAAGATCCTTGTAGCATTCATCTCCTAAATTTATGACTATATCTTGGGTTCCGTGTCGGATTTCAAACACTAGCCATAGTCTGGCCCGAAAAAAACAGATTTCGGCCCATTTTTGTCGGGTGGTATGAAAATCACCCGAAAAGTCCAGATGAAATCTACGACCACGATATCCTTTTGGCATTCTTCTCCTAAATTTATGCCATTGTCTCGGGTTCCGTGTCGGATTTCAAACCCTAGCCATCGTATGGCCCGAAAATACCGATTTCAGCCCAATTTTGTCGGGTCGTACGAAAATCGGCCGAAAAGTCTAGATGAAATCGACGACCGCGTGATTCTTGTAGCATTCTTTTCCTAAATTTATGACTGTGTCTCGGGTTCCGTGTCGGATTTCAAACCCTAGCCAGTGTTTGGCCCGAAAATACCGATTTCGGCCCATTTTTGTCGAGTGGTACGAAAATCGCCTGAAAAGTCCAAATAAAATCGACGACCGCAAGATCATTGTAGCATTCTTCTCCAAAATTTATGACTGTGTCTCGGGTTCCGTGTCGGATTTCAAACCCTAGCCATCGTTTGGCCCGAAATTACCGATTTTTCGGCCCATTTTTGTCGGGTGGTACGAAAATCGCCCAAAAAGTCCAGATGAAATCGACGACCGCGAGATCCTTGTAGCATTTTTCTCCTAAATTTATGACTGTGTCTCGGGTTCCGTGTAGGATTTCAAACCCTAACCATCGTCTGGCCCGAAAATACCGATTTCAGGCCATTTTTGTCGGGTGGTACGGAAATTGCCTGAAAAGTCCAGATGAAATCGACGACCGCGAGATCCTTGTAGCATTCTTCTCTTAAATTTATGACTGTGTCTCGGGTTCCGTGTCGGATTTCAAACCCTAGCCATCGTATGGCCCGAAAATACCGATTTCGGCCCAATTTTTTCGGGTCGTACGAATATAGGCCGAAAAGTCTAGATGAAATCGACAACCGCGAGATCCTTGTAGCATTCTTTTCCTAAATTTATGACTGTGTCTCGGGTTCCGTGTCGGATTTCAAACCCTAGCCAGTGTTTGTCCAGAAAATACCGATTTCGGCCCATTTTTGTCGGGTGGTACAAAAATCGCCGAAAATGTCCAGTTAAATCGACGACCGCAAGATCTTTGTAGCATTCATCTCCTAAATTTATGACTATATCTTGGGTTCCGTGTCGGATTTCAAACACTAGCCATAGTCTGGCCCGAAAAAAACAGATTTCGGCCCATTTTTGTCGGGTGGTATGAAAATCGCCCGAAAAGTCCAGATGAAATCTACGACCACGATATCCTTTTAGCATTCTTCTCCTAAATTTATGCCTGTGTCTCGGGTTCCGTGTCGGATTTCAAACCCTAGCCATCGTATGGCCCGAAAATACCGATTTCAGAACAATTTTTTCGGGTCGTACGAAAATCTGCCGAAAAGTCTAGATGAAATCGACGACCGCGAGATTCTTGTAGCATTCTTTTCCTAAATTTATGACTGTGTCTCGGGTTCCGTGTCGGATTTCAAACCCTAGCCATTGTCTGGCCCGAAAATACCGATTTCGGCCCATTTTTGTCGAGTGGTACGAAAATCGCCTGAAAAGTCCAAATAAAATCGACGACCGCAAGATCATTGTAGCATTCTTCTCCAAAATTTATGACTGTGTCTTGGGTTCCGTGTCGGATTTCAAACCCTAGCCATCGTCTAGCCCGAAATTACCGATTTCGGCCCATTTTTGTCGGGTGGTACGAAAATCGCCCGAAAAGTCCAGATGAAATCGACGACCGCGAGATCCTTGTAGCATTATTCTCCTAAATTTATGACTGTGTCTCGGGTTCCGTGTAGGATTTCAAACCCTAGCCATCGTCTGGCCCGAAAATACCGATTTCAGGCCATTTTTGTCGGGTGGTACGAAAATTGCCTGAAAAGTCCAGATGAAATCGACGACCGCAAGATCCTTGTAGCATTCTTCTCGTAAATTTATGACTGTGTCTCGGGTTCCGTGTCGGATTTCAAACCGTAGCCATCGTATGGCCCGAAAATACCGATTTCGGCCCATTTTTGTCGGGTTGTACGAAAATCGGCCGAAAAGTCTAGATGAAATCGACGACCGCGAGATCCTTGTAGCATTCTTTTTCTTAATTTATGATTGTGTCTCGGGTTCCGTGTCAGATTTCAATCCCTAGCCATCGTCTGACCCGAAAATACCGATTTCGGCCCATTTTTGTCGAGTGGTACGAAAATCGCCCGAGAAGTCCAAGATGAAAACTACGACCTCGAGATCATTGTACTATTCTTCTCCTAAATTTATGATTGTGTCTCGGGTTCCGTGTAGGATTTCAAACCCTAGCCATCGTCTGGCCCGAAAATACCGATTTCAGGCCATTTTTGTCGGGTGGTACGGAAATTGCCTGAAAAGTCCAGATGAAATCGACGACCGCGAGATCCTTGTAGCATTCTTCTCTTAAATTTATGACTGTGTCTCGGGTTCCGTGTCGGATTTCAAACCCTAGCCATCGTATGGCCCGAAAATACCGATTTCGGCCCAATTTTGTCGGGTCGTACGAATATAGGCCGAAAAGTCTAGATGAAATCGACAACCGCGAGATCCTTGTAGCATTCTTTTCCTAAATTTATGACTGTGTCTAGGGTTCCGTGTTGGATTTCAAACCCTAGCCAGTGTTTGTCCAGAAAATACTGATTTCAGGCCATTTTTGTCGGGTGGTACGAAAATTGCCTGAAAAGTCCAGATGAAATCGACGATCGCAAGATCTTGTAGCATTCTTCTCCTAAATTTATGACTGTGTCTCGGGTTCCGTGTCGGATTTCAAACACTAGGCATCGTCTGGCCCGAAAATACCGATTTCGGCCAATTTTTGTCGGGTCGTACGAAAATCGCCCGAAAAGTCCTGATGAAATCGACGACCGCGAGATCCTTGTAGCATTCTTCTCCTAAATTTATTACTGTTTCTCGGGTTCTGCGTCGGATTTCAAACCCTAGCCATTGTCTGGCCTGAAAATACCGATTTCAGGCTATTTTTGTCAGGTGGTATGAAAATTGCCTGAAAAGTCCAGATGAAATCGACGACCGCGAGATCCTTGTAGCATTCTTCTCCTAAATTTATGACAGTGTCTCGGGTTCCGTGTCGGATTTCAAACCGTAGCCATCGTATGGCTTGAAAATACCTATTTGGCCCATTTTTGTCGGGTCGTACGAAAATCGGCCGAAAAGTCTAGATGAATTCGACGACCACGAGATCCTCGTAGCATTCTTTTTCTTAAATTATGATTGTGTCTCGGGTTCCGTTTCGGATTTCAAAACCTAGCCATCGTACCGCCCGAAAATACAGATTTCGGCCCATTTTTGTCGGGTCGTACGAAAATCGGCCGAAAAGTCTAGATGAAATCGACGACCGCGAGAACCTTGTAGCATTCTTTTCCTAAATTTATGACTGTGTCTCGGGTTCCGTGTCGGATTTCAAACCCTAGCCAGTGTCTGGCCCTAAAATACCGATTTCGGGCCATTTTTGTCCGGTAGTACGAAAATCGCCCGAAAAGTCCAGATGATATCGATGACCGCAAGATCCTTGTAGCATTCTTCTCCTAAATTTATGACAGTATCTCAGGTTCCATGTCGGATTTCAAACACTAGCCATCGTCTGGCCCGAAATTACCGATTTCGGCCTATTTTTGTCGGGTGGTATGAAAATCGCCCGAAAAGTCCAGATGAAATCGACGACCGCGAGATCCTTGTAGCATTTTTCTCCTAAATTTATGACTGTGTCTCGGGTTCCGTGTAGGATTTCAGACCCTAGCCATCGTCTGGCCCGAAAATACCGATTTCAGGCCATTTTTGTCGGGTGGTACGAAAATTGCCTGAAAAGTCCAGATGAAATCGACGACCGCAAGATCCTTGTAGCATTCTTCTCCTAAATTTATGACTGTGTCTCGGGTTCCGTGTCGGATTTCAAACCCTAGCCATCGTATGGCCCGAAAATACCGATTTCGGCCCAATTTTGTCGGGTCGTACGAATATAGGCCGAAAAGTCTAGATGAAATCGACAACTGCGAGATCCTTATAGCATTCTTTTCCTATATTTATGACTGTGTCTCGGGTTCCGTGTCGGATTTCAAACCCTAGCCAGTGTCTGTCCAGAAAATACTGATTTCGGCACATTTTTGTCAGGTGGTACTAAAATCGCCGAAAATGTCCAGTTAAATCGACGACCGCAAGATCCTTGTAGCATTCATCTCCTAAATTTATGACTATATCTTGGGTTCCGTGTCGGATTTCAAACACTAGCCATAGTCTGGCCCGAAAAAAACAGATTTCGGCCCATTTTTGTCGGGTGGTATGAAAATCGCCCGAAAAGTCCAGATGAAATCTACGACCACGATATCCTTTTAGCATTCTTCTCCTAAATTTATGCCTGTGTCTCGGGTTCCGTGTCGGATTTCAAACCCTAGCCATCGTATGGCCCGAAAATACCGATTTCAGAACAATTTTTTCGGGTCGTACGAAAATCTGCCGAAAAGTCTAGATGAAATCGACGACCGCGAGATTCTTGTAGCATTCTTTTCCTAAATTTATGACTGTGTCTCGGGTTCCGTGTCGGATTTCAAACCCTAGCCATTGTCTGGCCCGAAAATACCGATTTCGGCCCATTTTTGTCGAGTGGTACGAAAATCGCCTGAAAAGTCCAAATAAAATCGACGACCGCAAGATCATTGTAGCATTCTTCTCCAAAATTTATGACTGTGTCTCGGGTTCCGTGTCGGATTTCAAACCCTAGCCATCGTATGGCCCGAAATTACCGATTTCGGCCCATTTATGTCGGGTGGTACGAAAATCGCCCGAAAAGTCCAGATGAAATCGACGACCGCGAGATCCTTGTAGCATTTTTCTCCTAAATTTATGACTGTGTCTCGGGTTCCGTGTAGGATTTCAAACCCTAGCCATCGTCTGGCCCGAAAATACCGATTTCAGGCCATTTTTGTCGGGTGGTACGAAAATTGCCTGAAAAGTCCAGATGAAATCGACGACCGCAAGATCCTTGTAGCATTCTTCTCGTAAATTTATGACTGTGTCTCGGGTTCCGTGTCGGATTTCAAACCGTAGCCATCGTATGGCCCGAAAATACCGATTTCGGCCCATTTTTGTCGGGTTGTACGAAAATCGGCCGAAAAGTCTAGATGAAATCGACGACCGCGAGATCCTTGTAGCATTCTTTTTCTTAATTTATGATTGTGTCTCGGGTTCCGTGTCAGATTTCAATCCCTAGCCATCGTCTGACCGGAAAATACCGATTTCGGCCCATTTTTGTCGAGTGGTACGAAAATCGCCCGAGAAGTCCAGATGAAATCTACGACCGCGAGATCATTGTACTATTCTTCTCCTAAATTTATGATTGTGTCTCGGGTTCCGTGTCGGATTTCAAACCCTAGCCATCGTCTGGCTCGAAAATACCGATTTCGGCCCATTTTTGATAGGTGGTACGAAAATCGCCCAAAAAGACCAGATGAAATCAACGACCGCGAGATCCTTGTAGCATTCTTCTCCTAAATTTATGATTGTGTCTCGGGTTCCGTGTAGGATTTCAAACCCTAGCCATCGTTGGCTTGAAAATACCGATTTCAGGCCAATTTTGTCGGGTGGTACGAAAATTGCCTGAAAAGTCCAGATGAAATCGACGATCGCAAGATCCTTGTAGCATTCTTCTCCTAAATTTATGACTGTGTCTCGGGTTCCGTGTCGGATTTCAAACACTAGCCATCGTCTGGCCCGAAAATACCGATTTCGGCCCATTTTTGTCGGGTCGTACGAAAATCGCCCGAAAAGTCCAGATGAAATCGACGACCGCGAGATCCTTGTAGCATTCTTCTCCTAAATTTATTACTATTTCTCGGGTTCCGCGTCGGATTTCAAACCCTAGCCATTGTCTGGCCTGAAAATACCGATTTCAGGCCATTTTTGTCAAGTGGTATGAAAATTGCCTGAAAAGTCCAGATGAAATCGACGACCGCGAGATCCTTGTAGCATTCTTCTCTTAAATTTATGATTGTGTCTCGGGTTCCGTTTCGGATTTCAAACCGTAGCCATCGTATGGCTCGAAAATACCTATTTCGGCCCATTTTTGTCGGGTCGTACGAAAATCGGCCGAAAAGTCCAGATGAAATCGACGACTGCGAGATCCTTGTAGCATTCTTTTCCTAAATTTATGACTGTGTCTCGGGTTCTGTGTCTGATTTCAAACCCTAGCCAATGTTTGGCCTGAAAATACCGATTTCGGCCCATTTTTGTCGAGTGGTACGAAAATAGCCCGAAAAGTCCAGATGAAATCGACGACCGCCAGATCCTTGTAGCATTCTTCTCCTAAATTTATGACTGTATCTCGGGTTCCGTGTCGAATTTCAAACACTAGCCATAGTCTGGCTCGAAAATACCGATTTCGACCCATTTTTTTCTGGTGGTACGAAAATCGCCCGAGAAGTCCAGATGAAATCTACGACCGCGAGATCCTTGCAGCATTCTTCTCCTAAATTTATGACTGTGTCCTGGTATCCGTGTCGAATTTCAAACCCTAGCCATCGATTGGCCCGAAAAAACCGATTTCGGCCCATTTATGTCGGGTGGTACGAAAATTGCCCGAAAAGTCCAGATGAAATCGACGACCGCGAGATCCTTGAAGGATTCTTCTCCTAAGTTTATGACTATGTCTTGGGTTCCGTGTCGGATTTCAAACCCTAGCCATCGTCTGGCCCGAAAATACCGATTTCGGCCCATTTTTGTCGGGTGGTACGAAAATCGCCCGAAAAGTCCAAATGAAATCAACGATCACGAGATCCTTGTAGCATTCTTCTCCTAAATTTATGACTGTGTCTCGGGTTCCGTGTCGGATTTCAAACCCTAGCCATCGTCTGGCCCGAAAATACCGATTTTGGCCCATTTTTGTCAAGTGGTACGAAAATCGCCCGAAAAGACCAGATGAAATCGACGACCGCGAGATCCTTGTAGCATTCTTCTCCTAAATTTATGATTGTGTCTCGGGTTTCGTTTCGGATTTCAAAACCTAGCCATCGTATGGCCCGAAAATACCGATTTCGGCCCTATTTTTGTCGGGTTGTACGAAAATCGGCCGAAAATTCTAGATGAAATCGACTACCTCGAGATCCTTGTAGCATTCTTTTCCTAAATTTAGACTGTGTCTCAGGTTCCGTGTCGGATTTCAAACCCTAGTCAGTCTTTGGCTTGAAAATACCGATTTCGGTCAATTTTTGTCGATTGGTATGAAAATCGCCCGAAAAGTCCAGATGAAATCGACGACCGCAAGATCCTTGTAGCATTCTTCTCCTTAATTTATGACTGTATCTCGGGTTCCGTGTCGGATTTCAAACACTAGCCATAGTCTGGCCCGAAATACCAATTTCGGCCCATTTTTGTCGGGTGGTACGATAATCGCCCGAGAAGTCCAGATGAAATCTACGACCGCGAGATCCTTGTAGCATTCTTCTCCTAAATTTATGAATGTGTCTCGGGTTCCGTGTCGGATTTCAAACCCTAGCCATCGTCTAGCCCGAAATTACCGATTTTGGCCCATTTTTGTCGGGCAGTACAGAAATCGCCCGAAAAGTCCAGATGAAATCGACAACCGCGAGATCCTTGTAGCATTCTTCTCCTTAATTTATGACTGTGTCTCGGGTTCCGTGTCGCATTTCAAACCCTAGCCATCGTTTGGCCCGAAAATACCGATTTCGGCCCCATTTTTGTCGGGTGGTACGAAAATCGCCCGAAAAGTCCAGACGAAATCGCAATCGCGAGATCCTTGTAGCATTCTTCTCCTAAATTTATTAATGTGTCTTGGGTTTCGTGTCGGATTTCAAACCCTAGCTATCGTATGGCCCGAAAATACCGATTTCGGACCATTTTTGTCGGGTGGTACGAAAATCGCCCGAGAAGTCTAGATGAAATCTACGACCGCGAGATCCTCGTAGCATTCTTCTCCTAAATTTATGACTGTGTCTCGGGTTACGTATCGGATTTCAATCCCGAACCATCGTCTTGCCCGAAATTACCGATTTCGGCCCATTTTGGTCGGGTGATACGAAAATCGCCCGAAAAGTCCAGATGAAATTGACAACCGCGACATCCTTGTAGCATTCTTTTCCTAAATTTATGACTGTGTCCCGGGTTCCGTGTCGGATTTCAAATCCTAGCCATAGTCTGGCCTGAAAATACCGATTTCGGCCCATTTTTGTCGTGTGGTACGAAAACCTCCCGAGAAGTCCAGATGAAATCGATGACCGCGAGATCCTTGTAGCATTATTCTCCTAAATTTATGACGGTGTCTCGGGTTCCGTGTCGGATTTCAAACCCTAGCTATCGTATGGCCCGAAAATACTGATATCGGCCCATTTTTGTCGGGTCGTACGAAAATCGGCGGAAAAGTCTAGATGAAATCGACGACCGCGAGATCCTTGTAGCATTCTTTTTCTAAATTTATGATTGTGTCTCGGGTTCCGTGTCGGATTTCAAACCCTAGCTAGTGTCTAGCCCGAAAATACCGATTTCGGCCCATTTTTGTCCGGTGGTACGAAAATCGCCCTAAAAGTCCAAATGAAATCAACGATCGCGAGATCCTTGTAGCATTCTTCTCCTAAATTTATGACTGTGTCTCGGGATCCGTGTCGGATTTCAAACCCTAGCCATCGTTTGGCCCGAAATACTGATTTCGGCCCATTTTTGTCAGGTGGTACGAAAATTGCCCTAAAAGACCAGATGAAATCGATGACCGCGAGATCCTTGTAGCATTCTTCTCCTAAATTTATGATTGTGTCTTGGGTTCCGTTTCGGATTTCAAAACCTAGCAATCGTATGGCCCGAAAATACCGATTTCGGCACATTTTTGTCGGGTCGTACGAAAATCGGCCGAAAAGTCTAGATGAAATCGACGACCGCGAGATCCTTGTAGCATTCATTTCCTAAATTTATGACTGTGTCTCGGGTTTCATGTCAAATTTCAAACCATAGCCAGTGTCTGGCTTGAAAATACCGATTTCGGCCCATTTTTATCGGGTGTTACGAAAATCGCCCGAAAAGTCCAGATGAAATCGACGACCGCAAGATCCTTGTAGCATTCTTCTCCATAATTTATGACTATATCTCGGGTTCCGTGTCAGATTTCAAACTCTAGCCATAGTGTGGCCCGAAAATACCAACTTCAGCCCATTTTTGTCGGATGGTACGAAAATCGCCCGAGAAGTCCAGATGAAATCTACGACCGCGATATCCTTGTAGCATTCTTTTCCTAAATTTATGATTGTGTCTCGGGTTCCAAGTCGGATTTCAAACCCTAGCCATAGTCTGGCCTGAAAATACCGATTTCGGCCCATTTTTGTCGGGTGGTACGAAAATCGCCCGAGAAGTCAAGATGAAATCGACGACCGCGAGATCCTTGTAGCATTCTTCTCCTAAATTTATGAATGTGTCTCGAATTCCGTGTCGGATTTCAAACCCTAGCCATCGTCTGGCCCAAAAATACCGATTTCGGCCCCATTTTTGTCGGGTGGTACGAAAATCGCCCGAAACGTCTAGACGAAATCGCAAACGCGAGATCCTTGTAGCATTCTTCTCCTAAATTTATGAATTTGTCTCGGGTTTCGTGTCGGATTTCAAACCCTAGCCATCGTATGGCCCGAAAATACTGATATCGGCCCATTTTTGTCGGGTCGTACGAAAATCGACGGAAAAGTCTAGATGAAATCGACGACCGCGAGATCCTTGTAGCATTCTTTTTCTAAATTTATGATTGTGTCTCGGGTTCCGTGTCGGATTTCAAACCCTAGCCAGTGTCTGGCCCGAAAATACCGATTTCGGCCCATTTTTGTCCGGTTGTACGAAAATCGGCTGAAAAGACCAAATGAAATCAACGATCGCGAGATCCTTGTAGATTTCTTCTCCTAAATTTATGACTGTGTCTCGGGTTCTGTGTCGGATTTTAAACCCTAGCCATCGTCTGGCCCGAAATACCGATTTCAGCCCATTTTTGTCAGGTGGTACGAAAATTGCCCGAAAAGACCATATAAAATCGACGACCGCGAGATCCTTGTAGCATTCTTCTCCTAAATTTATGATTGTGCCTCGGGTTCCGTTTCGGATTTCAAAACCTAGCAATCGTATGGCCCGAAAATACCGATTTTGGCACATTTTTGTCGAGTCGTACGAAAATCGGCCGAAAAGTCTAGATGAAATCGACGACCGCGAGATGCTTGTAGCATTCTTTTCTTAAATTTATGACTGTGTCTCGGGTTTCGTGTCGCATTTCAAACCCTAGCCATCGTTTGGCCCGAAAATACCGATTTCGGCCCCATTTTTGTCGGGTGGTACGAAAATCGCCCGAAAAGTCCAGACGAAATCGCAATCGCGAGATCCTTGTAGCATTCTTCTCTTAAATTTATTACTATGTCTTGGGTTTCGTGTCGGATTTCAAACCCTAGCCATCGTATGGCCCGAAAATACCGATTTCGGCCCATTTTTGTCGGGTGGTACGAAAATCGCCCGAGAAGTCTAGATGAAATCTACGACCGCGAGATCCTCGTAGCATTCTTCTCCTAAATTTATGACTGTGTCTCGGGTTACGTATCGGATTTCAATCCCGAACCATCGTCTTGCCCGAAATTACCGATTTCGGCCCATTTTGGTCGGGTGATACGAAAATCGCCCGAAAAGTCCAGATGAAATTGACAACCGCGACATCCTTGTAGCATTCTTTTCCTAAATTTATGACTGTGTCCCGAGTTCCGTGTCGGATTTCAAATCCTAGCCATAGTCTGGCCTGAAAATACCGATTTCGACCCATTTTTGTCGTGTGGTACGAAAATCGCCCGAGAAGTCCAGATGAAATCGACGACCGCGAGATCCTTGTAGCATTCTTCTCCTAAATTTATGACGGTGTCTCGGGTTCCGTGTCGGATTTCAAACCCTAGCTATCGTATGGCCCGAAAATACTGATATCGGCCCATTTTTGTCGGGTCGTACGAAAATCGGCGGAAAAGTCTAGATGAAATCGACGACCGCGAGATCCTTGTAGCATTCTTTTTCTAAATTTATGATTGTGTCTCGGGTTCCGTGTCGGATTTCAAACCCTAGCTAGTGTCTAGCCCGAAAATACCGATTTCGGCCCATTTTTGTCCGGTGGTACGAAAATCGCCCTAAAAGTCCAAATGAAATCAACGATCGCGAGATCCTTGTAGCATTCTTCTCCTAAATTTATGACTGTGTCTCGGGATCCGTGTCGGATTTCAAACCCTAGCCATCGTTTGGCCCGAAATACTGATTTCGGCCCATTTTTGTCAGGTGGTACGAAAATTGCCCTAAAAGACCAGATGAAATCGATGACCGCGAGATCCTTGTAGCATTCTTCTCCTAAATTTATGATTGTGTCTTGGGTTCCGTTTCGGATTTCAAAACCTAGCAATCGTATGGCCCGAAAATACCGATTTCGGCACATTTTTGTCGGGTCGTACGAAAATCGGCCGAAAAGTCTAGATGAAATCGACGACCGCGAGATCCTTGTAGCATTCATTTCCTAAATTTATGACTGTGTCTCGGGTTTCGTGTCAAATTTCAAACCATAGCCAGTGTCTGGCTTGAAAATACCGATTTCGGCCCATTTTTGTCGGGTGTTACGAAAATCGCCCGAAAAGTCCAGATGAAATCGACGACCGCAAGATCCTTGTAGCATTCTTCTCCAAAATTTATGACTATATCTCGGGTTCCGTGTCAGATTTCAAACTCTAGCCATAGTGTGGCCCGAAAATACCAACTTCAGCCCATTTTTGTCGGATGGTACGAAAATCGCCCGAGAAGTCCAGATGAAATCTACGACCGCGATATCCTTGTAGCATTCTTTTCCTAAATTTATGATTGTGTCTCGGGTTCCAAGTCGGATTTCAAACCCTAGCCATAGTCTGGCCTGAAAATACCGATTTCGGCCCATTTTTGTCGGGTGGTACGAAAATCGCCCGAGAAGTCAAGATGAAATCGACGACCGCGAGATCCTTGTAGCATTCTTCTCCTAAATTTATGAATGTGTCTCGAATTCCGTGTCGGATTTCAAGCCCTAGCCATCGTCTGGCCCAAAAATACCGATTTCGGCCCCATTTTTGTCGGGTGGTACGAAAATCGGCCGAAACGTCTAGACGAAATCGCAAACGCGAGATCCTTGTAGCATTCTTCTCCTAAATTTATGACTGTATCTCGGGTTTCGTGTCGGATTTCAAACCCTAGCCATCGTATGGCCCGAAAATACCGATATCGGCCCATTTTTGTCGGGTCGTACGAAAATCGACGGAAAAGTCTAGATGAAATCGACGACCGCGAGATCCTTGTAGCATTCTTTTTCTAAATTTATGATTGTGTCTCGGGTTCCGTGTCGGATTTCAAACCCTAGCCAGTGTCTGGCCCGAAATTACCGATTTCGGCCCATTTTTGTCCGGTCGTACGAAAATCGGCTGAAAAGACCAAATGAAATCAACGATCGCGAGATCCTTGTAGCATTCTTCTCCTAAATTTATGACTGTGTCTCGGGTTCTGTGTCGGATTTCAAACCCTAGCCATCGTCTGGCCCGAAATACCGATTTCAGCCCATTTTTGTCAGGTGGTACGAAAATTGCCCGAAAAGACCAGATAAAATCGACGACCGCGAGATCCTTGTAGCATTCTTCTCCTAAATTTATGATTGTGCCTCGGGTTCCGTTTCGGATTTCAAAACCTAGCAATCGTATGGCCCGAAAATACCGATTTTGGCTCATTTTTGTCGAGTCGTACGAAAATCGGCCGAAAAGTCTAGATGAAATCGACGACCGCGAGATGCTTGTAGCATTCTTTTCTTAAATTTATGACTGTGTCTCGGGTTTCGTTTCGGATTTAAAACCCTAGCCAGTGTCTGGCCTGAAAATACCGATTTCGGCCCATTTTTGTCGGGTGGTACGAAAATCGCCCGAAAAGTCCAAATGAAATCGACGACCGCAAGATCCTTGTAGCATTCTTCTCCTAAATTTATGACTATATCTCGGGTTCCGCGTCGGATTTCAAACACTAGCCATAGTCTGGCCCGAAAATACCAATTTCGGCCCATTTTTTTCGGGTGGTACGAAAATCGCCGGAGAAGTCCAGATGAAATCTACGACCGCGTGATCCTTGTAGCATTCTTCTCCTAAATTTATGACTGTGTCTTGGGTTCCGTGTCGGATTTAAAACCCTAGCCATCGTCTGGCCCGAAATTACCGATTTCGGCCCATTTTTGTCGGGCGGTACGAAAATCGCCCAAAAAGTCTAGATGAAATCGACGACCGCGAGATCCTTGTAGCATTCTTTTCCTAAATTTATGATTGTGTCTCGGGTTCCGTGTCCGATTTCAAACCCTAGCCATCGATTGGCCTGAAAATACTGATTTCGACCCATTTTTGTCGGGTGGTACGAAAATCGCCTGAAAAGTCCAGATGAAACCCACGACCGCGAGATCCTTGTAGCATTCTTTTCCTAAATTTATGATTGTTTCTCGGGTTCCGTGTCGGATGTCAAACCCTAGCCTGTGTTTGGGCCGAAAATACCGATTTCGGCCCATTTTTGTCGGATGGTACGAAAATCGCACGAAAAATTCAGATGAAATCGACGACCGCGAGATCCTTGTAAGATTCTTCTCCTAAATTTATGACTGTGTCTCGGGTTCCGTGTCGGATTCCAAACACTAGCCATAGTCTGGACCGAAAATACCGATTTTGGCCCATTTTTGTCGGGTGGTACGAAAATCGCCCGAAAAGTCCAGATGAAATCGACGACCGCGAGATCCTTGTAGCATTCTTCTCCTAAATTTATGATTGTGTCTCGGGTTCCATGTCGGATTTCAAACCCTAGCCATCGTATGGCCCGAAAATACCGATTTCGGTCCATTTTTGTAGGGTCGTACGAAAATCGGCCGAAAAGTCCACATGAAATCGACAACCGCAAGATCCTTGTAGCATTCTTTTCCTAAGTTTATGACTGTGTCTCGAGTTCCGTGTCAGATTTCAAACCCTAGCCATTGTCTGGCTAGAAAATACTGATTTCGGCCCACTTTTGTCGGGTGGTACGAAAATCGACCGAAAAGTCCAGATGAAATCGATGACCGCGAGATCCTTGTAGCACTCTTCTCCTAAATTTATGACTGTGTCTCGGGTTCCGTTTCGGATTTCAAACCCAAGCCATCGTCTGGCCCGAAATTACCAATTTTGGCCCATTTTTGTCGGGTGGTACGAAAATCGCCCGAAAAGTCCAGATGAATCGACGACCGCGAGATCCTTGTAGCATTCTTCTCCTAAATTTATGACTGTGTCTCGTTTTCCGTGTCGGATTTCAAACGCTAGCCAGTGTGTGGCTCGAAAATACCAATTTCGGCCCATTTTTGTCGGGCGGTACTAAAATCGCCCGAAAAGTCTAGATGAAATCGACGACCGCGAGATCCTTGTAGCATTCTTTTCCTAAATTTATGATTGTGTCCCGGGTTCCGTGTTGGATTTCAAACCCTAGCCATCGATTGGCCCGAAAATACTGATTTCGACCCATTTTTGTCGGGTGGTACGAAAATCGCCTGAAAAGTCCAGATGAAATCCACGACCGCGAGATCCTTGTACCATTCTTCTCCTAAATTTATGATTGTGTCTCGGGTTCCGTGTCGGATTTCAAACCCTAGCCATCGTATGGCCCGAAAATACCGATTTCGGCCCATTTTTGTTGGGTCGTACGAAAATCGTCGGAAAAGTCTAGATGAAATCGACGACCGCGAGATCCTTGTAGCATTCTTTTCCTAAATTTATGATTGTGTCCCAGGTTCCGTGTCGGATTTCAAACCCTAGCCATCGATTGGCCCGAAAATACTGATTTCGACCCATTTTTGTCGGGTGGTACGAAAATCGCCTGAAAAGTCCAGATGAAATCCACGACCGCGAGATCCTTGTAGCATTCTTCTCCTAAATTTATGA
>JBBPBP010009777.1:1102507-1114153 GCA_037974735.1 Cicer chorassanicum
ACGACCGCGAGATCCTTGTAGCATTCTTCTCCTAAATTTATGACTGTGTCTCGGGTTCCGTGTCGGATTTCAAACCCTAGCCATCGTATGGCCCGAAAATACCGATTTCGGTCCATTTTTGTTGGGTCGTACGAAAATCGGCGGAAAAGTCTAGATGAAATCGACGACCGCGATATCCTTGTAGCATTCTTTTCCTAAATTTATGATTGTTTCTCGGGTTCCGTGTCGGATGTCAAACCCTAGCCTGTGTTTGGGCCGAAAATACCGATTTCGGCCCATTTTTGTCGTATGGTACGAAAATCGCACGAAAAATTCAGATGAAATCGACGACCGCGAGATCCTTGTAAGATTCTTCTCCTAAATTTATGACTGTGTCTCGGGTTCCGTGTCGGATTCCAAACACTAGCCATAGTCTGGACCGAAAATACCGATTTTGGCCCATTTTTGTCGGGTGGTACGAAAATCGCCCGAAAAGTCCAGATGAAATCGACGACCGCGAGATCCTTGTAGCATTCTTCTCCTAAATTTATGATTGTGTCTCGGGTTCCATGTCGGATTTCAAACCCTAGCCATCGTATGGCCCGAAAATACCGATTTCGGTCCATTTTTGTCGGGTCGTACGAAAATCGGCCGAAAAGTCCACATGAAATCGACAACCGCAAGATCCTTGTAGCATTCTTTTCCTAAGTTTATGACTGTGTCTCGAGTTCCGTGTCAGATTTCAAACCCTAGCCATTGTCTGGCTAGAAAATACTGATTTCGGCCCATTTTTGTCGGGTGGTACGAAAATTGCCCGAAAAGTCCAGATGAAATCGACGACCGCAAGATCCTTGTAGCATTCTCTTCCTAAATTTATGACTGTGTCTCGGGTTCCGTGTCGGATTTCAAACCCTAGCCATCGTCTGGCCCGATATTACCGATTTCGGCCCACTTTTGTCGGGTGGTACGAAAATCGACCGAAAAGTCCAGATGAAATCGACGACCGCGAGATCCTTGTAGCATTCGTCTCCTAAATTTATGATTGTGACTTGGGTTCCGTGTCGGATTTCAAACCCTAGCCATCGTCTGGCCCGAAATTACCGATTTCGGCCCATTTTTGTCGGGTGGTACGAAAATCGCCCGAAAAGTCCAGATGAATCGACGACCGCGAGATCCTTGTAACATTCTTCTCCTAAATTTATGACTGTGTCTCGTGTTCCGTGTCGGATTTCAAACCCTAGCCATCGTATGGCCCGAAAATACCGATTTCGGCCCATTTTTGTCGGGTCGTACGAAATTCGGCCGAAAAGTCCAGATGAAATCGACAACCGCGAGATCCTTGTAGCATTCTTTTCCTAAATTTATCATTGTGTCTCGTGTTCCGTGTCATATTTCAAACCCTAGCCAGTGTCTGGCTAGAAAATGCCGATTTCGGCCCACTATTGTCGGGTGGTACGAAAATCGACCGAAAAGTCCAGATGAAATCAATGACCGCGAGATCTTTGTAGCATTCTTCTCCTAAATTTATGACTGTGTCTTGGGTTCCGTGTCGGATTTCAAACCCTAGCCATCGTCTGGCCCGAAATTACCAATTTCGGCCCATTTTTGTCAGGTGGTACGAAAATTGCCCGAAAAGTCCAGATGAAATCGACGACCGCAAGATCCTTGTTGCATTCTTCTCCTAAATTTATGAGTGTATCTCGGGTTCCGTGTCGGATTTCAAACACTAGCCATAGTCTGGACCGAAAATACCGATTTCGACCCATTTTTGTCGGGTGGTACGAAAATCGCCCGAAAAGTCCAGATGAAATCTACGACCGCGAGATCCTTGTAGCATTCTTCTCCTAAATTTATGACTGTGTCTCGGGTTCCGTGTCGGATTTCAAACCCTAGCCAGTGTCTGGCTAAAAAATACCGATTTCGGCCCATTTTTGTCGGGTGGTACGAAAGTTGCCCGAAAAGTCCAGATGAAATCGACGACCGCGAGATCCTTGTAGCATTCTTCTCCTAAATTTATGATTGTGACTTGGGTTCCGTGTCGGATTTCAAACCCTAGCCATCGTCTGGCCCGATATTACCGATTTCGGCCCATTTTTGTTTGGTGGTACGAAAATCGCCCGAAAAGTCCAGATGAAATCGACGACCGCGAGATCCTTGTAACGTTCTTCTCCTAAATTTATGACTGTGTCCCGGGTTCCGTGTCGGATTTCAAACGCTAGCCAGTGTGTGGCCCGAAAATAACGATTTCGGCCCATTTTTGTTGGGTGGTACGAAAATCGCCCGAAAAACTCCAAATGAAATCGATGACCGCGAGATCCTTGTAGCATTCTTCTCCTTAATTTATGACTGTGTCTCGGGTTCTGTGTCGGATTTCAAACCCTAGCCATCGCCTGGCCCTATATTACCGATTTCGGCCCATTATTGTTTGGTGGTACGAAAATCGCCCGAAAAGTCCAAATGAAATCGACGACCGCGAGATCCGTGTAGCATTCTTCTCCCAAATTTATGACTGTGTCTCGGGTTCCGTGTCAGATTTCAAACGCTAGCCAGTGGGTGGCCCGAAAATACCGATTTCGGCCCATTTTTGTCGGGTGGTACGGAAATCGCCCGAAAAGTCTAGATGAAATCGACGACCGCAAGATCCTTGTAGCATTGTTTTCCTAAATTTATGACTGTATCTCAGGTTCCGTGTCGGATTTCAAACACTAGCCATAGTCTGGCCCGGAAACACCGATTTCGACCCATTTATGTCGGGTTGTACGAAAATCGCCCGAAAAGACTAGATGAAATCGACGACCGCAAGATCCTTGTAGCATTCTTCTCCTAAATGTATGACTGTGTCTCAGGTTCCGTGTCGGATTTCAAACCCTAGCCATCGTATGGCCTAATATTACCGATTTCGGCCCACTTTTGTCGGGTGGTACGAAAATCGCCCGAAAAGTCCAGATGAAATCGACGACCGCGAGATCCTTGTAACGTTCTTCTCCTAAATTTATGACTGTGTCTCGAGTTCCGTGTCGGATTTCAAACGCTAGCCAGTTTGTGGCCCGAAAATAACGATTTCGGCCCATTTTTGTCAGGTGGTACGAAAATCGCCCGAAAAGTCCCGATGAAATCGACGACTGCGAGATCCTTGTAGCATTCTTCTCCTTAATTTATGACTGTGTCTCGGGTTCTGTGTCGGATTTCAAACCCTAGCCATCGTCTGGCCCGATATTACCGATTTCGGCCCATTATTGTTTGGTGGTACGAAAATCGCCCGAAAAGTCCAAATGAAATCGACGACCGCGAGATCCGTGTAGCATTCTTCTCCCAAATTTATGGCTGTGTCTCGGGTTCCGTGTCCGATTTCAAACGCTAGCCAGTGGGTGGCCCGAAAATACCGATTTCGGCCCATTTTTGTCGGGTGGTACGGAAATCGCCCGAAAAGTCCAGATGAAATCGACGACCGCGAGATCCTTGTAGCATTGTTTTCCTAAATTTATGACTGTATCTTGGGTTCCGTGTCGGATTTCAAACATTAGCCATAGTCTGGCCCGGAAATACCGATTTCGACCCATTTATGTCGGGTTGTACGAAAATCGCCCGAAAAGACTAGATGAAATCGACGACCGCAAGATCCTTGTAGCATTCTTCTCCTAAATGTATGACTGTGTCTCAGGTTCCGTGCCGGATTTCAAACCCTAGCCATCGTATGGCCTAATATTACCGATTTCGGCCCACTTTTGTCGGGTGGTACGAAAATCGACCGAAAAGTCCAGATGAAATCGACGACCGCGAGATCCTTGTAGCATTCTTCTCCTAAATTTATGACTGTATCTCGGGTTCCGTGTCGGATTTCAAACACTAGCCATAGTCTGGACCGAAAATACCGATTTCGACCCATTTTTGTCGGCTGGTACGAAAATCGCCCGAAAAGTCCAGATGAAATCTACGACCGCGAGATCCTTGTAGCATTCTTCTCCTAAATTTATGACTGTGTCTCGGGTTCCGTGTCGGATTTCAAACCCTAGCCATCGTCTGGCCCGATATTACCGATTTCGGCTGATTTTTGTCAGGTGGTAGGCAAATCGCCCGAAAAGTCCAGATGAAATCGACGACCACGAGATCCTTGTAAGATTCTTCTCCTAAATTTATGAGTGTGTCTCGGGTTCCGTGTCGGATTCCAAACACTAGCCATAGTCTGGACCGAAAATACCGATTTTGGCCCATTTTTGTCGGGTGGTACGAAAATCGCCCGAAAAGTCCATATGAAATCTACGACTACAAGATCCTTGTAGCATTCTTCTCCTAAATTTATGACTGTGTCTCGGGTTCCGTGTCGGATTTCAAACCCTAGCCATCGTCTGGCACGATATTACCGATTTCGACCCATTTTTGTCGGGTGGTACGAAAATCGCCCGAAAAGTCTAGATGAAATCGACGACCGCGAGATCCTTGTGGCAGTCTTCTCCTAAATTTATGACTGTGTCTCGGGTTCCGTGTCGGATTTCAAACGCTAGCCAGTGTGTGGCCCGAAAATACCGATTTCGGCCCATTTTTGTCGGGTCGTACGAAATTCGGCCGAAAAGTCCAGATGAAATCGACGACCGCGAGATCCTTGTAGCATTCTTTTCCTAAATTTATGATTGTGTCTCGAGTTCCGTGTCATATTTCAAACCCTAGCCAGTGTCTGGCTAGAAAATGCCGATTTCGGCCCACTTTTGTCGGGTGGTACGAAAATCAACCGAAAAGTCCAGATGAAATCAATGACCGCGAGATCCTTGTAGCATTCTTCTCCTAAATTTATGACTGTGTCTTGGGTTCCGTGTCGGATTTCAAACCCTAGCCATCGTCTGGCCCGAAATTACCAATTTCGGCCCATTTTTGTTGGGTGGTACGAAAATCGCCCGAAAAGTCCAGATGAATCGACGACCGCGAGATCCTTGTAGCATTCTTCTCCTAAATTTTTGACTATGTCTCGTTTTCCGTGTCGGATTTCAAACGCTAGCCAGTGTGTGGCTCGAAAATACCAATTTCGGCCCATTTTTGTCGGGTGGTACTAAATTCGCCCGAAAAGACCAGATAAAATCGACGACCGCGAGATCCTTGTAGCATTCTTTTCCTAAATTTATGACTGTGTCTCGGGTTCCGTGTCATATTTCAAACCCTAGCCAGTGTCTGGCTAGAAAATACCGATTTCGGCCCATTTTTGTCAGGTGGTACGAAAATTGCCCGAAAAGTCCAGATGAAATCGACGACCGCAAGATCCTTGTAGCATTCTTCTCCTAAATTTATGACTGTATCTCGGGTTCCGTGTCGGATTTCAAACACTAGCCATAGTCTGGACCGAAAATACCGATTTCGACCCATTTTTGTCGGGTGGTACGAAAATCGCCCGAAATGTCCAGATGAAATCTACGACCGCGAGATCCTTGTAGCATTCTTCTCCTAAATTTATGACTGTGTCTCGGATTCCGTGTCGGATTTCAAACCCTAGCCATCGTCTGGCCCGATATTACCGATTTCGGGTGATTTTTGTCAGGTGGTAGGCAAATCGCCCGAAAAGTCCAGATGAAATCGACGACCACGAGATCCTTGTAAGATTCTTCTCCTAAATTTATGAGTGTGTCTCGGGTTCTTTGTCGGATTCCAAACACTAGCCATAGTCTGGACCGAAAATACCGATTTTGGCCCATTTTTGTCGGGTGGTACGAAAATCACCCGAAAAGTCCATATGAAATCTACGACTACAAGATCCTTGTAGCATTCTTCTCCTAAATTTATGACTGTGTCTCGGGTTCCGTGTCGGATTTCAAACCCTAGCCATCGTCTGGCACGATATTACCGATTTCGACCCATTTTTGTCGGGTGGTACGAAAATCGCCCGAAAAGTCCAGATGAAATCGACGACCGCGAGATCCTTGTAACGTTCTTCTCCTAAATTTATGACTGTGTCTCGGGTTCCGTGTCGGATTTCAAACGCTAGCCAGTGTGTGGCCCGAAAATAACGATTTCGGCCCATTTTTGTCGGGTGGTACGAAAATCGCCCGAAAAGTCCTGATGAAATCGACGACCGCGAGATCATTGTAGCATTCTTCTCCTAAATTTATGACTGTGTCTCGGGTTCCGTGTCGGATTTTAAACCCTAGCCATCGTCTGGCACGATATTACCGATTTCGACCCATTTTTGTCAGGTGGTACGAAAATCGCCCGAAAAGTCCAGATGAAATCGACGATCGCGAGATCCTTGTAACGTTCTTCTCCTAAATTTATGACTGTGTCTCGGGTTCCGTGTCGGATTTCAAACGCTAGCCAGTGTGTGGCCCGAAAATACCGATTTCGGCCCATTTTTGTCGGGTCGTACGAAATTCGGCCGAAAAGTCCAGATGAAATCGACAACCGCGAGATCCTTGTAGCATTCTTTTCCTAAATTTATGATTGTGTCTCGAGTTCCGTGTCATATTTCAAACCCTAGCCAGTGTCTGGCTAGAAAATGCCGATTTCGGCCCACTTTTGTCGGGTGGTACGAAAATCAACCGAAAAGTCCAGATGAAATCAATGACCGCGAGATCCTTGTAGCATTCTTCTCCTAAATTTATGACTGTGTCTTGGGTTCCGTGTCGGATTTCAAACCCTAGCCATCGTCTGGCCCGAAATTACCAATTTCGGCCCATTTTTGTTGGGTGGTACGAAAATCGCCCGAAAAGTCCAGATGAATCGACGACCGCGAGATCCTTGTAGCATTCTTCTCCTAAATTTTTGACTATGTCTCGTTTTCCGTGTCGGATTTCAAACGCTAGCCAGTTTGTGGCTCGAAAATACCAATTTCGGCCCATTTTTGTCGGGTGGTACTAAATTCGCCCGAAAAGACCAGATAAAATCGACGACCGCGAGATCCTTGTAGCATTCTTTTCCTAAATTTATGACTGTGTCTCGGGTTCCGTGTCATATTTCAAACCCTAGCCAGTGTCTGGCTAGAAAATACCGATTTCGGCCCATTTTTGTCAGGTGGTACGAAAATTGCTCGAAAAGTCCAGATGAAATCGACGACCGCAAGATCCTTGTAGCATTCTTCTCCTAAATTTATGACTTTATCTCGGGTTCCGTGTCGGATTTCAAACACTAGCCATAGTCTGGACCGAAAATACCGATTTCGACCCATTTTTGTCGGGTGGTACGAAAATCGCCCGAAAAGTCCAGATGAAATCTACGACCGCGAGATCCTTGTAGCATTCTTCTCCTAAATTTATGACTGTGTCTCGGATTCCGTGTCGGATTTCAAACCCTAGCCATCGTCTGGCCCGATATTACCGATTTCGGGTGATTTTTGTCAGGTGGTAGGCAAATCGCCCGAAAAGTCCAGATGAAATCGACGACCACGAGATCCTTGTAAGATTCTTCTCCTAAATTTATGAGTGTGTCTCGGGTTCCGTGTCAGATTCCAAACACTAGCCATAGTCTGGACCGAAAATACCGATTTTGGCCCATTTTTGTCGGGTGGTACGAAAATCGCCCGAAAAGTCCATATGAAATCTACGACTACAAGATCCTTGTAGCATTCTTCTCCTAAATTTATGACTGTGTCTCGGGTTCCGTGTCGGATTTCAAACCCTAGCCATCGTCTGGCACGATATTACCGATTTCGACCCATTTTTGTCGGGTGGTACGAAAATCGCCCGAAAAGTCCAGATGAAATCGACGACCGCGAGATCCTTGTAACGTTCTTCTCCTAAATTTATGACTGTGTCTCGGGTTCCGTGTCGGATTTCAAACGCTAGCCAGTGTGTGGCCCGAAAATAACGATTTCGGCCCATTTTTGTCGGGTGGTACGAAAATCGCCCGAAAAGTCCCGATGAAATCGACGACTGCGAGATCCTTGTAGCATTCTTCTCCTAAATTTATGACTGTGTCTCGAGTTCTGTGTCGGATTTCAAACCCTAGCCATCGTCTGGCCCGATATTACCGATTTCGGCCCATTTTTGTCGGGTTGTACGAAAATCGCCCGAAAAGTCCAGATGAAATCAACGACCGCGAGATCATTGTAACGTTCTTCTCCTAAATTTATGACTGTGTCTCGGGTTCCGTGTCGGATTTCAAACGCTAGCCAGTGTGTGGCCCCAAAATAACGATTTCGGCCCATTTTTGTCAGGTGGTACGAAAATCGACCGAAAAGTCCTGATGAAATCGACGACCGCGAGATCCTTGTAGCATTCTTCTCCTAAATTTATGATTGTGACTTGGGTTCCGTGTCAGATTTCAAACCCTAGCCATCGTCTGGCCCGATATTACCGATTTCGGCCCATTTTTGTTTGGTGGTACGAAAATCGCCCGAAAAGTCCAGATGAAATCGACGACCGCGAGATCCTTGTAACGTTCTTCTCCTAAATTTATGACTGTGTATCGGGTTCTGTGTCGGATTTCAAACCCTAGCCATCGTCTGGCCCGATATTACCGATTTCGGCCCATTATTGTTTGGTGATACGAAAATCGCCCGAAAAGTCCAAATGAAATCGACGACCGCGAGATCCGTGTAGCATTCTTCTCCCAAATTTATGACTGTATCTCAGGATTTCAAACATTAGCCATTGTCTGGCCCGGAAATACCGATTTCGACCCATTTATGTCGGGTTGTACGAAAATCGCCCGAAAAGACTAGATGAAATCGACAACCGCAAGATCCTTGTAGCATTCTTCTCCTAAATGTATGACTGTGTCTCAGGTTCCGTGTCGGATTTCAAACCCTAGCCATCGTATGGCCTAATATTACCGATTTCGGCCCACTTTTGTCGGGTGGTACGAAAATCGACCGAAAAGTCCAGATGAAATCGACGACCGCGAGATCCTTGTAGCATTCTTCTCCTAAATTTATGACTGTATCTCGGGTTCCGTGTCGGATTTCAAACACTAGCCATAGTCTGGACCGAAAATACCGATTTCGACCCATTTTTGTCGGGTGGTACGAAAAACGCCCGAAAAGTCCAGATGAAATCTACGACAGCGAGATCCTTGTAGCATTCTTCTCCTAAATTTATGACTGTATCTCGGGTTCCGTGTCGGATTTCAAACACTAGCCATAGTCTGGACCGAAAATACCGATTTCGACCCATTTTTGTCGGGTGGTACGAAAATCGCCCGAAAAGTCCAGATGAAATCTACGACCGCGAGATCCTTGTAGCATTCTTCTCCTAAATTTATGACTGTGTCTCGGGTTCCGTGTCGGATTTCAAACCCTAGCCATCGTCTGGCCCGATATTACCGATTTCGGCCGATTTTTGTCGGGTGGTACGAAAATCGCCCGGAAAGTCCAGATGAAATCGACGACCGCGAGATCCTTGTAAGATTCTTCTCCTAAATTTATGAGTGTGTTTCGGGTTCCGTGTCGGATTCCAAACACTAGCCATAGTCTGGACCGAAAATACCGATTTTGGCCCATTTTTGTCCGGTGGTACAAAAATCGCCCGAAAAGTCCATATGAAATCTACGACTACATGATCCTTGTAGCATTCTTCTCCTAAATTTATGACTGTGTCTCGGGTTCCGTGTCGGATTTCAAACCCTAGCCATCGTCTGGCACGATATTACCGATTTCGACCCATTTTTGTCGGGTGGTACGAAAATCGCCCGAAAAGTCCAGATGAAATCGACGACAGCGAGATCCTTGTAACGTTCTTCTCCTAAATTTATGACTATGTCTCGGGTTCCGTGTCGGATTTCAAACGCTAGCCAGTTTGTGGCCCGAAAATAACGATTTCGGCCCATTTTTGTCGGGTGGTACGAAAATCGCCCGAAAAGTCCCGATGAAATCGACGACTGCGAGATCCTTGTAGCATTCTTCTCCTTAATTAATGACTGTGTCTCAGGTTCTGTGTCGGATTTCAAACCCTAGCCATCGTCTGGCCCGATATTACCGATTTCGGCCCATTATTGTTAGGTGGTACGAAAATCGCCCGAAAAGTCCAAATGAAATCGACGACCGCGAGATCCGTGTAGCATTCTTCTCCCAAATTTATGACTGTGTCTCGGGTTCCGAGTCGGATTTCAAACGCTAGCCAGTGGGTGGCCCGAAAATACCGATTTCGGCCCATTTTTGTCGGGTGGTACGGAAATCGCCCGAAAAGTCCAGATGAAATCGACGACCGCAAGATCCTTGTAGCATTGTTTTCCTAAATTTATGACTGTATCTTAGGTTCCGTGTCGGATTTCAAACATTAGCCATAGTCTGGCCCGGAAATACCGATTTCGACCCATTTATGTCGGGTTGTACGAAAATCGCCCGAAAAGACTAGATGAAATCGACGACCGCAAGATCCTTGTAGCATTCTTCTCCTAAATGTATGACTGTGTCTCAGGTTCCGTGCCGGATTTCAAACCCTAGCCATCGTATGGCCTAATATTACCGATTTCGGCCCACTTTTGTCGGGTGGTACGAAAATCGACCGAAAAGTCCAGATGAAATCGACGACCGCGAGATCCTTGTAGCATTCTTCTCCTAAATTTATGACTGTATCTCGGGTTCCGTGTCGGATTTCAAACACTAGCCATAGTCTGGACCGAAAATACCGATTTCGACCCATTTTTGTCGGCTGGTACGAAAATCGCCCGAAAAGTCCAGATGAAATCTACGACCGCGAGATCCTTGTAGCATTCTTCTCCTAAATTTATGACTGTGTCTCGGGTTCCGTGTCGGATTTCAAACCCTAGCCATCGTCTGGCACGATATTACCGATTTCGACCCATTTTTGTCGGGTGGTACGAAAATCGCCCGAAAAGTCCAGATGAAATCGACGACCGCGAGATCCTTGTAACGTTCTTCTCCTAAATTTATGACTGTGTCTCGGGTTCCGTGTCGGATTTCAAACGCTAGCCAGTTTGTGGCCCGAAAATAACGATTTCGGCCCATTTTTGTCGGGTGGTACGAAAATCGCCCGAAAAGTCCCGATGATATCGACGACTGCGAGATCCTTGTAGCATTCTTCTCCTTAATTAATGACTGTGTCTCGGGTTCTATGTCGGATTTCAAACCCTAGCCATCGCCTGGCCCGATATTACCGATTTCGGCCCATTATTGTTTGGTGGTACGAAAATCGCCCGAAAAGTCCAAATGAAATCGACGACCGCGAGATCCGTGTAGCATTCTTCTCCCAAATTTATGACTGTGTCTCGGGTTCCGTTTCGGATTTCAAACGCTAGCCAGTGGGTGGCCCGAAAATACCGATTTCGGCCCATTTTTGTCGGGTGGTACGGAAATCGCCCGAAAAGTCCAGATGAAATCGACGACCGCAAGATCCTGTAGCATTGTTTTCCTAAATTTATGACTGTATCTTAGGTTCCGTGTCGGATTTCAAACATTAGCCATAGTCTGGCCCGGAAATACCGATTTCGACCCATTTATGTCGGGTTGTACGAAAATCGCCCGAAAAAACTAGATGAAATCGACGACCGCAAGATCCTTGTAGCATTCTTCTCCTAAATGTATGACTGTGTCTCAGGTTCTGTGTCGGATTTCAAACCCTAGCCATCGTATGGCCTAATATTACCGATTTCGGCCCACTTTTGTCGGGTGGTACGAAAATCGACCGAAAAGTCCAGATGAAATCGACGACCGCGAGATCCTTGTAGCATTCTTCTCCTAAATTTATGACTGTATCTCGGGTTCCGTGTCGGATTTCAAACACTAGCCATAGT
>JBBPBP010009777.1:1123456-1135370 GCA_037974735.1 Cicer chorassanicum
GTCCCGATGAAATCGACGACTGCGAGATCCTTGTAGCATTCTTCTCCTTAATTTATGACTGTGTCTCGGGTTCTGTGTCGGATTTCAAACCCTAGCCATCATCTGGCCCGATATTACCGATTTCGGCCCATTATTGTTTGGTGGTACGAAAATCGCCCGAAAAGTCCAAATGAAATCGACGACCGCGAAATCCGTGTAGCATTCTTCTCCCAAATTTATGGCTGTGTCTCGGGTTCCGTGTCGGATTTCAAACGCTAGCCAGTGGGTGGCCCGAAAATACCGATTTCGGCCCATTTTTGTCGGGTGGTACGGAAATCGCCCGAAAAGTCCAGATGAAATCGACGACCGCAAGATCCTTGTAGCATTGTTTTCCTAAATTTATGACTGTATCTTAGGTTCCGTGTCGGATTTCAAACATTAGCCATAGTCTGGCCCGGAAATACCGATTTCGACCCATTTATGTCGGGTTGTACGAAAATCGCCCGAAAAGACTAGATGAAATCGACGACCGCAAGATCCTTGTAGCATTCTTCTCCTAAATGTATGACTGTGTCTCGGGTTCCGTGTCGGATTTCAAACCCTAGCCATCGTCTGGCACGATATTACCGATTTCGGCCCACTTTTGTCGGGTGGTAGGAAAATCGATCGAAAAGTCCAGATGAAATCGACGACCGCGAGATCCTTGTAGCATTCTTCTCCTAAATTTATGACTGTATCTCGGGTTCCGTGTCGGATTTCAAACACTAGCCATAGTCTGGACCGAAAATACCGATTTCGACCCATTTTTGTCGGGTGGTACGAAAATCGCTCGAAAAGTCCAGATGAAATCTACGACCGCGAGATCCTTGTAGCATTCTTCTCCTAAATTTATGACTGTGTCTCGGGTTCCGTGTCGGATTTCAAACCCTAGCCATCGTCTGGCACGATATTACCGATTTCGACCCATTTTTGTCGGGTGGTACGAAAATCGCCCGAAAAGTCCAGATGAAATCGACGACAGCGAGATCCTTGTAACGTTCTTCTCCTAAATTTATGACTATGTCTCGGGTTCCGTGTCGGATTTCAAACGCTAGCCAGTTTGTGGCCCGAAAATAACGATTTCGGCCCATTTTTGTCGGGTGGTACGAAAATCGCCCGAAAAGTCCCGATGAAATCGACGACTGCGAGATCCTTGTAGCATTCTTCTCCTTAATTTATGACTGTGTCTCGGGTTCTGTGTCGGATTTCAAACCCTAGCCATCGTTTGGCCCGATATTACCGATTTCGGCCCATTATTGTTTGGTGGTACGAAAATCGCCCGAAAAGTCCAAATGAAATCGACGACCACGAGATCCGTGTAGCATTCTTCTCCCAAATTTATGACTGTGTCTCGGGTTCCGTGTCGGATTTCAAACGCTAGCCAGTGGGTGGCCCGAAAATACCGATTTCGGCCCATTTTTGTCGGGTGGTACGGAAATCGCCCGAAAAGTCCAGATGAAATCGACGACCGCAAGATCCTTGTAGCATTCTTCTCCTAAATTTATGACTGTGTCTCGGGTTCCGTGTCGGATTCCAAACACTAGCCATAGTCTGGACCGAAAATACCGATTTTGGCCCATTTTTGTCCGGTGGTACGAAAATCGCCCGAAAAGTCCATATGAAATCTACGACTACAAGATCCTTGTAGCATTCTTCTCCTAAATTTATGACTGTGTCTCGGGTTCCGTGTCGGATTTCAAACCCTAGCCATCGTCTGGCCCGATATTACCGATTTCGGCCCATTATTGTTAGGTGGTACGAAAATCGCCCGAAAAGTCCAAATGAAATCGACGACCGCGAGATCCGTGTAGCATTCTTCTCCCAAATTTATGACTGTGTCTCGGGTTCCGAGTCGGATTTCAAACGCTAGCCAGTGGGTGGCCCGAAAATACCGATTTCGGCCCATTTTTGTCGGGTGGTACGGAAATCGCCCGAAAAGTCCAGATGAAATCGACGACCGCAAGATCCTTGTAGCATTGTTTTCCTAAATTTATGACTGTATCTTAGGTTCCGTGTCGGATTTCAAACATTAGCCATAGTCTGGCCCGGAAATACCGATTTCGACCCATTTATGTCGGGTTGTACGAAAATCGCCCGAAAAGACTAGATGAAATCGACGACCGCAAGATCCTTGTAGCATTCTTCTCCTAAATGTATGACTGTGTCTCAGGTTCCGTGCCGGATTTCAAACCCTAGCCATCGTATGGCCTAATATTACCGATTTCGGCCCACTTTTGTCGGGTGGTACGAAAATCGACCGAAAAGTCCAGATGAAATCGACGACCGCGAGATCCTTGTAGCATTCTTCTCCTAAATTTATGACTGTATCTCGGGTTCCGTGTCGGATTTCAAACACTAGCCATAGTCTGGACCGAAAATACCGATTTCGACCCATTTTTGTCGGCTGGTACGAAAATCGCCCGAAAAGTCCAGATGAAATCTACGACCGCGAGATCCTTGTAGCATTCTTCTCCTAAATTTATGACTGTGTCTCGGGTTCCGTGTCGGATTTCAAACCCTAGCCATCGTCTGGCCCGATATTACCGATTTCGGCTGATTTTTGTCAGGTGGTAGGCAAATCGCCCGAAAAGTCCAGATGAAATCGACGACCACGAGATCCTTGTAAGATTCTTCTCCTAAATTTATGAGTGTGTCTCGGGTTCCGTGTCGGATTCCAAACACTAGCCATAGTCTGGACCGAAAATACCGATTTTGGCCCATTTTTGTCGGGTGGTACGAAAATCGCCCGAAAAGTCCATATGAAATCTACGACTACAAGATCCTTGTAGCATTCTTCTCCTAAATTTATGACTGTGTCTCGGGTTCCGTGTCGGATTTTAAACCCTAGCCATCGTCTGGCACGATATTACCGATTTCGACCCATTTTTGTCGGGTGGTACGAAAATCGCCCGAAAAGTCCAGATGAAATCGACGACCGCGAGATCCTTGTAACGTTCTTTTCCTAAATTTATGACCGTGTCTCGGGTTCCGTGTCGGATTTCAAACCCTAGCCAGTGTCTAGCTAAAAAATACCGATTTCGGCCCATTTTTGTCGGATGGTACGAAAGTTGCCCGAAAAGTCCAGATGAAATCGACGACCGCGAGATCCTTGTAGCATTCTTCTCCTAAATTTATGATTGTGACTTGGGTTCCGTGTCGGATTTTAAACCCTAGCCATCGTCTGGCCCGATATTACCGATTTCGGCCCATTTTTGTTTGGTGGTACGAAAATCGCCCGAAAAGTCCAGATGAAATCGACGACCGCGAGATCCTTGTAACGTTCTTCTCCTAAATTTATGACTGTGTCCCGGGTTCCGTGTCGGATTTCAAACGCTAGCCAGTGTGTGGCCCGAAAATAACGATTTCGGCCCATTTTTGTTGGGTGGTACGAAAATCGCCCGAAAAACTCCAAATGAAATCGATGACCGCGAGATCCTTGTAGCATTCTTCTCCTTAATTTATGACTGTGTCTCGGGTTCTGTGTCGGATTTCAAACCCTAGCCATCGCCTGGCCCTATATTACCGATTTCGGCCCATTATTGTTTGGTGGTACGAAAATCGCCCGAAAAGTCCAAATGAAATCGACGACCGCGAGATCCGTGTAGCATTCTTCTCCCAAATTTATGACTGTGTCTCGGGTTCCGTGTCAGATTTCAAACGCTAGCCAGTGGGTGGCCCGAAAATACCGATTTCGGCCCATTTTTGTCGGGTGGTACGGAAATCGCCCGAAAAGTCTAGATGAAATCGACGACCGCAAGATCCTTGTAGCATTGTTTTCCTAAATTTATGACTGTATCTCAGGTTCCGTGTCGGATTTCAAACACTAGCCATAGTCTGGCCCGGAAACACCGATTTCGACCCATTTATGTCGGGTTGTACGAAAATCGCCCGAAAAGACTAGATGAAATCGACGACCGCAAGATCCTTGTAGCATTCTTCTCCTAAATGTATGACTGTGTCTCAGGTTCCGTGTCGGATTTCAAACCCTAGCCATCGTATGGCCTAATATTACCGATTTCGGCCCACTTTTGTCGGGTGGTACGAAAATCGCCCGAAAAGTCCAGATGAAATCGACGACCGCGAGATCCTTGTAACGTTCTTCTCCTAAATTTATGACTGTGTCTCGAGTTCCGTGTCGGATTTCAAACGCTAGCCAGTGTGTGGCTCGAAAATAACGATTTCGGCCCATTTTTGTCGGGTGGTACGAAGATCGCCCGAAAAAGTCCAGATGAAATCGACGACCGCGAGATCCTTGTAGTATTCTTCTCATAAATTTATGACTGTGTCTCGGGTTCTGTGTCGGATTTTAAACCCTAGCCATCGTCTGGCCCGATATTACCGATTTCGGCCCATTTTTGTCGGGTGGTACGAAAATCGCCCGAAAAGTCCATATGAAATCGACGACCGCGAGATCCTTGTAACGTTCTTCTCCTAAATTTATGACTGTGTCTCGGGTTCCGTGTCGGATTTCAAACGCTAGCCAGTGTGTGGCCCGAAAATAACGATTTCGGCCCATTTTTGTCGGGTGGTACGAAAATCGCCTGAAAAAGTCCAAATGAAATCGACGACCGCGAGATCCTTGTAGCATTCTTCTCCTAAATTTATGATTGTGTCTCGGGTTCTGTGTCGGATTTTAAACCCTAGCCATCGTCTGGCCCGATATTACCGATTTCGGCCCATTTTTGTCGGGTGGTACGAAAATCGCCCGAAAAGTCCAGATGAAATCGACGACCGCGAGATCCTTGTAACGTTCTTCTCCTATATTTATGACTGTCTCTCGGGTTCCGTGTCGGATTTCAAACGCTAGCCAATGTGTGGCCCGAAAGTACCGATTTCGGCCCATTTTTGTCGGGTTGTACGAAAATTGCTCGAAAAGTCCAGATGAAATCGACGACCGCAAGATCCTTGTAGCATTCTTCTCCTAAATTTATGAGTGTATCTCGGATTCCATGCCGGATTTCAAACAGTAGCCATAATCTGGACCGAAAATACCGATTTCGGCCCATTTTTGTCGGGTGGTACGAAAATCGCCCGAAAAGTCCAGATGAAATCTACGACCGCGAGATCCTTGTAGCATTCTTCTCCTAAATTTATGACTGTGTCTCGGGTTCCGTGTCGGATTTCAAACCCTAGCCATCGTCTGGCACGATATTACCGATTTCGACCCATTTTTGTTGGGTGGTACGAAAATTGCCCGAAAAGTCCAGATGAAATCAACGACCACGAGATCCTTGTAACGTTCTTCTCCTAAATTTATGACTGTGTCTTGGGTTCCGTTTCGGATTTCAAACGCTAGCCAGTGTGTGGCCCGAAAATAACGATTTCGGCCCATTTTTGTCGGGTGGTACGAAAATCGCCCGAAAAGTCCAGATGAAATCGACGACCGCAAGATCCTTGTAGCATTGTTCTCCTAAATTTATGACTGTATCTCGGGTTCCGTGTCGGATTTCAAACACTAGCCATAGTCTGGACCGAAAATACCGATTTCGGCCCACTTTTGTCGGGTGGTACGAAAATCGCCCGAAAAGTCCAGATGAAATCTACGACTGCGAGATACTTGTAGCATTCTTCTCCTAAATTTATGACTGTGTCTCTGGTTCTGTGTCAGATTTCAAACCCCAGCCATCGTCTGGCCCGATATTACCGATTTCGGCCAATTTTTGTCGGGTGGGACGAAAATCGCCCGAAAAGTCCAGATGAAATCGACGACCGCGAGATCCGTGTAGCATTCTTCTCCTAAATTTATGATTGTATCTCGGGTTCCGTGTCGGATTTCAAACCCTAGCCATCGTATGCCCGGAAATACCGATTTCGGCCCATTTTTGTCGGGTCGTACGAAAATCAGCCGAAAAGACTAGATGAAATCGACAACCGCGAGATCCTTGTAGCATTCTTTTCCTAAATTTATGACTGTGTCTCGGGTTCCGTGTCATATTTCAAACCCTAGCCAGTGTATGGCTAGAAAATACCGATTTCGGCCCATTTTTGTAGGGTGGTACGAAAATCGCCCGAAAAAGTCCAGATGAAATCTACGACCCCGAGATCCTTGTAGCATTCTTCTCCTAAATTTATGACTTTGTCTCGGGTTCCGTGTCGGATTTCAAACCCTAGCCATCGTCTGGCCCAATATTAACGATTTCGGCCCATTTTTGTCGGGTGGTACGAAAATCGCCCGAAATGTCCAGATGAAATCAACGACCGCGAGATCCTTGTAACGTTCTTCTCCTAAATTTATGACTGTGTCTCGGGTTTCGTTTCGGATTTCAAACGCTAGCCAATGTGTGGCCCGAAAATAACGATTTCGGCCCATTTTTGTCGGGTGGTACGAAAATCGCCCAAAAAGTCCAGATGAAATCGACGACCGCAAGATCCTTGTAGCATTTTTCTCCTAAATTTATGACTGTATCTCGGGTTCCGTGTCGGATTTCAAACACTAGCCATAGTCTGGCCTGGAAATACCGATTTCGACCCATTTTTGTCGGGTCGTACGAAAATCAGCCGAAAAGACCAGATGAAATCGACGACCGCGAGATCCTTGTAGCATTCTTCACCTAAATTTATGACTGTGTCTCGGGTTCTGTGTCGGATTTCAAACCCTAGCCATCGTCAGGCCCGATATTACCGATTTCGGCCCATTTTTGTCGGGTGGTACGAAAATCGCCCGAAAAGTCCAGATGAAATCGACGACCGCGAGATCCGTGTAGCATTCTTCTCCTAAATATATGACTGTATCTGGGGATCCGTGTCGGATTTCAAACCCTAGCCATCGTATTGCCCAGAAATACCGATATCGGCCCATTTTTGTCGGGTCGTACGAAAATCAGCCGAAAAGACCAGATGAAATCGACAACCGCGAGATCCTTGTAGCATTCTTTTCCTAAATTTATGACTGTGTCTCGGGTTCCGTGTCATATTTCAAACCCTAGCCAGTGTATGGCTAGAAAATACCGATTTCGGCCCATTTTTGTCGGGTGGTATGAAAATTGCTCGAAAAGTCCAGATGAAATCGACGACCGCAAGATCCTTGTAGCATTCTTCTCCTAAATTTATGACTGTATCTCAGGTTCCGTGTCGGATTTCAAATACTAGCCATAGTCTGGACCGAAAATACCGATTTCGGCCCACTTTTGTCGGGTGGTACGAAAATCGCCCGAAAAGTCCAGATGAAATCTACGACCGCGAGATCCTTGTAGCATTCTTCTCCTAAATTAATGACTTTGTCTCGGGTTCTGTGTCGGATTTCAAACCCTAGCCATCGTCTGGCCCGATATTACCGATTTCGGCGCATTTTTGTCGGGTGGTACGAAAATCGCCCGAAAAGTCCAGATGAAATTGACGACCGCGAGATCCGTGTAGCATTCTTCTCCTAAATTTATGACTGTATCTCGGGTTCCGTGTCGGATTTCAAACCCTAGCCATCGTATGGCCCGGAAATACCGATATCGGCCCATTTTTGTCGGGTCGTACGAAAATCAGCCGAAAAGACCAGATGAAATCGACAACCGCGAGATCCTTGTAGCATTCTTCTCCTAAATTTATGACTGTGTCTCGGGTTCTGTGTCGGATTTCAAACCCTAGCCATCGTCTAGCCCGATATTACTGATTTCAGCCCATTTTTGTCGGGTGGTACGAAAATCGCCCGAAAAGTCCAGATGAAATCGACGACCGCGAGATCCGTGTAGCATTCTTCTCCTAAATTTATGACTGTATCTCGAGTTCCGTGTCGGATTTCAAACCCTAGCCCTCGTATGGCCCGGAAATACCGATTTCGGCCCATTTTTGTCGGGTCGTACGAAAATCAGCCGAAAAGACCAGATGAAATCGACAACCGCGAGATCCTTGTAGCATTCTTTTCCTAAATTTATGACTGTGTCTCGGGTTGCGTGTCATATTTCAAACCCTAGCCAGTGTATGGCTAGAAAATACCGATTTCGGCCCATTTTTGTCGGGTGGTACGAAAATCGCCCGAAAAATCCAGATGAAATCTACGACCGCGAGATCCTTGTAACGTTCTTCTCCTAAATTTATGACTGTGTCTCGGGTTTCGTTTCGGATTTCAAACGCTAGCTAGTGTGTGGCCCGAAAATACCGATTTCGGCCCATTTTTGTCGTGTGGTACGAAAATCTCCCAAAAAGTCCAGATGAAATCGACGACCACAAGATCCTTGTAGCATTGTTCTCCTAAATTTATGACTGTATCTCGGGTTCCGTGTCGGATTTCAAACACTAGCCATAGTCTGGCCTGGAAATACCGATTTCGACCCATTTTTGTCGGGTTGTACGAAAATCGCCCGAAAAGACTAGATGAAATCGACGACCGCGAGATCCTTGTAGCATTCTTCTCCTAAATGTATGACTGTGTCTCCGGTTCCGTGTCGGATTTCAAACCCTAGCCATCGTATGGCCTGAAAATACCGATTTCGGCCCATTTTTGTCGGGTCGTACGAAAGTCGGCCGAAAAGTTCAGATGAAATCGACAACCGCGCGATCCTTGTAGCATTCTTTTCCTAAATTTATGACGGTGTCTCGGGTTCCGTTTCAGATTTCAAACCCTAGCCAGTGTCTGGCTAGAAAATGCCGATTTCAGCCCATTTTTGTCGGGTGGTACGAAAATTGCCCGAAACGTCCAGATGAAATCGACGACCGCAAGATCCTTGTAGCATTCTTCTGCTAAATTTATGACTATATCTCGGGTTCCGTATCGGATTTCAAACACTAGCCATAGTCTGGCCCGAAAATACCGATATCGGCCCATTTTTGTCGGGTGGTACGAAAATCACCCGAAAAGTCCAAATGAAATCTACGACCGCGAGTTCCTTATAGCATTCTTCTCCTAAATTTATGGTTGTGTCTCGGGTTCCGTGTCGGATTTCAAACACTAGCCATAGTCTGGATCGAAAATACCGATTTCGGCCCACTTTTGTCGGGTGGTATGAAAATCGCCCGAAAAGTCCAGATGAAATCTACGACCGCGAGATCCTTGTAGCATTCTTCTCCTAAATTTATGACTTTGTCTCGGGTTCTGTGTCGGATTTCAAACCCTAGCCATCGTCTGGCCCGATATTACCGATTTCGGCCCATTTTTGACGGGTGGTACGAAAATCGTCCGAAAAGTCCAGATGAAATCGACGACCGCGAGATCCGTGTAGCATTCTTCTCCTAAATTTATGACTGTATCTCGGGTTCCGTGTCGGATTTCAAACCCTAGCATCGTATTGCCCGGAAATACAGATATCGGCCAATTTTTGTCGGGTCGTACGAAAATCAGCCGAAAAGACCAGATGAAATCGACAACCGCGAGATCCTTGTAGCATTCTTCTCCTAAATTTATGACTGTGTCTCGGGTTCTGTGTCGGATTTCAAACCCTAGCCATCGTCAGGCCCGATATTACCGATTTCGGCCCATTTTTGTCGGGTGGTACGAAAATCGCCCGAAAAGTCCAGATGAAATCGACGACCGCGAGATCCGTGTAGCATTCTTCTCCTAAATTTATAACTGTATCTCGGGTTCCGTGTCGGATTTCAAACCCTAGCCATCGTATGGCCCGGAAATACCGATATCGGCCCATTTTTGTCGGGTCATACGAAAATCAGCCGAAAAGACCAGATGAAATCGACAACCGCGAGATCCTTGTAGCATTCTTTTCCTAAATTTATGACTGTGTCTCGAGTTCCGTGTCATATTTCAAACCCTAGCCAGTGTATGGCTAGAAAATACCGATTTCGGCCCATTTTTGTCGGGTGGTACGAAAATTGCTCGAAAAGTCCAGATGAAATCGACGACCGCAAGATCCTTGTAGCATTCTTCTCCTAAATTTATGACTGTATCTCGGGTTCCGTGTCGCATTTCAAACACTAGCCATAGTCTGGACCGAAAATACCGATTTCGGCCCATTTTTGTCGGGTGGTACGAAAATCGCCCGAAAAGTCCAGATGAAATCTACGACCGCGAGATCCTTGTAGCATTCTTCTCCTAAATTTATGACTGTGTCTCGGGTTCCGTGTCGGATTTCAAACCCTAGCCATCGTCTAACCCGATATTTACGATTTCGGCCCATTTTTGTCAGGTGGTACGAAAATCGCCCGAAAAGTCCAGATGAAATCAACGACCGCGAGATCCTTGTAACGTTCTTCTCCTAAATTTATGACTGTGCCTCGGGTTTCGTTTTGGATTTCAAACGCTAGCCAGTGTGTGGCCCGAAAATACCGATTTCGGCCCACTTTTGTCGGGTGGTACGAAAATCGCCCGAAAAGTCCAGATGAAATCTACGACCGCGAGATCCTTGTAGCATTCTTCTCCTAAATTTATGACTTTGTCTCGGGTTCTGTGTCGGATTTCAAACCCTAGCCATCGTCATGGCCCGATATTACCGATTTCGGCCCATTTTTGACGGGTGGTACGAAAATCGCCCGAAAAGTCCAGATGAAATCGACGACCGCGAGATCCGTGTAGCATTCTTCTCCTAAATTTATGACTGTATCTCGGGTTCCGTGTCGGATTTCAAACCCTAGCCATCGTATTGCCCGGAAATACCGATATCGGCTCATTTTTTCGGGTCGTACGAAAATCAGCCGAAAAGACCAGATGAAATCGACAACCGCGAGATCCTTGTAGCATTCTTCTCCTAAATTTATGACTGTGTCTCGGGTTCTGTGTCGGATTTCAAACCCTAGCCATCGTCAGGCCCGATATTACCGATTTCGGCCCATTTTTGTCGGGTGGTACGAAAATCGCCCGAAAAGTCCAGATGAAATCGACGACCGCGAGATCCGTGTAGCATTCTTCTCCTAAATTTATGACTGTATCTCGGGTTCCGTGTCGGATTTCAAACCCTAGCCATCGTATGGCCCGGAAATACCGATATCGGCCCATTTTTGTCGGGTCGTACGAAAATCAGCCGAAAAGACCAGATGAAATCGACAACCGCGAGATCCTTGTAGCATTCTTTTCCTAAATTTATGACTATGTCTCGGGTTCCGTGTCATATTTCAAACCCTAGCCAGTGTATGGCTAGAAAATACCGATTTCGGCCCATTTTTGTCGGGTGGTACGAAAATTGCTCGAAAAGTCCAGATGAAATCGACGACCGCAAGATCCTTGTAGCATTCTTCTCCTAAATTTATGACTGTATCTCGGGTTCCGTGTCGGATTTCAAACACTAGCCATAGTCTGGACCGAAAATACCGATTTCGGCCCACTTTTGTTGGGTGGTACGAAAATCGCCCGAAAAGTCCAGATGAAATCTACGACCGCGAGATCCTTGTAGCATTCTTCTCCTAAATTTATGACTGTGTCTCGGGTTCTGTGTCGGATTTCAAACCTTGCCATCATCTGGCCCGATATTACTGATTTCATCCCATTTTTGTCGGGTGGTACGAAAATCGCCCGAAAAGTCCAGATGAAATCGACGACCGCGAGATCCGTGTAGCATTCTTCTCCTAAATCTATGACTGTATCTCGGGTTCAGTGTCGGATTTCAAACCCTAGCCATCGTATGGCCCAGAAATACCGATTTCGGCCCATTTTTGTCGGGTCGTACGAAAATCAGCCGAAAAGACCAGATGAAATCGACAACCGCGAGATCCTTGTAGCATTCTTTTCCTAAATTTATGACTGTGTCTCGGGTTCCGTGTCATATTTCAAACCCTAGCCAGTGTATGGCTAGAAAATACCGATTTCGGCCCATTTTTGTTGGGTGGTACGAAAATTGCTCGAAAAGTCCAGATGAAATCGACGACCGCAAGATCCTTGTAGCATTCTTCTCCTAAATTTATGACTGTATCTCGGGTTCCGTGTCGCATTTCAAACACTAGCCATAGTCTGGACCGAAAATACCGATTTCAGCCCATTTTTGTCGGGTGGTACGAAAATCGCCCGAAAAGTCCAGATGAAATC
>JBBPBP010009777.1:1145324-1181605 GCA_037974735.1 Cicer chorassanicum
ACGACCGCGAGATCCTTGTAGCATTCTTCTCCTAAATTTATGATTGTGTCTTGGGTTCGCGTCGGATTTCAAACCTTAGCCATCGTCTGGCCCGAAAATACCGATTTCGGCCCATTTTTGTCGGGTGGTTCGAAAATCGCCTATAAAGTCCAAATGAAATCGACGACCGCGAGATCCTTGTAGCATTCTTCTCCTAAATTTATGACTGTGTCCCGGTTTCCGTGTCGGATTTCAAACCCTAGCCATCGTCTGGCCCGATATTACCGATTTCGGCCCATTTTTGTCGGGTGGTACGAAAATCGCCCGAAAAGTCCAGATGAAATCAACGACCGCGAGATCTTTGTAACGTTCTTCTCCTAAATTTATGACTGTGTCTCGGGTTCCGTGTCGGATTTCAAACACTAGCCATAGTCTGGCCTGGAAATACCGATTTCGACCCATTTTTGTCGGGTTGTACGAAAATCGCCCGAAAAGACTAGATGAAATCGACGACCGCGAGATCCTTGTAGCATTCTTCTCCTAAATGTATGACTGTGTCTCAGGTTCCGTGTCGGATTTCAAACCCTAGCCATCGTATGGCCTGAAATTACCGATTTCAGCCCAATTTTGTCGGGTCGTACGAAATTCGGCCTAAAAGACTAGATGAAATCGACAACCGCGAGATCCTTGTGGCATTCTTTTCCTATATTTATGACTGTAACTCGGGTACCGTGTCAGATTTCAAACCCTAGCCAGTGTTTGGCTAGAAAATACCGATTTCGGCCCATTTTTGTCGGGTGGTACAAAAATTGCTCTAAAAGTCCAGATGAAATCGACGACCGCAAGATCCTTGTAGCATTCTTCTCCTAAATTTATGACTGTGTCTCGGGTTCCGTGTCGGATTTCAAACACTAGCCATAGTCTGGACCGAAAATACCGATTTCGGCCCATTTTTGTCGGGTGGTACGAAAATCGCTAGAAAAGTCTAGATAAAATCTACGACCGCGAGATCCTTGTAGCATTCTTCTCCTATATTTATGACTATGTCTCGGGTTCCGTGTCGGATTTCAAACTCTAGCAAGTGTGTGGCCCGAAAATACCGATTTCGGCCCATTTTTGTCGGGTGGTACGAAAATCGCCCGAAAAGTCCAGATGAAATCGACGACAGCAAGATCCTTATAGCATTGTTCTCCTAAATTTATGACTGTATCTCGGGTTCCGTGTCGGATTTCAAACACTAGCCATAGTCTGGCCTGGAAATACCGATTTCGACCCATTTTTGTCGGGTTGTACGAAAATCGCCCGAAAAGACTAGATGAAATCGACGACCGCGAGATCCTTGTAGCATTCTTCTCCTAAATGTATGACTGTGTCTCAGGTTCCGTGTCGGATGTCAAACCCTAGCCATCGTATGGCCTGAAAATACTGATTTCGGCCCATTTTTGTCGGGTCGTACGAAAATCGGCCGAAAAGTCCAGATGAAATCGACAACCGCGAGATCCTTGTAGCATTCTTTTCCTAAATTTATGACTGTGTCTCGGGTTCCGTTTCAGATTTCAAACCCTAGCCAGTGTCTGGCTAGAAAATGCCGATTTCAGGCCATTTTTGTCGGGTGGTACGAAAATTGCCCGAAACGTCCAGATGAAATCGACGACCGCAAGATCCTTGTAGCATTCTTCTGCTAAATTTATGACTATATCTCGGGTTCCGTGTCGGATTTCAAACACTAGCCATAGTTTGGCCCGAAAATACCGATTTCGGCCCATTTTTGTCGGGTGGTACGAAAATCGCCCGAAAAGTCCAAATGAAATCTACGACCGCGAGATCCTTATAGCATTCTTCTCCTAAATTTATGGTTGTGTCTCGGGTTCCGTGTCGGTTTTCAAACACTAGCCATAGTCTGGACCGAAAATACCGATTTCGGCCCACTTTTGTCGGGTGGTACGAAAATCGCCCGAAAAGTCCAGATGAAATCTACGACCGCGAGATCCTTGTAGCATTCTTCTCCTAAATTTATGACTTTGTCTCGGGTTCTGTGTCGGATTTCAAACCCTAGCCATCGTCTGGCCCGATATTACCGATTTCGGCCCATTTTTGACGGGTGGTACGAAAATCGCCCGAAAAGTCCAGATGAAATCGACGACCGCGAGATCCGTGTAGCATTCTTCTCCTAAATTTATGACTGTATCTCGGGTTCCGTGTCGGATTTCAAACCGTAGCCATCGTATTGCCCGGAAATACCGATATCGGCCCATTTTTTCGGGTCGTACGAAAATCAGCCGAAAAGACCAGATGAAATCGACAACCGCGAGATCCTTGTAGCATTCTTCTCCTAAATTTATGACTGTGTCTCGGGTTCTGTGTCGGATTTCAAACCATAGCCATCGTTAGGCCCGATATTACCGATTTCGGCCCATTTTTGTCGGGTGGTACGAAAATCGCCCGAAAAGTCCAGATGAAATCGACGACCGCGAGATCCGTGTAGCATTCTTCTCCTAAATTTATAACTGTATCTCGGGTTCCGTGTCGGATTTCAAACCCTAGCCATCGTATGGCCCGGAAATACCGATATCGGCCCATTTTTGTCGGGTCATACGAAAATCAGCCGAAAAGACCAGATGAAATCGACAACCGCGAGATCCTTGTAGCATTCTTTTCCTAAATTTATGACTGTGTCTCGAGTTCCGTGTCATATTTCAAACCCTAGCCAGTGTATGGCTAGAAAATACCGATTTCGGCCCATTTTTGTCGGGTGGTACGAAAATTGCTCGAAAAGTCCAGATGAAATCGACGACCGCAAGATCCTTGTAGCATTCTTCTCCTAAATTTATGACTGTATCTCGGGTTCCGTGTCGCATTTCAAACACTAGCCATAGTCTGGACCGAAAATACCGATTTCGGCCCATTTTTGTCGGGTGGTACGAAAATCGCCCGAAAAGTCCAGATGAAATCTACGACCGCGAGATCCTTGTAGCATTCTTCTCCTAAATTTATGACTGTGTCTCGGGTTCCGTGTCGGATTTCAAACCCTAGCCATCGTCTAACCCGATATTTACGATTTCGGCCCATTTTTGTCAGGTGGTACGAAAATCGCCCGAAAAGTCCAGATGAAATCAACGACCGCGAGATCCTTGTAACGTTCTTCTCCTAAATTTATGACTGTGGCTCGGGTTTCGTTTTGGATTTCAAACGCTAGCCAGTGTGTGGCCCGAAAATAACGATTTCGGCCCATTTTTGTCCGGAGGTACGAAAATCGCCCGAAAAGTCCAGATGAAATCGACGACCGCGAGATCCGTGTAGCATTCTTCTCCTAAATTTATGACTGTATCTCGGGTTCCGTGTCGGATTTCAAACCCTAGCCATCGTATTGCCCGGAAATACCGATATCGGCCCATTTTTTCGGGTCGTACGAAAATCAGCCGAAAAGACCAGATGAAATCGACAACCGCGAGATCCTTGTAGCATTGTTCTCCTAAATTTATGACTGTATCTCGGGTTCCGTGTCGGATTTCAAACACTAGTCATAGTCTGGCCTGGAAATACCGATTTCGGCCCATTTTTGTCGGGTGGTTCGAAAATCGCCTATAAAGTCCAAATGAAATCGACGACCGCGAGATCCTTGTAGCATTCTTCTCCTAAATTTATGACTGTGTCTCGGTTTCCGTGTCGGATTTCAAACCCTAGCCATCGTCTGGCCTGGAAATACCGATTTCGACCCATTTTTGTCGGGTTATACGAAAATCGCCCGAAAAGACTAGATGAAATCGACGAACGCGAGATCCTTGTAGCATTCTTCTCCTAAATTTATGACTGTGTCTCGGTTTCCGTGTCGGATTTCAAACCCTAGCCATCGTCTGGCCCGATATTACCGATTTCGGCCCATTTTTGTCGGGTGGTACGAAAATCGCCCGAAAAGTCCAGATGAAATCAACGATCGCGAGATCTTTGTAACGTTCTTCTCCTAAATTTATGACTGTGTCTCGGGTTCCGTGTCGGATTTCAAACATAGCCATAGTCTGGCCTGGAAATACCGATTTCGACCCATTTTTGTCGGGTTGTACGAAAATCGCCCGAAAAGACTAGATGAAATCGACGACCGCGAGATCCTTGTAGCATTCTTCTCCTAAATGTATGACTGTGTCTCAGGTTCCGTGTCGGATTTCAAACCCTAGCCATCGTATGGCCTGAAATTACCGATTTCAGCCCAATTTTGTCGGTGGGTACGAAATTCGGCCTAAAAGACTAGATGAAATCGACAACCGCGAGATCCTTGTGGCATTCTTTTCCTATATTTATGACTGTAACTCGGGTACCGTGTCAGATTTCAAACCCTAGCCAGTGTTTGGCTAGAAAATACCGATTTCGGCCCATTTTTGTCGGGTGGTACAAAAATTGCTCTAAAAGTCCAGATGAAATCGACGACCGCAAGATCCTTGTAGCATTCTTCTCCTAAATTTATGACTGTGTCTCGGGTTCCGTGTCGGATTTCAAACACTAGCCATAGTCTGGACCGAAAATACCGATTTCGGCCCATTTTTGTCGGGTGGTACGAAAATCGCCCGAAAAGTCTAGATAAAATCTACGACCGCGAGATCCTTGTAGCATTCTTCTCCTATATTTATGACTATGTCTCGGGTTCCGTGTCGGATTTCAAACTCTAGCAAGTGTGTGGCCCGAAAATACCGATTTCGGCCCATTTTTGTCGGGTGGTACGAAAATCGCCCGAAAAGTCCAGATGAAATCGACGACCGCAAGTTCCTTATAGCATTGTTCTCCTAAATTTATGACTGTATCTCGGGTTCCGTGTCGGATTTCAAACACTAGCCATAGTCTGGCCTGGAAATACCGATTTCGGCCCATTTTTGTCGGGTTGTACGAAAATCGCCCGAAAAAACTAGATGAAATCGACGACCGCGAGATCCTTGTAGCATTCTTCTCCTAAATGTATGACTGTGTCTCAAGTTCCGTGTCGGATTTCAAACCCTAGCCATCGTATGGCCTGAAAATACCGATTTCAGCCCATTTTGGACGGGTCGTACGAAAATCGGCCAAAAAGACCAGATGAAATCGACAACTGCGAGATCCTTGTAGCATTCTTTTCCTAAATTTATGATTGTGTCTCGGGTTCCGTGTCATATTTCAAACCCTAGCTAGTGTCTGGCTAGAAAATACCGATTTCGACCCATTTTTGTCGGGTGGTACGAAAATCTCCCAAAAAGTCCAGATGAAATCTACGACCGCGAGATCCTTGCAGCATTCTTCTCCTAAATTTATGACTGTGTCTCGGGTTCCGTGTCAGATTTCAAACCCTAGCCATCGTCTGGCCCGATATTACCGATTTCGGCCCATTTTTGTCGGGTGATACGAAAATTGCCCGAAAAGTCCAGATGAAATCTATGACCGCGAGATCCTTGTAACGTTCTTCTCCTAAATTTATGACTGTGTCTCGGGTTCCGTGTCGGATTTCAAACGCTAGCCAGTGTGTGGCCCGAAAATAACGATTTCGGCCCATTTTTGTCGGGTGGTACGAAAATCGCCCGAAAAGTCAAGAGGAAATCGACGACAGCGAGATCCTTGTAGCATTCTTCTCCTAAATTTATGACTGTGTCTCGGGTTTTGTGTCGGATTTCAAACCCTAGCCATCGTCTGGCCCGATATTACCGATTTCGGCCCATTTTTGTCGGGTGGTACGAAAATCGCCTGAAAAGTCCAGATGAAATCGACGATCGCGAGATCCTTGTAGCATTCTTCTCCTAAATTTATGACTGTGTCTCGGGTTCCGTGTCGGATTTCAAACGCTAGCCAGTGTGTGGCCCGAAAATACAGATTTCGGCCCATTTTTGTCGGGTGGTATGAAAATCGCCCAAAAAGTTTAGATGAAATCGACGACCGCAAGATCCTTGTAGCATTCTTCTCCTAAATTTATGACTGTATCTCGGGTTCCGTGTCGGATTTTAAACACTAGCCATAGTCTTGCCCGAAAATACCGATTTCGGCCCATTTTTATCGGGTGGTACGAAAATCGCCCGAAAAGTCCATATGACATCTACGACCGCGAGTTCCTTGTAGCATTCTTGTCTTAAATTTATGACTGTGTCTCGGGTTCCGTGTCGGATTTCAAACCCTAGCAATAGATTGGCCCGAAAATACCGATTTCGGCCCATTTTTGTCGGGTGGTACGAAAATTGCCCGAAAAGTCCAGATGAAATTGACGACCGCGAGATCCTTGTAGCATTCTTCTCCTAAATTTATGACTATGTCTCGGGTTCCGTGTCGGATTTCAAACCCTAGCCATCGTCTAGCCCGAAAATACCGATTTCGGCCCATTTTTGTCAGGTGGGACGAAAATCGCCCGAAAAGACCAGATGAAATCGACGACCGCAAGATCCTTATAGCATTCTTCTCCTAAATTTATGATTGTGTCTTGGGTTCCGCGTCGGATTTCAAACCATAGCCATCGTCTGGCCCGAAAATACCGATTTCAGCCAATTTTTGTCGGGTGGTTCGAAAATCGCCTGAAAAGTCCAGATGAAATCGACGACCGCGAGATCCTTGTAGCATTCTTCTCCTAAATTTATGACTGTGTCTCGGGTTCCGTGTTGGATTTCAAACCCTTGCCATCGTCAGCCCCGAAATTACTGATTTCGGCCCATTTTTGTCGGGTGGTATGAAAATCGCCCGAAAAGTCCAGATGAAATCTACGACCGCAAGATCCTTATAGCATTGTTCTCCTAAATTTATGACTGTATCTCGGGTTCCGTGTCGGATTTCAAACACTAGCCATAGTCTGGCCTGGAAATACCGATTTCGGCCCATTTTTATCAGGTGGTACGAAAATCGCCCGAAAAGACCAGATGAAATCGACGAACGCGAGATCCTTGTAGCATTCTTCTCCTAAATTTATGACTGTGTCTCGGTTTCCGTGTCGGATTTCAAACCCTAGCCATCGTCTGGCCCGATATTACCGATTTCGGCCCATTTTTGTCGGGTGGTACGAAAATCGCCCGAAAAGTCCAGATGAAATCAACGACCGCGAGATCTTTGTAACGTTCTTCTCCTAAATTTATGACTGTGTCTCGGGTTCCGTGTCGGATTTCAAACACTAGCCATAGTCTGGCCTGGAAATACCGATTTCGACCCATTTTTGTCGGGTTGTACGAAAATCGCCCGAAAAGACTAGATGAAATCGACGACCGCGAGATCCTTGTAGCATTCTTCTCCTAAATGTATGACTGTGTCTCAGGTTCCGTGTCGGATTTCAAACCCTAGCCATCGTATGGCCTGAAATTACCGATTTCAGCCCAATTTTGTCGGGTCGTACGAAATTCGGCCTAAAAGACTAGATGAAATCGACAACCGCGAGATCCTTGTGGCATTCTTTTCCTATATTTATGACTGTAACTCGGGTACCGTGTCAGATTTCAAACCCTAGCCAGTGTTTGGCTAGAAAATACCGATTTCGGCCCATTTTTGTCGGGTGGTACAAAAATTGCTCTAAAAGTCCAGATGAAATCGACGACCGCAAGATCCTTGTAGCATTCTTCTCCTAAATTTATGACTGTGTCTCGGGTTCCGTGTCGGATTTCAAACACTAGCCATAGTCTGGACCGAAAATACCGATTTCGGCCCATTTTTGTCGGGTGGTACGAAAATCGCCCGAAAAGTCTAGATAAAATCTACGACCGCGAGATCCTTGTAGCATTCTTCTCCTATATTTATGACTATGTCTCGGGTTCCGTGTCGGATTTCAAACCCTAGCCATCGTCATGGCCCGATATTACCGATTTCGGCGCATTTTTGACGGGTGGTACGAAAATCGCCCGAAAAGTCCAGATGAAATCGACGACCGCGAGATCCGTGTAGCATTCTTCTCCTAAATTTATGATTGTATCTCGGGTTCCGTGTCGGATTTCAAACCCTAGCCATCGTATTGCCCGGAAATACCGATATCGGCTCATTTTTTCGGGTCGTACGAAAATCAGCCGAAAAGACCAGATGAAATCGACAACCGCGAGATCCTTGTAGCATTCTTCTCCTAAATTTATGACTGTGTCTCGGGTTCTGTGTCGGATTTCAAACCCTAGCCATCGTCAGGCCCGATATTACCGATTTCGGCCCATTTTTGTCGGGTGGTACGAAAATCGCCCGAAAAGTCTAGATGAAATCGACGACCGCGAGATCCGTGTAGCATTCTTCTCCTTAATTTATAACTGTATCTCGGGTTCCGTGTCGGATTTCAAACCCTAGCCATCGTATGGCCCGGAAATACCGATATCGGCCCATTTTTGTCGGGTCATACGAAAATCAGCCGAAAAGACCAGATGAAATTGACAACCGCGAGATCCTTGTAGCATTCTTTTCCTAAATTTATGACTGTGTCTCGAGTTCCGTGTCATATTTCAAACCCTAGCCAGTGTATGGCTAGAAAATACCGATTTCGGCCCATTTTTGTCGGGTGGTACGAAAATTGCTCGAAAAGTCCAGATGAAATCGACGACCGCAAGATCCTTGTAGCATTCTTCTCCTAAATTTATGACTGTATCTCGGGTTCCGTGTCGCATTTCAAACACTAGCCATAGTCTGGACCGAAAATACCGATTTCGGCCCATTTTTGTCGGGTGGTACGAAAATCGCCCGAAAAGTCCAGATGAAATCTACGACCGCGAGATCCTTGTAGCATTCTTCTCCTAAATTTATGACTGTGTCTCGGGTTCCGTGTCGGATTTCAAACCCTAGCCATCGTCTAACCCGATATTTACGATTTCGGCCCATTTTTGTCAGGTGGTACGAAAATCGCCCGAAAAGTCCAGATGAAATCAACGACCGCGAGATCCTTGTAACGTTCTTCTCCTAAATTTATGACTGTGCCTCGGGTTTCGTTTTGGATTTCAAACGCTAGCCAGTGTGTGGCCCGAAAATACCGATTTCGGCCCACTTTTGTCGGGTGGTACGAAAATCGCCCGAAAAGTCCAGATGAAATCTACGACCGCGAGATCCTTGTAGCATTCTTCTCCTAAATTTATGACTTTGTCTCGGGTTCTGTGTCGGATTTCAAACCCTAGCCATCGTCATGGCCCGATATTACCGATTTCGGCCCATTTTTGACGGGTGGTACGAAAATCGCCCGAAAAGTCCAGATGAAATCGACGACCGCGAGATCCGTGTAGCATTCTTCTCCTAAATTTATGATTGTATCTCGGGTTCCGTGTCGGATTTCAAACCCTAGCCATCGTATTGCCCGGAAATACCGATATCGGCTCATTTTTTCGGGTCGTACGAAAATCAGCCGAAAAGACCAGATGAAATCGACAACCGCGAGATCCTTGTAGCATTCTTCTCCTAAATTTATGACTGTGTCTCGGGTTCTGTGTCGGATTTCAAACCCTAGCCATCGTCAGGCCCGATATTACCGATTTCGGCCCATTTTTGTCGGGTGGTACGAAAATCGCCCGAAAAGTCCAGATGAAATCGACGACCGCGAGATCCGTGTAGCATTCTTCTCCTAAATTTATGACTGTATCTCGGGTTCCGTGTCGGATTTCAAACCCTAGCCATCGTATTGCCCGGAAATACCGATATCGGCCCATTTTTTCGGGTCGTACGAAAATCAGCCGAAAAGACCAGATGAAATCGACAACCGCGAGATCCTTGTAGCATTGTTCTCCTAAATTTATGACTGTATCTCGGGTTCCGTGTCGGATTTCAAACACTAGTCATAGTCTGGCCTGGAAATACCGATTTCGGCCCATTTTTGTCGGGTGGTTCGAAAATCGCCTATAAAGTCCAAATGAAATCGACGACCGCGAGATCCTTGTAGCATTCTTCTCCTAAATTTATGACTGTGTCTCGGTTTCCGTGTCGGATTTCAAACCCTAGCCATCGTCTGGCCTGGAAATACCGATTTCGACCCATTTTTGTCGGGTTATACGAAAATCGCCCGAAAAGACTAGATGAAATCGACGAACGCGAGATCCTTGTAGCATTCTTCTCCTAAATTTATGACTGTGTCTCGGTTTCCGTGTCGGATTTCAAACCCTAGCCATCGTCTGGCCCGATATTACCGATTTCGGCCCATTTTTGTCGGGTGGTACGAAAATCGCCCGAAAAGTCCAGATGAAATCAACGACCGCGAGATCTTTGTAACGTTCTTCTCCTAAATTTATGACTGTGTCTCGGGTTCCGTGTCGGATTTCAAACACTAGCCATAGTCTGGCCTGGAAATACCGATTTCGACCCATTTTTGTCGGGTTGTACGAAAATCGCCCGAAAAGACTAGATGAAATCGACGACCGCGAGATCCTTGTAGCATTCTTCTCCTAAATGTATGACTGTGTCTCAGGTTCCGTGTCGGATTTCAAACCCTAGCCATCGTATGGCCTGAAATTACCGATTTCAGCCCAATTTTGTCGGGTCGTACGAAATTCGGCCTAAAAGACTAGATGAAATCGACAACCGCGAGATCCTTGTGGCATTCTTTTCCTATATTTATGACTGTAACTCGGGTACCGTGTCAGATTTCAAACCCTAGCCAGTGTTTGGCTAGAAAATACCGATTTCGGCCCATTTTTGTCGGGTGGTACAAAAATTGCTCTAAAAGTCCAGATGAAATCGACGACCGCAAGATCCTTGTAGCATTCTTCTCCTAAATTTATGACTGTGTCTCGGGTTCCGTGTCGGATTTCAAACACTAGCCATAGTCTGGACCGAAAATACCGATTTCGGCCCATTTTTGTCGGGTGGTACGAAAATCGCCCGAAAAGTCTAGATAAAATCTACGACCGCGAGATCCTTGTAGCATTCTTCTCCTATATTTATGACTATGTCTCGGGTTCCGTGTCGGATTTCAAACTCTAGCAAGTGTGTGGCCCGAAAATACCGATTTCGGCCCATTTTTGTCGGGTGGTACGAAAATCGCCCGAAAAGTCCAGATGAAATCGACGACCGCAAGATCCTTATAGCATTGTTCTCCTAAATTTATGACTGTATCTCGGGTTCCGTGTCGGATTTCAAACACTAGCCATAGTCTGGCCTGGAAATACCGATTTCGGCCCATTTTTGTCGGGTTGTACGAAAATCGCCCGAAAAAACTAGATGAAATCGACGACCGCGAGATCCTTGTAGCATTCTTCTCCTAAATGTATGACTGTGTCTCAAGTTCCGTGTCGGATTTCAAACCCTAGCCATCGTATGGCCTGAAAATACCGATTTCAGCCCATTTTGGACGGGTCGTACGAAAATCGGCCAAAAAGACCAGATGAAATCGACAACTGCGAGATCCTTGTAGCATTCTTTTCCTAAATTTATGATTGTGTCTCGGGTTCCGTGTCATATTTCAAACCCTAGCTAGTGTCTGGCTAGAAAATACCGATTTCGACCCATTTTTGTCGGGTGGTACGAAAATCTCCCAAAAAGTCCAGATGAAATCTACGACCGCGAGATCCTTGCAGCATTCTTCTCCTAAATTTATGACTGTGTCTCGGGTTCCGTGTCAGATTTCAAACCCTAGCCATCGTCTGGCCCGATCTTACCGATTTCGGCCCATTTTTGTCGGGTGGTACGAAAATCGCCCGAAAAGTCTAGATAAAATCTACGACCGCGAGATCCTTGTAGCATTCTTCTCCTATATTTATGACTATGTCTCGGGTTCCGTGTCGGATTTCAAACTCTAGCAAGTGTGTGGCCCGAAAATACCGATTTCGGCCCATTTTTGTCGGGTGGTACGAAAATCGCCCGAAAAGTCCAGATGAAATCGACGACCGCAAGATCCTTATAGCATTGTTCCCCTAAATTTATGACTGTATCTCGGGTTCCGTGTCGGATTTCAAACACTAGCCATAGTCTGGCCTGGAAATACCGATTTCGGCCCATTTTTGTCGGGTTGTACGAAAATCGCCCGAAAAAACTAGATGAAATCGACGACCGCGAGATCCTTGTAGCATTCTTCTCCTAAATGTATGACTGTGTCTCAAGTTCCGTGTCGGATTTCAAACCCTAGCCATCGTATGGCCTGAAAATACCGATTTCAGCCCATTTTGGACGGGTCGTACGAAAATCGGCCAAAAAGACCAGATGAAATCGACAACTGCGAGATCCTTGTAGCATTCTTTTCCTAAATTTATGATTGTGTCTCGGGTTCCATGTCATATTTCAAACCCTAGCTAGTGTCTGGCTAGAAAATACCGATTTCGACCCATTTTTGTCGGGTGGTACGAAAATCTCCCAAAAAGTCCAGATGAAATCTACGACCGCGAGATCCTTGCAGCATTCTTCTCCTAAATTTATGACTGTGTCTCGGGTTCCGTGTCAGATTTCAAACCCTAGCCATCGTCTGGCCCGATATTACCGATTTCGGCCCATTTTTGTCGGGTGATACGAAAATTGCCCGAAAAGTCCAGATGAAATCTATGACCGCGAGATCCTTGTAACGTTCTTCTCCTAAATTTATGACTGTGTCTCGGGTTCCGTGTCGGATTTCAAACGCTAGCCAGTGTGTGGCCCGAAAATAACGATTTCGGCCCATTTTTGTCGAGTGGTACGAAAATCGCCCGAAAAGTCAAGAGGAAATCGACGACAGCGAGATCCTTGTAGCATTCTTCTCCTAAATTTATGACTGTGTCTCGGGTTTTGTGTCGGATTTCAAACCCTAGCCATCGTCTGGCCCGATATTACCGATTTCGGCCCATTTTTGTCAGGTGGTACGAAAATCGCCTGAAAAGTCCAGATGAAATCGACGATCGCGAGATCCTTGTAGCATTCTTCTCCTAAATTTATGACTGTGTCTCGGGTTCTGTGTTGGATTTCAAACGCTAGCCAGTGTGTGGCCCGAAAATACAGATTTCGGCCCATTTTTGTCGGGTGGTATGAAAATCGCCCAAAAAGTCCAGATGAAATCGACGACCGCAAGATCCTTGTAGCATTCTTCTCCTAAATTTATGACTGTATCTCGGGTTCCGTGTCGGATTTTAAACACTAGCCATAGTCTTGCCCGAAAATACCGATTTCGGCCCATTTTTATCGGGTGGTACGAAAATCGCCCGAAAAGTCCATATGACATCTACGACCGCGAGTTCCTTGTAGCATTCTTCTCCTAAATTTATGACTGTGTCTCGGGTTCCGTGTCGGATTTCAAACCCTAGCAATCGATTGGCCCGAAATTACTGATTTCGGCCCATTTTTGTCGGGTGGTACGAAAATTGCCCGAAAAGTCCAGATGAAATTGACGACCGCAAGATCCTTATAGCATTGTTCTCCTAAATTTATGACTGTATCTCGGGTTCCGTGTCGGATTTCAAACACTAGCCATAGTCTGGCCTGGAAATACCGATTTCGGTCCATTTTTATCAGGTGGGACGAAAATCGCCCGAAAAGACCAGATGAAATCGACGACCGCAAGATCCTTGTAGCATTCTTCTCCTAAATTTATGACTGTGTCTCGGTTTCCGTGTCGGATTTCAAACCCTAGCCATCGTCTGGCCCGAAAATACCGATTTCAGCCAATTTTTGTCGGGTGGTTCGAAAATCGCCTGAAAAGTCCAGATGAAATCGACGACCGCGAGATCCTTGTAGCATTCTTCTCCTAAATTTATGACTGTGTCTCGGGTTCCGTGTTGGATTTCAAACCCTTGCCATCGTCAGCCCCGAAATTACTGATTTCGGCCCATTTTTGTCGGGTGGTATGAAAATCGCCCGAAAAGTCCAGATGAAATCTACGACCGCAAGATCCTTGTAGCATTCTTCTCCAAAATTTATGAATGTGTCTCGGGTTCCTTGTCGAATTTCAAACCCTAGCCATCGTCTAGCCCGAAAATACCGAGTTCGGCCCATTTTTATCAGGTGGTACGAAAATCGCCCGAAAAGACCAGATGAAATCGACGAACGCGAGATCCTTGTAGCATTCTTCTCCTAAATTTATGACTGTGTCTCGGGTTCCGTGTCGGATTTCAAACCCTAGCCATTGTCAGGCCCGAAAAAACTTATTTCGGCCCATTTTCGTTGGGTGGTACGAACATTGCCCGTAAAGTCCAGATGAAATCGACGACCGCGAGATCCTTGTAGCATTCTTCTCCTAAATTTATGACTGTATCTCAGGTTCCGTGTCGGATTTCAATTACTAGCCATAGTCTGGACCGAATATACCGATTTCTGCCCATTTTTGTCGGGTGGTACGAAAATCGACCGAAAAGTCCATATGAAATCTACGACCGCGAGATCCTTGTAGCATTCTTCTCCTAAATTTATGACTGTGTCTCGGGTTCTGTGTCGGATTTCAAACCCTATCCATCGTCTGGCCCGATATTACCAATTTCGGCCCATTTTTGTCGGGTGGTACGAAAGTCGCCCGAAAAGTCCAGATGAAATCGACGATCGCAAGATCCTTGTAACGTTCTTCTCCTATATTTTTGACTGTGTCTCGGGTTCCGTGTCGGTTTTCAAACCCTAGCCATCGTTTAGCCCGAAAATACCGATTTCGGCCCATTTTTGTCAGGTGGTACGAAAATCGCCCGAAAAGACCAGATGAAATCGACGACCGCGAGATCCTTGTAGCATTCTTTTCCTAAATTTATGACTGTGTCTCGGGTTCCGTGTCGGATTTCAAACCCTAGCCATCGTCTGGCCCAAATATATCGATTTCGGCCCATTTTTGTCGGGTGGTTCGAAAATCACTTGAAAAGTCCAGATGAAATCGACGATCGCGAGATCCTTGTAACGTTCTTCTCCTATATTTTTGACTGTGTCTCGGGTTCCGTGTCGGTTTTCAAACCCTAGCCATCGTTTAGCCCGAAAATACCGATTTCGGCCCACTTTTGTCGGGTGGTACGAAAATTGCCCGAAAAGTCCAGATGAAATGTACGACCGCGTGATCCTTGTAGCATTCTTCTCCTAAATTTATGACTATGTCTCGGGTTCCGTGTCGGATTTCAAACCCTAGCCATCGTCTGGCCCAAATATATCGATTTCGGGCCATTTTTGTCGGGTGGTACGAAAATCGCCCGAAAAGACCAGATGAAATCGACGACCGCGAGATCCTTATAACAATCTTCTCCTAAATTTATGATTGTGTCTTGGGTTCCGCGTCGGATTTCAAACCTTAGCCATCGTCTGGCCTGAAAATACCGATTTCGGCCCATTTTTGTCGGGTGGTTCGAAAATCGCCTGAAAAGTCCAGATGAAATCGACGACCGCGAGATCCTTGTAGCATTCTTCTCCTAAATTTATGACTGTGTCTCGGGTTCCGTGTCGGATTTCAAACCCTTGCCATCGTCAGCCCCGAAATTACCGATTTCGGCCCATTTTTGTCGGGTGGTATGAAAATCGCCCGAAAAGTCTAGATGAAATCTACGACCGCGAGATCCTTATAGCATTCTTCTCCTAAATTTATGATTGTGTCTTGGGTTCGCGTCGGATTTCAAACCTTAGCCATCGTCTGGCCCGAAAATACCGATTTCGGCCCATTTTTGTCGGGTGGTTCGAAAATCGCCTATAAAGTCCAAATGAAATCGACGACCGCGAGATCCTTGTAGCATTCTTCTCCTAAATTTATGACTGTGTCTCGGGTTCCGTGTTGGATTTCAAACCCTTGCCATCGTTAGCCCCGAAATTACTGATTTCGGCCCATTTTTGTCGGGTGGTATGAAAATCGCCCGAAAAGTCCAGATGAAATCTACGACCGCGAGATCCTTGTAGCATTCTTCTCCTAAATTTATGAATGTGTCTCGGGTTCCGTGTCGGATTTCAAACCCTAGCCATCGTCTCGCCCGAAAATATCGATTTCGGGCCATTTTTGTCGGGTGGTACGAAAATCGCCCGAAAAGACCAGATGAAATCGACGACCGCGAGATCCTTATAACATTCTTCTCCTAAATTTATGATTGTGTCTTGGGTTCCGCATCGGATTTCAAACCTTAGCCATCGTCTGGCCTGAAAATACCGATTTCGGCCCATTTTTGTCGGGTGGTTCGAAAATCGCCTGAAAAGTCCAGATGAAATCGACGACCGCGAGATCCTTGTAGCATACTTCTCCTAAATTTATGACTGTGTCTCGGGTTCCGTGTCGGATTTCAAACCCTTGCCATCGTCAGCCCCGAAATTACCGATTTCGGCCCATTTTTGTCGGGTGGTATGAAAATCGCCCGAAAAGTCTAGATGAAATCTACGACCGCGAGATCCTTGTAGCATTCTTCTCCTAAATTTATGACTGTGTCTCGGGTTCCGTGTCGGATTTCAAACACTAGCCATCGATTGGCCCGAAAATACCGATTTCAGCCCACTTTTGTCGGGTGGTACGAAAATTGCCCGAAAAGTCCAGATGAAATGTACGACCGTGAGATCCTTGTAGCATTCTTCTCATAAATTTATGACTATGTCTCGGGTTCCGTGTCGGATTTCAAACCCTAGCCATCGTCTGGCCCGAAAATATCGATTTCGGGCCATTTTTGTCGGGTGGTACGAAAATCGCCTGAAAAGTCCAGATGAAATCGACGACCGCGAGATCCTTATAGCATTCTTCTCCTAAATTTATGATTGTGTCTTGGGTTCGCGTCGGATTTCAAACCTTAGCCATCGTCTGGCCCGAAAATACCGATTTCGGCCCATTTTTGTCGGGTGGTTCGAAAATCGCCTATAAAGTCCAGATGAAATCGACGACCGCGAGATCCTTGTAGCATTCTTCTCCTAAATTTATGACTGTGTCTCGGGTTCCGTGTTGGATTTCAAACCCTTGCCATCGTCAGCCCCGAAATTACTGATTTCGGCCCATTTTTGTCGGGTGGTATGAAAATCGCCCGAAAAGTCCAGATGAAATCTACGACCGCGAGATCCTTGTAGCATTCTTCTCCAAAATTTATGAATGTGTCTCGGGTTCCTTGTCGGATTTCAAACCCTAGCCATCGTCTAGCCCGAAAATACCGAGTTCAGCCCATTTATCAGGTGGTACGAAAATCGCCTGAAAAGACCAGATGAAATCGACGAACGCGAGATCCTTGTAGCATTCTTCTCCTAAATTTATGACTGTGTCTCGAGTTCCGTGTCGGATTTCAAACCCTAGCCATTGTCTGGCCCGAAAAAACTTATTTCGGCCCATTTTTGTTGGGTGGTACGAACATTGCCCGTAAAGTCAAGATGAAATCGACGACCGCAAGATCCTTGTAGCATTCTTCTCCTAAATTTATGACTGTATCTCAGGTTCCGTGTCGGATTTCAATTACTAGCCATAGTTTGGACCGAATATATCGATTTCGGGCCATTTTTGTCGGGTGGTACGAAAATCGCCTGAAAAGTCCAGATGAAATCGACGACCGCGAGATCCTTATAGCATTCTTCTCCTAAATTTATGATTGTGTCTTGGGTTCGCGTCGGATTTCAAACCTTAGCCATCGTCTGGCCCGAAAATACCGATTTCGGCCCATTTTTGTCGGGTGGTTCGAAAATCGCCTATAAAGTCCAGATGAAATCGACGACCGCGAGATCCTTGTAGCATTCTTCTCCTAAATTTATGACTGTGTCTCGGGTTCCGTGTTGGATTTCAAACCCTTGCCATCGTCAGCCCCGAAATTACTGATTTCGGCCCATTTTAGTCGGGTGGTATGAAAATCACCCGAAAAGTCCAGATGAAATCTACGACCGCGAGATCCTTGTAGCATTCTTCTCCAAAATTTATGAATGTGTCTCGGGTTCCTTGTCGGATTTCAAACCCTAGCCATCGTCTAGCCCGAAAATACCGAGTTCAGACCATTTTTGTCAGGTGGTACGAAAATCGCCCGAAAAGACCAGATGAAATCGACGAACGCGAGATCCTTGTAGCATTCTTCTCCTAAATTTATGACTGTGTCTCGGGTTCCGTGTCGGATTTCAAACCCTAGCCATTGTCTGGCCCGAAAAAACTTATTTCGGCCCATTTTTGTTGGGTGGTACGAACATTGCCCGTAAAGTCCAGATGAAATCGACGACCGCAAGATCCTTGTAGCATTCTTCTCCTAAATTTATGACTGTATCTCAGGTTCCGTGTCGGATTTCAATTACTAGCCATAGTCTGGACCGAATATACCGATTTCTGCCCATTTTTGTCGGGTGGTACGAAAATCGCCCGAAAAGTCCATATGAAATCTACGACCGCGAGATCCTTGTAGCATTCTTCTCCTAAATTTATGACTGTGTCTCGGGTTCTGTGTCGGATTTCAAACCCTATCCATCGTCTGGCCCGATATTACCGATTTCGGCCCATTTTTGTCGGGTGGTACGAAAGTCGCCCGAAAAGTCCAGATGAAATCGACGATCGCGAGATCCTTGTAACGTTCTTCTCCTATATTTTTGACTGTGTCTCGGGTTCCGTGTCGGTTTTCAAACCCTAGCCATCGATTGGCCCGAAATACCGATTTCAGCCCACTTTTGTCGGGTGGTACGAAAATTGCCCGAAAAGTCCAGATGAAATGTACGACCGCGAGATGCTTGTAGCATTCTTCTCCTAAATTTATGACTATGTCTCGGGTTCCGTGTCGGATTTCAAACCCTAGCCATCGTCTGGCCCGAAAATATCGATTTCGGGCCATTTTTGTCGGGTGGTACGAAAATCGCCTGAAAAGTCCAGATGAAATCGACGACCGCGAGATCCTTATAGCATTCTTCTCCTAAATTTATGATTGTGTCTTGGGTTCGCGTCGGATTTCAAACCTTAGCCATCGTCTGGCCCGAAAATACCGATTTCGACCCATTTTTGTCGGGTGGTTCGAAAATCGCCTATAAAGTCCAAATGAAATCGACGACCGCGAGATCCTTGTAGCATTCTTCTCCTAAATTTATGACTGTGTCTCGGTTTTTGTGTCGGATTTCAAACCCTAGCCATCGTCTGGCCCGATATTACCGATTTCGGCCCATTTTTGTCGGGTGGTACGAAAATCGCCTGAAAAGTCCAGATGAAATCGACGATCGCGAGATCCTTGTAGCATTCTTCTCCTAAATTTATGACTGTGTCTCGGGTTCCGTGTCGGATTTCAAACGCTAGCCAGTGTGTGGCCCGAAAATACAGATTTCGGCCCATTTTTGTCGGGTGGTATGAAAATCGCCCAAAAAGTCCAGATGAAATCGACGATCGCAAGATCCTTGTAGCATTCTTCTCCTAAATTTATGACTGTATCTCGGGTTCCGTGTCGGATTTTAAACACTAGCCATAGTCTTGCCCGAAAATACCGATTTCGGCCCATTTTTATCGGGTGGTACGAAAATCGCCCGAAAAGTCCATATGACATCTACGACCGCGAGTTCCTTGTAGCATTCTTGTCTTAAATTTATGACTGTGTCTCGGGTTCCGTGTCGGATTTCAAACCCTAGCAATCGATTGGCCCGAAAATACCGATTTCGGCCCATTTTTGTCGGGTGGTACGAAAATTGCCCGAAAAGTCCAGATGAAATTGACGACCGCGAGATCCTTGTAGCATTCTTCTCCTAAATTTATGACTATGTCTCGGGTTCCGTGTCGGATTTCAAACCCTAGCCATCGTCCAGCCCGAAAATACCGATTTCGGCCCATTTTTGTCAGGTGGTACGAAAATCGCCCGAAAAGACCAGATGAAATCGACGACAGCAAGATCCTTATAGCATTCTTCTCCTAAATTTATGATTGTGTCTTGGGTTCCGCGTCGGATTTCAAACCTTAGCCATCGTCTGGCCCGAAAATACCGATTTCAGCCAATTTTTGTCGGGCGGTTCGAAAATCGCCTGAAAAGTCCAGATGAAATCGACGACCGCGAGATCCTTGTAGCATTCTTCTCCTAAATTTATAAATGTGTCTCGGGTTCCGTGTTGGATTTCAAACCCTTGCCATCGTCAGCCCCGAAATTACTGATTTCGGCCCATTTTTGTCGGGTGGTATGAAAATCGCCCGAAAAGTCCAGATGAAATCTACGACCGCAAGATCCTTGTAGCATTCTTCTCCAAAATTTATGAATGTGTCTCGGGTTCCTTGTCGGATTTCAAACCCTAGCCATCGTCTAGCCCGAAAATACCGAGTTCGGCCCATTTTTGTCAGGTGGTACGAAAATCGCCCGAAAAGACCAGATGAAATCGACGAACGCGAGATCCTTGTAGCATTCTTCTAAATTTATGACTGTGTATCGGGTTCCGTGTCGGATTTCAAACCCTAGCCATTGTCATGCCCGAAAAAACTTATTTCGGCCCATTTTTGTTGGGTGGTACGAACATTGCCCATAAAGTCCAGATGAAATCGACGACCGCAAGATCCTTGTAGCATTCTTCTCCTAAATTTATGACTGTATCTCAGGTTCCGTGTCGGATTTCAATTACTAGCCATAGTCTGGACCGAATATACCGATTTCTGCCCATTTTTGTCGGGTGGTACGAAAATCGCCCGAAAAGTCCATATGAAATCTACGACTGCGAGATCCTTGTAGCATTCTTCTCCTAAATTTATGACTGTGTCTCGGGTTCTGTGTCGGATTTCAAATCCTATCCATCGTCTGGCCCGATATTACCGATTTCGGCCCATTTTTGTCGGGTGGTACGAAAGTCGCCCGAAAAGTCCAGATGAAATCGACGATCGCGAGATCCTTGTAACGTTTTTCTCCTATATTTTTGACTGTGTCTCGGGTTCCGTGTCGGTTTTCAAACCCTAGCCATCGTTTAGCCCGAAAATACCGATTTCGGCCAATTTTTGTCAGGTGGTACGAAAATCGCCCGAAAAGACCAGATGAAATCGACGACCGCGAGATCCTTGTAGCATTCTTCTCCTAAATTTATGACTGTGTCTCGGGTTCTGTGTCGGATTTCAAACCCTATCCATCGTCTGGCCCGATATTACCGATTTCGGCCCATTTTTGTCGGGTGGTTCGAAAATCGCCTGAAAAGTCCAGATGAAATCGACGATCGCGAGATCCTTGTAACGTTCTTCTCCTATATTTTTGACTGTGTCTCGGGTTCCGTGTCGGTTTTCAAACCCTAGCCATCGTTTAGCCCGAAAATACCGATTTCGGCCCACTTTTGTCGGGTGGTACGAAAATTGCCCGAAAAGTCCAGATGAAATGTACGACTGCGAGATCCTTGTAGCATTCTTCTCCTAAATTTATGACTATGTCTCGGGTTCCGTGTCGGATTTCAAACCCTAGCCATCGTCTGGCCCGAAAATATCGATTTCGGGCCATTTTTGTCGGGTGGTACGAAAATCGCCCGAAAAGACCAGATGAAATCGACGACCGCGAGATCCTTATAACATTCTTCTCCTAAATTTATGATTGTGTCTTGGGTTCCGCGTCGGATTTCAAACCTTAGCCATCGTCTGGCCTGAAAATACCGATTTCGGCCCATTTTTGTCGGGTGGTTCGAAAATCGCCTGAAAAGTCCAGATGAAATCGACGACCACGAGATCCTTGTAGCATTCTTCTCCTAAATTTATGACTGTGTCTCGGGTTCCGTGTCGGATTTCAAACCCTTGCCATCGTCAGCCCCGAAATTATCGATTTCGGCCCATTTTTGTCGGGTGGTATGAAAATCGCCCGAAAAGTCTAGATGAAATCTACGACCGCGAGATCCTTATAGCATTCTTCTCCTAAATTTATGATTGTGTCTTGGGTTCGCGTCGGATTTCAAACCTTAGCCATCGTCTGGCCCGAAAATACCGATTTCGGCCCATTTTTGTCGGGTGGTTCGAAAATCGCCTATAAAGTCCAAATGAAATCGACGACCGCGAGATCCTTGTAGCATTCTTCTCCTAAATTTATGACTGTGTCTCGGGTTCCGTGTTGGATTTCAAACCCTTGCCATCGTTAGCCCCGAAATTACTGATTTCGGCCCATTTTTGTCGGGTGGTATGAAAATCGCCCGAAAAGTCCAGATGAAATCTACGACCGCGAGATCCTTGTAGCATTCTTCTCCTAAATTTATGAATGTGTCTCGGGTTCCGTGTCGGATTTCAAACCCTAGCCATCGTCTCGCCCGAAAATATCGATTTCGGGCCATTTTTGTCGGGTGGTACGAAAATCGCCCGAAAAGACCAGATGAAATCGACGACCGCGAGATCCTTATAACATTCTTCTCCTAAATTTATGATTGTGTCTTGGGTTCCGCATCGGATTTCAAACCTTAGCCATCGTCTGGCCTGAAAATACCGATTTCGGCCCATTTTTGTCGGGTGGTTCGAAAATCGCCTGAAAAGTCCAGATGAAATCGACGACCGCGAGATCCTTGTAGCATACTTCTCCTAAATTTATGACTGTGTCTCGGGTTCCGTGTCGGATTTCAAACCCTTGCCATCGTCAGCCCCGAAATTACCGATTTCGGCCCATTTTTGTCGGGTGGTATGAAAATCGCCCGAAAAGTCTAGATGAAATCTACGACCGCGAGATCCTTGTAGCATTCTTCTCCTAAATTTATGACTGTGTCTCGGGTTCCGTGCCGGATTTCAAACACTAGCCATCGATTGGCCCGAAAATACCTATTTCAGCCCACTTTTGTCGGGTGGTACGAAAATTGCCCGAAAAGTCCAGATGAAATGTACGACCGCGAGATCCTTGTAGCATTCTTCTCCTAAATTTATGACTGTATCTCAGGTTCCGTGTCGGATTTCAATTACTAGCCATAGTCTGGACCGAATATACCGATTTCGGCCTATTTTTGTCGGGTGGTACGAAAATCGCCCGAAAAGTCCATATGAAATCTACGATCGCGAGATCCTTGTAGCATTCTTCTCCTAAATTTATGACTGTGTCTCGGGTTCTGTGTCGGATTTCAAACCCTATCCATCGTCTGGCCCGATATTACCGATTTCGGCCCATTTTTGTCGGGTGGTACGAAAGTCGCCCGAAAAGTCCAGATGAAATCGACGATCGCGAGATCCTTGTAACGTTCTTCTCCTATATTTTTGACTGTGTCTCGGGTTCCGTGTCGGTTTTCAAACCCTAGCCATCGTTTAGCTTGAAAATACCGATTTCGGCCCATTTTTGTCAGGTGGTACGAAAATCGCCCGAAAAGACCAGTTGAAATCGACGACCGCGAGATCCTTGTAGCATTCTTCTCCTAAATTTATGACTGTGTCTCGGGTTCCGTGTCGGATTTCAAACCCTAGCCATTGTCTGGCCCGAAGAAACTTATTTCGGCCCATTTTTGTTGGGTGGTACGAACATTGCCCGTAAAGTCCAGATGAAATCGACGACCGCAAGATCCTTGTAGCATTCTTCTCCTAAATTTATGACTGTATCTCAGGTTCCGTGTCGGATTTCAATTACTAGCCATAGTCTGGACCGAATATACCGATTTCTGCCCATTTTTGTCGGGTGGTACGAAAATCGCCCGAAAAGTCCATATGAAATCTACGACCGCGAGATCCTTGTAGCATTCTTCTCCTAAATTTATGACTGTGTCTCGGGTTCTGTGTCGGATTTCAAACCCTATCCATCGTCTGGCCCGATATTACCGATTTCGGCCCATTTTTGTCGGGTGGTACGAAAGTCGCCCGAAAAGTCCAGATGAAATCGACGATCGCGAGATCCTTGTAACGTTCTTCTCCTATATTTTTGACTGTGTCTCGGGTTCCGTGTCGGTTTTCAAACCCTAGCCATCGTCTGGCCCGAAAATACCGATTTCGGCCCATTTTTGTCGGGTGGTACGAAAATTGCCCGAAAAGTCCAGACGAAATCGACGACCGCGAGATCCTTGTAGCATTCTTTTCCTAAATTTATGAATGTGTCTCGGGTTCCGTGTCGGATTTCAAACCCTAGCCATCGTCTGGCCCGATATTACCGATTTCAGCCCATTTTTGTTGGGTCGTACGAAAATCGACCGAAAAGTCCAGATGAAGTCGACGACCGCAAGATCCTTGTAGCATTCTTCTCCTAAATTTATGACTATGTCTCGGGTTCCGTGTCGGATTTCAAACCCTAGCCATCGTCTAGCCCGAAAATACCGATTTCGGCCCATTTTTGTTAGGTGGTACGAAAATCGCCCGAAAAGACCAGATGAAATCGACGACCGCGAGATCCTTATAACATTCTTCTCCTAAATTTATGATTGTGTCTTGGGTTCCGCGTCGGATTTCAAACCTTAGCCATCGTCTGGCCTGAAAATACCGATTTCGGCCCATTTTTGTCGGGTGGTTCGAAAATAGCCTGAAAAGTCCAGATGAAATCGACGACCGCGAGATCCTTGTAGCATTCTTCTCCTAAATTTATGACTGTGTCTCGGGTTCCGTGTCGGATTTCAAACCCTTGCCATCGTCAGCCCCGAAATTACCGATTTCGGCCCATTTTTGTCGGGTGGTATGAAAATCGCCCGAAAAGTCTAGATGAAATCTACGACCGCGAGATCCTTGTAGCATTCTTCTCCCAAATTTATGACTGTGTCTCGGGTTCCGTGTCGGATTTCAAACACTAGCCATCGATTGGCCCGAAAATACCGATTTCAGCCCACTTTTGTCGGGTGGTACGAAAATTGCCCGAAAAGTCCAGATGAAATGTACGACCGCGAGATCCTTGTAGCATTCTTCTCCTAAATTTATGACTATGTCTCGGGTTCCGTGTCGGATTTCAAACCCTAGCCATCGTCTGGCCCGAAAATATCGATTTCGGGCCATTTTTGTCGGGTGGTACGAAAATCGCCTGAAAAGTCCAGATGAAATCGACGACCGCGAGATCCTTATAGCATTCTTCTCCGAAATTTATGATTGTGTCTTGGGTTCGCGTCGGATTTCAAACCTTAGCCATCGTCTGGCCCTAAAATACCGATTTCGGCCCATTTTTGTCGGGTGGTTCGAAAATCGCCTATAAAGTCCAGATGAAATCGACGACCGCGAGATCCTTGTAGCATTCTTCTCCTAAATTTATGACTGTGTCTCGGGTTCCGTGTTGGATTTCAAACCCTTGCCATCGTCAGCCCCGAAATTACTGATTTCGGCCCATTTTTGTCGGGTGGTATGAAAATCGCCCGAAAAGTCCAGATGAAATCTACGACCGCGAGATCCTTGTAGCATTCTTCTCCAAAATTTATGAATGTGTCTCGGGTTCCTTGTCGGATTTCAAACCCTAGCCATCGTCTAGCCCGAAAATACCGAGTTCGGCCCATTTTTGTCAGGTGGTACGAAAATCGCCCGAAAAGACCAGATGAAATCGACGAACGCGAGATCCTTGTAGCATTCTTCTCCTAAATTTATGACTGTGTCTCGGGTTCCGTGTCGGATTTCAAACCCTAGCCATTGTCTGGCCCGAAGAAACTTATTTCGGCCCATTTTTGTTGGGTGGTACGAACATTGCCCGTAAAGTCCAGATGAAATCGACGACCGCAAGATCCTTGTAGCATTCTTCTCCTAAATTTATGACTGTATCTCAGGTTCCGTGTCGGATTTCAATTACTAGCCATAGTCTGGACTGAATATACCGATTTCGGCCCATTTTTGTCGGGTGGTACGAAAATCGCCCGAAAAGTCCATATGAAATCTACGACCGCGAGATCCTTGTAGCATTCTTCTCCTAAATTTATGGCTGTGTCTCGGGTTCTGTGTCGGATTTCAAACCCTATCCATCGTCTGGCCCGATATTACCGATTTCGGCCCATTTTTGTCGGGTTGTACGAAAGTCGCCCGAAAAGTCCAGATGAAATCGACGATCGCGAGATCCTTGTAACGTTCTTCTCCTATAATTTTGACTGTGTCTCGGGTTCCGTGTCGGTTTTCAAACCCTAGCCATCGTTTAGTCCGAAAATACCGATTTCGGCCCATTTTTGTCAGGTGGTACGAAAATTGCCCGAAAAGACCAGATGAAACCGACAACCGCGAGATCCTTGTAGCATTCTTTTCCTAAATTTATGAATGTGTCTCGGGTTCCGTGTCGGATTTCAAACCCTAGCCATCGTCTGGCCCGATATTACCGATTTCAGCCCATTTTTGTCGGGTCGTACGAAAATCGACCGAAAAGTCCAGATGAAGTCGACGACCGCAAGATCCTTGTAGCATTCTTCTCCTAAATTTATGACTATGTCTCGGGTTCCGTGTCGGATTTCAAACCCTAGCCATCGTCTAGCCCGAAAATACCGATTTCGGCCCATTTTTGTTAGGTGGTACGAAAATCGCCCGAAAAGATCAGATGAAATCGACGACCGCGAGATCCTTATAACATTCTTCTCCTAAATTTATGATTGTGTCTTGGGTTCCGCGTCGGATTTCAAACCTTAGCCATCGTCTGGCCTGAAAATACCGATTTCGGCCCATTTTTGTCGGGTGGTTCGAAAATCGCCTGAAAAGTCCACATGAAATCGACGACCGCGAGATCCTTGTAGCATTCTTCTCCTAAATTTATGACTGTGTCTCGGGTTCCGTGTCGGATTTCAAACCCTTGCCATCGTCAGCCCCGAAATTACCGATTTCGGCCCATTTTTGTCGGGTGGTATGAAAATCGCCCGAAAAGTCTAGATGAAATCTACGACCGCGAGATCCTTGTAGCATTCTTCTCCTAAATTTATGACTGTGTCTCGGGTTCCGTGCCGGATTTCAAACACTAGCCATCGATTGGCCCGAAAATACCTATTTCAGCCCACTTTTGTCGGGTGGTACGAAAATTGCCCGAAAAGTCCAGATGAAATGTACGACCGCGAGATCCTTGTAGCATTCTTCTCCTAAATTTATGACTGTATCTCAGGTTCCGTGTCGGATTTCAATTACTAGCCATAGTCTGGACCGAATATACCGATTTCGGCCCATTTTTGTCGGGTGGTACGAAAATCGCCCGAAAAGTCCATATGAAATCTACGATCGCGAGATCCTTGTAGCATTCTTCTCCTAAATTTATGACTGTGTCTCGGGTTCTGTGTCGGATTTCAAACCCTATCCATCGTCTGGCCCGATATTACCGATTTCGGCCCATTTTTGTCGGGTGGTACGAAAGTCGCCCGAAAAGTCCAGATGAAATCGACGATCGCGAGATCCTTGTAACGTTCTTCTCCTATATTTTTGACTGTGTCTCGGGTTCCGTGTCGGTTTTCAAACCCTAGCCATCGTTTAGCTTGAAAATACCGATTTCGGCCCATTTTTGTCAGGTGGTACGAAAATCGCCCGAAAAGACCAGTTGAAATCGACGACCGCGAGATCCTTGTAGCATTCTTCTCCTAAATTTATGACTGTGTCTCGGGTTCCGTGTCGGATTTCAAACCCTAGCCATTGTCTGGCCCGAAGAAACTTATTTCGGCCCATTTTTGTTGGGTGGTACGAACATTGCCCGTAAAGTCCAGATGAAATCGACGACCGCAAGATCCTTGTAGCATTCTTCTCCTAAATTTATGACTGTATCTCAGGTTCCGTGTCGGATTTCAATTACTAGCCATAGTCTGGACCGAATATACCGATTTCTGCCCATTTTTGTCGGGTGGTACGAAAATCGCCCGAAAAGTCCATATGAAATCTACGACCGCGAGATCCTTGTAGCATTCTTCTCCTAAATTTATGACTGTGTCTCGGGTTCTGTGTCGGATTTCAAACCCTATCCATCGTCTGGCCCGATATTACCGATTTCGGCCCATTTTTGTCGGGTGGTACGAAAGTCGCCCGAAAAGTCCAGATGAAATCGACGATCGCGAGATCCTTGTAACGTTCTTCTCCTATATTTTTGACTGTGTCTCGGGTTCCGTGTCGGTTTTCAAACCCTAGCCATCGTCTGGCCCGAAAATACCGATTTCGGCCCATTTTTGTCGGGTGGTACGAAAATTGCCCGAAAAGTCCAGACGAAATCGACGACCGCGAGATCCTTGTAGCATTCTTTTCCTAAATTTATGAATGTGTCTCGGGTTCCGTGTCGGATTTCAAACCCTAGCCATCGTCTGGCCCGATATTACCGATTTCAGCCCATTTTTGTTGGGTCGTACGAAAATCGACCGAAAAGTCCAGATGAAGTCGACGACCGCAAGATCCTTGTAGCATTCTTCTCCTAAATTTATGACTATGTCTCGGGTTCCGTGTCGGATTTCAAACCCTAGCCATCGTCTAGCCCGAAAATACCGATTTCGGCCCATTTTTGTTAGGTGGTACGAAAATCGCCCGAAAAGACCAGATGAAATCGACGACCGCGAGATCCTTATAACATTCTACATCTAAATTTATGATTGTGTCTTGGGTTCCGCGTCGGATTTCAAACCTTACCCATCGTCTGGCCTGAAAATACCGATTTCGGCCCATTTTTGTCGGGTGGTTTGAAAATCGCCTGAAAAGTCCAGATGAAATCGACGACCACGAGATCCTTGTAGCATTCTTTTCCTAAATTTATGAATGTGTCTCGGGTTCCGTGTCAGATTTCAAACCCTAGCCATCGATTGGCCCGAAAATACCGATTTCAGCTCACTTTTGTCGGGTGGTACGAAAATTGCCCGAAAAGTCCAGATGAAATGTACGACCGCGAGATCGTTGTAGCATTCTTCACCTAAATTTATGACTATGTCTCGGGTTCCGTGTCGGATTTCAAACCCTAGCCATCGTCTGGCTCGAAAATACCGATTTCTGCCCATTTTTGTCGGGTGGTACGAAAATCGCCTGAAAAGTCCAGATGAAATCGACGACCGCGAGATCCTTATAGCATTCTTCTCCTAAATTTATGATTGTGTCTTGGGTTCGCGTCGGATTTCAAACCTTAGCCATCGTCTGGCCCGAAAATACCGATTTCGGCCCATTTTTGTCGGGTGGTTCGAAAATCGCCTATAAAGTCCTAATGAAATCGACGACCGCGAGATCCTTGTAGCATTCTTCTCCTAAATTTATGACTGTGTCTCGGGTTCCGTGTTGGATTTCAAACCCTTGCCATCGTTAGCCCCGAAATTACTGATTTCGGCCCATTTTTGTCGGGTGGTATGAAAATCGCCCGAAAAGTCCAGATGAAATCTACGACCGCGAGATCCTTGTAGCATTCTTCTCCTAAATTTATGAATGTGTCTCGGGTTCCGTGTCGGATTTCAAACCCTAGCCATCGTCTCGCCCGAAAATATCGATTTCGGGCCATTTTTGTCGGGTGGTACGAAAATCGCCCGAAAAGACCAGATGAAATCGACGACCGCGAGATCCTTATAACATTCTTCTCCTAAATTTATGATTGTGTCTTGGGTTCCGCATCGGATTTCAAACCTTAGCCATCGTCTGGCCTGAAAATACCGATTTCGGCCCATTTTTGTCGGGTGGTTCGAAAATCGCCTGAAAAGTCCAGATGAAATCGACGACCGCGAGATCCTTGTAGCATACTTCTCCTAAATTTATGACTGTGTCTCGGGTTCCGTGTCGGATTTCAAACCCTTGCCATCGTCAGCCCCGAAATTACCGATTTCGGCCCATTTTTGTCGGGTGGTATGAAAATCGCCCGAAAAGTCTAGATGAAATCTACGACCGCGAGATCCTTGTAGCATTCTTCTCCTAAATTTATGACTGTGTCTCGGGTTCCGTGTCGGATTTCAAACACTAGCCATCGATTGGCCCGAAAATACCGATTTCAGCCCACTTTTGTCGGGTGGTACGAAAATTGCCCGAAAAGTCCAGATGAAATGTACGACCGCGAGATCCTTGTAGCATTCTTCTCCTAAATTTATGACTATGTCTCGGGTTCCGTGTCGGATTTCAAACCCTAGCCATCGTCTGGCCCGAAAATATCGATTTCGGGCCATTTTTGTCGGGTGGTACGAAAATCGCCTGAAAAGTCCATATGAAATCGACGACCGCGAGATCCTTATAGCATTCTTCTCCTAAATTTATGATTGTGTCTTGGGTTCGCGTCGGATTTCAAACCTTAGCCATCGTCTGGCCCGAAAATACCGATTTCGGCCCATTTTTGTCGGGTGGTTCGAAAATCGCCTATAAAGTCCAGATGAAATCGACGACCGCGAGATCCTTGTAGCATTCTTCTCCTAAATTTATGACTGTGTCTCGGGTTCCGTGTTGGATTTCAAACCCTTGCCATCGTCAGCCCCGAAATTACTGATTTCGGCCCATTTTTGTCGGGTGGTATGAAAATCGCCCGAAAAGTCCAGATGAAATCTACGACCGCGAGATCCTTGTAGCATTCTTCTCCAAAATTTATGAATGTGTCTCGGGTTCCTTGTCGGATTTCAAACCCTAGCCATCGTCTAGCCCGAAAATACCGAGTTCAGCCCATTTATCAGGTGGTACGAAAATCGCCTGAAAAGACCAGATGAAATCGACGAACGCGAGATCCTTGTAGCATTCTTCTCCTAAATTTATGACTGTGTCTCGAGTTCCGTGTCGGATTTCAAACCCTAGCCATTGTCTGGCCCGAAAAAACTTATTTCGGCCCATTTTTGTTGGGTGGTACGAACATTGCCCGTAAAGTCAAGATGAAATCGACGACCGCAAGATCCTTGTAGCATTCTTCTCCTAAATTTATGACTGTATCTCAGGTTCCGTGTCGGATTTCAATTACTAGCCATAGTCTGGACCGAATATATCGATTTCGGGCCATTTTTGTCGGGTGGTACGAAAATCGCCTGAAAAGTCCAGATGAAATCGACGACCGCGAGATCCTTATAGCATTCTTCTCCTAAATTTATGATTGTGTCTTGGGTTCGCGTCGGATTTCAAACCTTAGCCATCGTCTGGCCCGAAAATACCGATTTCGGCCCATTTTTGTCGGGTGGTTCGAAAATCGCCTATAAAGTCCAGATGAAATCGACGACCGCGAGATCCTTGTAGCATTCTTCTCCTAAATTTATGACTGTGTCTCGGGTTCCGTGTTGGATTTCAAACCCTTGCCATCGTCAGCCCCGAAATTACTGATTTCGGCCCATTTTAGTCGGGTGGTATGAAAATCACCCGAAAAGTCCAGATGAAATCTACGACCGCGAGATCCTTGTAGCATTCTTCTCCAAAATTTATGAATGTGTCTCGGGTTCCTTGTCGGATTTCAAACCCTAGCCATCGTCTAGCCCGAAAATACCGAGTTCAGACCATTTTTGTCAGGTGGTACGAAAATCGCCCGAAAAGACCAGATGAAATCGACGAACGCGAGATCCTTGTAGCATTCTTCTCCTAAATTTATGACTGTGTCTCGGGTTCCGTGTCGGATTTCAAACCCTAGCCATTGTCTGGCCCGAAAAAACTTATTTCGGCCCATTTTTGTTGGGTGGTACGAACATTGCCCGTAAAGTCCAGATGAAATCGACGACCGCAAGATCCTTGTAGCATTCTTCTCCTAAATTTATGACTGTATCTCAGGTTCCGTGTCGGATTTCAATTACTAGCCATAGTCTGGACCGAATATACCGATTTCTGCCCATTTTTGTCGGGTGGTACGAAAATCGCCCGAAAAGTCCATATGAAATCTACGACCGCGAGATCCTTGTAGCATTCTTCTCCTAAATTTATGACTGTGTCTCGGGTTCTGTGTCGGATTTCAAACCCTATCCATCGTCTGGCCCGATATTACCGATTTCGGCCCATTTTTGTCGGGTGGTACGAAAGTCGCCCGAAAAGTCCAGATGAAATCGACGATCGCGAGATCCTTGTAACGTTCTTCTCCTATATTTTTGACTGTGTCTCGGGTTCCGTGTCGGTTTTCAAACCCTAGCCATCGATTGGCCCGAAATACCGATTTCAGCCCACTTTTGTCGGGTGGTACGAAAATTGCCCGAAAAGTCCAGATGAAATGTACGACCGCGAGATGCTTGTAGCATTCTTCTCCTAAATTTATGACTATGTCTCGGGTTCCGTGTCGGATTTCAAACCCTAGCCATCGTCTGGCCCGAAAATATCGATTTCGGGCCATTTTTGTCGGGTGGTACGAAAATCGCCTGAAAAGTCCAGATGAAATCGACGACCGCGAGATCCTTATAGCATTCTTCTCCTAAATTTATGATTGTGTCTTGGGTTCGCGTCGGATTTCAAACCTTAGCCATCGTCTGGCCCGAAAATACCGATTTCGGCCCATTTTTGTCGGGTGGTTCGAAAATCGCCTATAAAGTCCTAATGAAATCGACGACCGCGAGATCCTTGTAGCATTCTTCTCCAAAATTTATGACTGTGTCTCGGGTTCCGTGTTGGATTTCAAACCCTTGCCATCGTTAGCCCCGAAATTACTGATTTCGGCCCATTTTTGTCGGGTGGTATGAAAATCGCCCGAAAAGTCCAGATGAAATCTACGACCGCGAGATCCTTGTAGCATTCTTCTCCTAAATTTATGAATGTGTCTCGGGTTCCGTGTCGGATTTCAAACCCTAGCCATCGTCTCGCCCGAAAATATCGATTTCGGGCCATTTTTGTCGGGTGGTACGAAAATCGCCTGAAAAGTCCAGATGAAATCGACGACCGCGAGATCCTTGTAGCATTCTTCTCCTAAATTTATGACTGTGTCTCGGGTTCCGTGTCGGATTTCAAACCCTAGCCATTGTCTGGCCCGAAAAAACTTATTTCGGCCCATTTTTGTTGGGTGGTACGAACATTGCCCGTAAAGTCCAGATGAAATCGACGACCGCAAGATCCTTGTAGCATTCTTCTCCTAAATTTATGATTGTATCTCAGGTTCCGTGTCGGATTTCAATTACTAGCCATAGTCTAGACCGAATATACCTATTTCGGCCCATTTTTGTCGGGTGGTACGAAAATCGCCCGAAAAGTCCATATGAAATCTACGACCGCGAGATCCTTGTAGCATTCTTCTCCTAAATTTATGACTGTGTCTCGGGTTCTGTGTCGGATTTCAAACCCTATCCATCGTCTGGCCCGATATTACCGATTTTGGCCCATTTTTGTCGGGTGGTACGAAAGTCGCCCGAAAAGTCCAGATGAAATCGACGATCGCGAGATCCTTGTAACGTTCTTCTCCTATATTTTTGACTGTGTCTCGGGTTCCGTGTCGGTTTTCAAACCCTAGCCATCGTTTAGCCCGAAAATACCGATTTCGGCCCATTTTTGTCAGGTGGTACGAAAATTTCCCGAAAAGACCAGATGAAATCGACGACCGCGAGATCCTTGTAGCATTCTTTTCCTAAATTTATGAATGTGTCTCGGGTTCCGTGTCGGATTTCAAACCCTAGCCATCGTCTGGCCCGATATTACCGATTTCAGCCCATTTTTGTCGGGTCGTACGAAAATCGACCGAAAAGTCCAGATGAAGTCGACGACCGCAAGATCCTTGTAGCATTCTTCTCCTAAATTTATGACTGTGTCTCGGGTTCCGTGTCGGATTTCAAACACTAGCCATCGATTGGCCCGAAAATACCGATTTCAGCCCACTTTTGTCGGGTGGTACGAAAATTGCCCGAAAAGTCCAGATGAAATGTACGACCGCGAGATCCTTGTAGCATTCTTCTCCTAAATTTATGACTATGTCTCGGGTTCCGTGTCGGATTTCAAACCCTAGCCATCGTCTGGCCCGAAAATATCGATTTCGGGCCATTTTTGTCGGGTGGTACGAAAATCGCCTAAAAAGTCCAGATGAAATCGACGACCGCGAGATCCTTATAGCATTCTTCTCCTAAATTTATGATTTTGTCTTGGGTTCGCGTCGGATTTCAAACCTTAGCCATCGTCTGGCCCGAAAATACCGATTTCGGCCCATTTTTGTCGGGTGGTTCGAAAATCGCCTATAAAGTCCAGATGAAATCGACGACCGCGAGATCCTTGTAGCATTCTTCTCCTAAATTTATGACTGTGTCTCGGGTTCCGTGTTGGATTTCAAACCCTTGCCATCGTCAGCCCCGAAATTACTGATTTCGGCCCATTTTTGTCGGGTGGTATGAAAATCGCCCGAAAAGTCCAGATGAAATCTACGACCGCGAGATCCTTGTAGCATTCTTCTCCAAAATTTATGAATGTGTCTCGGGTTCCTTGTCGGATTTCAAACCCTAGCCATCGTCTAGCCCGAAAATACCGAGTTCGGCCCATTTTTGTCAGGTGGTACGAAAATCGCCCGAAAAGACCAGATGAAATCGACGAACGCGAGATCCTTGTAGCATTCTTCTCCTAAATTTATGACTGTGTCTCGAGTTCCGTGTCGGATTTCAAACCCTAGCCATTGTCTGGCCCGAAAAAACTTATTTCGGCCCATTTTTGTTGGGTGGTACGAACATTGCCCGTAAAGTCAAGATGAAATCGACGACCGCAAGATCCTTGTAGCATTCTTCTCCTAAATTTGTGACTGTATCTCAGGTTCCGTGTCGGATTTCAATTACTAGCCATAGTCTGGACCGAATATACCGATTTCGGCCCATTTTTGTCGGGTGGTACGAAAATCGCCGGAAAAGCCCATATGAAATCTACGACCGCGAGATCCTTGTAGCATTCTTCTCCTAAATTTATGACTGTGTCTCGGGTTCTGGGTCGGATTTCAAACCCTATCCATCGTCTGGCCCGATATTACCGATTTCAGCCCATTTTTGTCGGGTGGTACGAAAGTCGCCCGAAAAGTCCAGATGAAATCGACGATCGCGAGATCCTTGTAAAGTTCTTCTCCTATATTTTTGACTGTGTCTCGGGTTCCGTGTCGGTTTTCAAACCCTAGCCATCGATTGGCCCGAAAATACCGATTTCAGCCCACTTTTGTCGGGTGGTACGAAAATTGCCCGAAAAGTCCAGATGAAATGTACGACCGCGAGATGCTTGTAGCATTCTTCTCCTAAATTTATGACTATGTCTCGGGTTCCGTGTCGGATTTCAAACCCTAGCCATCGTCTGGCCCGAAAATATCGATTTCGGGCCATTTTTGTCGGGTGGTACGAAAATCGCCTGAAAAGTCCATATGAAATCGACGACCGCGAGATCCTTATAGCATTCTTCTCCTAAATTTATGATTGTGTCTTGGGTTCGCGTCGGATTTCAAACCTTAGCCATCGTCTGGCCCGAAAATACCGATTTCGGCCCATTTTTGTCGGGTGGTTCGAAAATCGCCTATAAAGTCCAGATGAAATCGACGACCGCGAGATCCTTGTAGCATTCTTCTCCTAAATTTATGATTGTGTCTCGGGTTCCGTGTTGGATTTCAAACCCTTGCCATCGTCAGCCCCGAAATTACTGATTTCGGCCCATTTTTGTCGGGTGGTATGAAAATCGCCCGAAAAGTCCAGATGAAATCTACGACCGCGAGATCCTTGTAGCATTCTTCTCCAAAATTTATGAATGTGTCTCGGGTTCCTTGTCGGATTTCAAACCCTAGCCATCGTCTAGCCCTAAAATACCGAGTTCAGCCCATTTATCAGGTGGTACGAAAATCGCCTGAAAAGACCAGATGAAATCGACGAACGCGAGATCCTTGTAGCATTCTTCTCCTAAATTTATGACTGTGTCTCGAGTTCCGTGTCGGATTTCAAACCCTAGCCATTGTCTGGCCCGAAAAAACTTATTTCGGCCCATTTTTGTTGGGTGGTACGAACATTGCCCGTAAAGTCAAGATGAAATCGACGACCGCAAGATCCTTGTAGCATTCTTCTCCTAAATTTATGACTGTATCTCAGGTTCCGTGTCGGATTTCAATTACTAGCCATAGTCTGGACCGAATATATCGATTTCGGGCCATTTTTGTCGGGTGGTACGAAAATCGCCTGAAAAGTCCAGATGAAATCGACGACCGCGAGATCCTTATAGCATTCTTCTCCTAAATTTATGATTGTGTCTTGGGTTCGCGTCGGATTTCAAACCTTAGCCATCGTCTGGCCCGAAAATACCGATTTCGGCCCATTTTTGTCGGGTGGTTCGAAAATCGCCTATAAAGTCCAGATGAAATCGACGACCGCGAGATCCTTGTAGCATTCTTCTCCTAAATTTATGACTGTGTCTCGGGTTCCGTGTTGGATTTCAAACCCTTGCCATCGTCAGCCCCGAAATTACTGATTTCGGCCCATTTTTGTCAGGTGGTATGAAAATCACCCGAAAAGTTCAGATGAAATCTACGACCGCGAGATCCTTGTAGCATTCTTCTCCAAAATTTATGAATGTGTCTCGGGTTCCTTGTCGGATTTCAAACCCTAGCCATCGTCTAGCCCGAAAATACCGAGTTCGGCCCATTTTTGTCAGGTGGTACGAAAATCGCCCGAAAAGACCAGATGAAATCGACGAACGCGAGATCCTTGTAGCATTCTTCTCCTAAATTTATGACTGTGTCTCGGGTTCCGTGTCGGATTTCAAACCCTAGCCATTGTCTGGCCCGAAGAAACTTATTTCGGCCCATTTTTGTTGGGTGGTACGAACATTGCCCGTAAAGTCCAGATGAAATTGACGACCGCAAGATCCTTGTAGCATTCTTCTCCTAAATTTATGACTGTATCTCAGGTTCCGTGTCGGATTTCAATTACTAGCCATAGTCTGGACCGAATATACCGATTTCGGCCCATTTTTGTCG
>JBBPBP010009777.1:1190417-1236658 GCA_037974735.1 Cicer chorassanicum
ATTTTTGTCGGGTGGTACGAAAATCGCCCGAAAAGTCCATATGAAATCTACGATCGCGAGATCCTTGTAGCATTCTTCTCCTAAATTTATGACTGTGTCTCGGGTTCTGTGTCGGATTTCAAACCCTATCCATCGTCTGGCCCGATATTACCGATTTCGGCCCATTTTTGTCGGGTGGTACGAAAGTCGCCCGAAAAGTCCAGATGAAATCGACGATCGCGAGATCCTTGTAACGTTCTTCTCCTATATTTTTGACTGTGTCTCGGGTTCCGTGTCGGTTTTCAAACCCTAGCCATCGTTTAGCCTGAAAATACCGATTTCGGCCCATTTTTGTCAGGTGGTACGAAAATCGCCCGAAAAGACCAGTTGAAATCGACGACCGCGAGATCCTTGTAGCATTCTTCTCCTAAATTTATGACTGTGTCTCGGGTTCCGTGTCGGATTTCAAACCCTAGCCATTGTCTGGCCCGAAGAAACTTATTTCGGCCCATTTTTGTTGGGTGGTACGAACATTGCCCGTAAAGTCCAGATGAAATCGACGACCGCAAGATCCTTGTAGCATTCTTCTCCTAAATTTATGACTGTATCTCAGGTTCCGTGTCGGATTTCAATTACTAGCCATAGTCTGGACCGAATATACCGATTTCGGCCCATTTTTGTCGGGTGGTACGAAAATCGCCCGAAAAGTCCATATGAAATCTACGACCGCGAGATCCTTGTAGCATTCTTCTCCTAAATTTATGACTGTGTCTCGGGTTCTGTGTCGGATTTCAAACCCTATCCATCGTCTGGCCCGATATTACCGATTTCGGCCCATTTTTGTCGGGTGGTACGAAAGTCGCCCGAAAAGTCCAGATGAAATCGACGATCGCGAGATCCTTGTAACGTTCTTCTCCTATAATTTTGACTGTGTCTCGGGTTCCGTGTCGGTTTTCAAACCCTAGCCATCGTTTAGTCCGAAAATACCGATTTCGGCCCATTTTTGTCAGGTGGTACGAAAATTGCCCGAAAAGACCAGATGAAACCGACAACCGCGAGATCCTTGTAGCATTCTTTTCCTAAATTTATGAATGTGTCTCGGGTTCCGTGTCGGATTTCAAACCCTAGCCATCGTCTGGCCCGATATTACCGATTTCAGCCCATTTTTGTCGGGTCGTACGAAAATCGACCGAAAAGTCCAGATGAAGTCGACGACCGCAAGATCCTTGTAGCATTCTTCTCCTAAATTTATGACTGTGTCTCGGGTTCCGTGTCGGATTTCAAACACTAGCCATCGATTGGCCCGAAAATACCGATTTCAGCCCACTTTTGTCGGGTGGTACGAAAATTGCCCGAAAAGTCCAGATGAAATGTACGACCGCGAGATCCTTGTAGCATTCTTCTCCTAAATTTATGACTATGTCTCGGGTTCCGTGTCGGATTTCAAACCCTAGCCATCGTCTGGCCCGAAAATATCGATTTCGGGCCATTTTTGTCGGGTGGTACGAAAATCGCCTAAAAAGTCCAGATGAAATCGACGACCGCGAGATCCTTATAGCATTCTTCTCCTAAATTTATGATTTTGTCTTGGGTTCGCGTCGGATTTCAAACCTTAGCCATCGTCTGGCCCGAAAATACCGATTTCGGCCCATTTTTGTCGGGTGGTTCGAAAATCGCCTATAAAGTCCAGATGAAATCGACGACCGCGAGATCCTTGTAGCATTCTTCTCCTAAATTTATGACTGTGTCTCGGGTTCCGTGTTGGATTTCAAACCCTTGCCATCGTCAGCCCCGAAATTACTGATTTCGGCCCATTTTTGTCGGGTGGTATGAAAATCGCCCGAAAAGTCCAGATGAAATCTACGACCGCGAGATCCTTGTAGCATTCTTCTCCAAAATTTATGAATGTGTCTCGGGTTCCTTGTCGGATTTCAAACCCTAGCCATCGTCTAGCCCGAAAATACCGAGTTCGGCCCATTTTTGTCAGGTGGTACGAAAATCGCCCGAAAAGACCAGATGAAATCGACGAACGCGAGATCCTTGTAGCATTCTTCTCCTAAATTTATGACTGTGTCTCGAGTTCCGTGTCGGATTTCAAACCCTAGCCATTGTCTGGCCCGAAAAAACTTATTTCGGCCCATTTTTGTTGGGTGGTACGAACATTGCCCGTAAAGTCAAGATGAAATCGACGACCGCAAGATCCTTGTAGCATTCTTCTCCTAAATTTGTGACTGTATCTCAGGTTCCGTGTCGGATTTCAATTACTAGCCATAGTCTGGACCGAATATACCGATTTCGGCCCATTTTTGTCGGGTGGTACGAAAATCGCCGGAAAAGCCCATATGAAATCTACGACCGCGAGATCCTTGTAGCATTCTTCTCCTAAATTTATGACTGTGTCTCGGGTTCTGGGTCGGATTTCAAACCCTATCCATCGTCTGGCCCGATATTACCGATTTCAGCCCATTTTTGTCGGGTGGTACGAAAGTCGCCCGAAAAGTCCAGATGAAATCGACGATCGCGAGATCCTTGTAAAGTTCTTCTCCTATATTTTTGACTGTGTCTCGGGTTCCGTGTCGGTTTTCAAACCCTAGCCATCGATTGGCCCGAAAATACCGATTTCAGCCCACTTTTGTCGGGTGGTACGAAAATTGCCCGAAAAGTCCAGATGAAATGTACGACCGCGAGATGCTTGTAGCATTCTTCTCCTAAATTTATGACTATGTCTCGGGTTCCGTGTCGGATTTCAAACCCTAGCCATCGTCTGGCCCGAAAATATCGATTTCGGGCCATTTTTGTCGGGTGGTACGAAAATCGCCTGAAAAGTCCATATGAAATCGACGACCGCGAGATCCTTATAGCATTCTTCTCCTAAATTTATGATTGTGTCTTGGGTTCGCGTCGGATTTCAAACCTTAGCCATCGTCTGGCCCGAAAATACCGATTTCGGCCCATTTTTGTCGGGTGGTTCGAAAATCGCCTATAAAGTCCAGATGAAATCGACGACCGCGAGATCCTTGTAGCATTCTTCTCCTAAATTTATGATTGTGTCTCGGGTTCCGTGTTGGATTTCAAACCCTTGCCATCGTCAGCCCCGAAATTACTGATTTCGGCCCATTTTTGTCGGGTGGTATGAAAATCGCCCGAAAAGTCCAGATGAAATCTACGACCGCGAGATCCTTGTAGCATTCTTCTCCAAAATTTATGAATGTGTCTCGGGTTCCTTGTCGGATTTCAAACCCTAGCCATCGTCTAGCCCTAAAATACCGAGTTCAGCCCATTTATCAGGTGGTACGAAAATCGCCTGAAAAGACCAGATGAAATCGACGAACGCGAGATCCTTGTAGCATTCTTCTCCTAAATTTATGACTGTGTCTCGAGTTCCGTGTCGGATTTCAAACCCTAGCCATTGTCTGGCCCGAAAAAACTTATTTCGGCCCATTTTTGTTGGGTGGTACGAACATTGCCCGTAAAGTCAAGATGAAATCGACGACCGCAAGATCCTTGTAGCATTCTTCTCCTAAATTTATGACTGTATCTCAGGTTCCGTGTCGGATTTCAATTACTAGCCATAGTTTGGACCGAATATATCGATTTCGGGCCATTTTTGTCGGGTGGTACGAAAATCGCCTGAAAAGTCCAGATGAAATCGACGACCGCGAGATCCTTATAGCATTCTTCTCCTAAATTTATGATTGTGTCTTGGGTTCGCGTCGGATTTCAAACCTTAGCCATCGTCTGGCCCGAAAATACCGATTTCGGCCCATTTTTGTCGGGTGGTTCGAAAATCGCCTATAAAGTCCAGATGAAATCGACGACCGCGAGATCCTTGTAGCATTCTTCTCCTAAATTTATGACTGTGTCTCGGGTTCCGTGTTGGATTTCAAACCCTTGCCATCGTCAGCCCCGAAATTACTGATTTCGGCCCATTTTAGTCGGGTGGTATGAAAATCACCCGAAAAGTCCAGATGAAATCTACGACCGCGAGATCCTTGTAGCATTCTTCTCCAAAATTTATGAATGTGTCTCGGGTTCCTTGTCGGATTTCAAACCCTAGCCATCGTCTAGCCCGAAAATACCGAGTTCGGCCCATTTTTGTCAGGTGGTACGAAAATCGCCCGAAAAGACCAGATGAAATCGACGAACGCGAGATCCTTGTAGCATTCTTCTCCTAAATTTATGACTGTGTCTCGGGTTCCGTGTTGGATTTCAAACCCTAGCTATTGTCTGGCCCGAAGAAACTTATTTCGGCCCATTTTTGTTGGGTGGTACGAACATTGCCCGTAAAGTCCAGATGAAATCGACGACCGCAAGATCCTTGTAGCATTCTTCTCCTAAATTTATGACTGTATCTTAGGTTCCGTGTCGGATTTCAATTACTAGCCATAGTCTGGACCGAATATACCGATTTCGGCCCATTTTTGTCGGGTGGTACGAAAATCGCCCGAAAAGTCCATATGAAATCTACGACCGCGAGATCCTTGTAGCATTCTTCTCCTAAATTTATGACTGTGTCTCGGGTTCTGTGTCGGATTTCAAACCCTATCCATCGTCTGGCCCGATATTACCGATTTCGGCCCATTTTTGTCGGGTGGTACGAAAGTCGCCCGAAAAGTCCAGATATAATCGACGATCGCGAGATCCTTGTAACGTTCTTCTCCTATAATTTTGACTGTGTCTCGGGTTCCGTGTCGGTTTTCAAACCCTAGCCATCGTTTAGTCCGAAAATACCGATTTCGGCCCATTTTTGTCAGGTGGTACGAAAATTGCCCGAAAAGACCAGATGAAACCGACAACCGCGAGATCCTTGTAGCATTCTTTTCCTAAATTTATGAATGTGTCTCGGGTTCCGTGTCGGATTTCAAACCCTAGCCATCGTCTGGCCCGATATTACCGATTTCAGCCCATTTTTGTCGGGTCGTACGAAAATCGACCGAATAGTCCAGATGAAGTCGACGACCGCAAGATCCTTGTAGCATTCTTCTCCTAAATTTATGACTATGTCTCGGGTTCCGTGTCGGATTTCAAACCCTAGCCATCGTCTAGCCCGAAAATACCGATTTCGGCCCATTTTTGTTAGGTGGTACGAAAATCGCCCGAAAAGACCAGATGAAATCGACGACCGCGAGATCCTTATAACATTCTTCTCCTAAATTTATGATTGTGTCTTGGGTTCCGCGTCGGATTTCAAACCTTAGCCATCGTCTGGCCTGAAAATACCGATTTCGGCCCATTTTTGTCGGGTGGTTCGAAAATCGCCTGAAAAGTCCAGATGAAATCGACGACCGCGAGATCCTTGTAGCATTCTTCTCCTAAATTTATGACTGTGTCTCGGATTCCGTGTCGGATTTCATACCCTTGCCATCGTCAGCCCCGAAATTACCGATTTCGGCCCATTTTTGTCGGGTGGTATGAAAATCGCCCGAAAAGTCTAGATGAAATCTACGACCGCGAGATCCTTGTAGCATTCTTCTCCTAAATTTATGACTGTGTCTCGGGTTCTGTGTCGGATTTCAAACACTAGCCATCGATTGGCCCGAAAATACCGATTTCATCCCACTTTTGTCGGGTGGTACGAAAATTGCCCGAAAAGTCCAGATGAAATGTACGACCGCGAGATGCTTGTAGCATTCTTCTCCTAAATTTATGACTATGTCTCGGGTTCCGTGTCGGATTTCAAACCCTAGCCATCGTCTGGCCCGAAAATATCGATTTCGGGCCATTTTTGTCGGGTGGTACGAAAATCGCCTGAAAAGTCCATATGAAATCGACGACCGCGAGATCCTTATAGCATTCTTCTCCTAAATTTATGATTGTGTCTTGGGTTCGCGTCGGATTTCAAACCTTAGCCATCGTCTGGCCCGAAAATACCGATTTCGGCCCATTTTTGTCGGGTGGTTCGAAAATCGCCTATAAAGTCCAGATGAAATCGACGACCGCGAGATCCTTGTAGCATTCTTCTCCTAAATTTATGACTGTGTCTCGGGTTTCGTGTTGGATTTCAAACCCTTGCCATCGTCAGCCCCGAAATTACTGATTTCGGCCCATTTTAGTCGGGTGGTATGAAAATCACCTGAAAAGTCCAGATGAAATCTACGACCGCGAGATCCTTGTAGCATTCTTCTCCAAAATTTATGAATGTGTCTCGGGTTCCTTGTCGGATTTCAAACCCTGGCCATCGTCTAGCCCGAAAATACCGAGTTCGGCCCATTTTTGTCAGGTGGTACGAAAATCGCCCGAAAAGACCAGATGAAATCGACGAACGCGAGATCCTTGTAGCATTCTTCTCCTAAATTTATGACTGTGTCTCGGGTTCCGTGTCAGATTTCAAACCCTAGCCATTGTCTGGCCCGAAAAAACTTATTTCGGCCCATTTTTGTTGGGTGGTACGAACATTGCCCGTAAAGTCCAGATGAAATCGACGACCGCAAGATCCTTGTAGCATTCTTCTCCTAAATTTATGACTGTATCTCAGGTTCCGTGTCGGATTTCAATTACTAGCCATAGTCTGGACCGAATATACCGATTTCGGCCCATTTTTGTCGGGTGGTACGAAAATCGCCCGAAAAGTCCATATGAAATCTACGACCGCGAGATCCTTGTAGCATTCTTCTCCTAAATTTATGACTGTGTCTCGGGTTCTGTGTCGGATTTCAAACCCTATCCATCGTCTGGCCCGATATTACCGATTTCGGCCCATTTTTGTCGGGTGGTACGAAAGTCGCCCGAAAAGTCCAGATGAAATCGACGACCGCGAGATCCTTGTAGCATTCTTCTCCTAAATTTATGACTGTGTCTCGGGTTCCGTGTCGGATTTCAAACCCTTGCCATCGTCAGCCCCGAAATTACCGATTTCGGCCCATTTTTGTCGGGTGGTATGAAAATCGCCCGAAAAGTCTAGATGAAATCTACGACCGCGAGATCCTTATAGCATTCTTCTCCTAAATTTATGATTGTGTCTTGGGTTCGCGTCGGATTTCAAACCTTAGCCATCGTCTGGCCCGAAAATACCGATTTCGGCCCATTTTTGTCGGGTGGTTCGAAAATCGCCTATAAAGTCCAAATGAAATCGACGACCGCGAGATCCTTGTAGCATTCTTCTCCTAAATTTATGACTGTGTCTCGGGTTCCGTGTTGGATTTCAAACCCTTGCCATCGTTAGCCCCGAAATTACTGATTTCGGCCCATTTTTGTCGGGTGGTATGAAAATCGCCCGAAAAGTCCAGATGAAATCTACGACCGCGAGATCCTTGTAGCATTCTTCTCCTAAATTTATGAATGTGTCTCGGGTTCCGTGTCGGATTTCAAACCCTAGCCATCGTCTCGCCCGAAAATATCGATTTCGGGCCATTTTTGTCGGGTGGTACGAAAATCGCCCGAAAAGACCAGATGAAATCGACGACCGCGAGATCCTTATAACATTCTTCTCCTAAATTTATGATTGTGTCTTGGGTTCCGCATCGGATTTCAAACCTTAGCCATCGTCTGGCCTGAAAATACCGATTTCGGCCCATTTTTGTCGGGTGGTTCGAAAATCGCCTGAAAAGTCCAGATGAAATCGACGACCGCGAGATCCTTGTAGCATACTTCTCCTAAATTTATGACTGTGTCTCGGGTTCCGTGTCGGATTTCAAACCCTTGCCATCGTCAGCCCCGAAATTACCGATTTCGGCCCATTTTTGTCGGGTGGTATGAAAATCGCCCGAAAAGTCTAGATGAAATCTACGACCGCGAGATCCTTGTAGCATTCTTCTCCTAAATTTATGACTGTGTCTCGGGTTCCGTGTCGGATTTCAAACACTAGCGATCGATTGGCCCGAAAATACCGATTTCAGCCCACTTTTGTCGGGTGGTACGAAAATTGCCCGAAAAGTCCAGATGAAATGTACGACCGCGAGATGCTTGTAGCATTCTTCTCCTAAATTTATGACTATGTCTCGGGTTCCGTGTCGGATTTCAAACCCTAGCCATCGTCTGGCCCGAAAATATCGATTTCGGGCCATTTTTGTCGGGTGGTACGAAAATCGCCTGAAAAGTCCATATGAAATCGACGACCGCGAGATCCTTATAGCATTCTTCTCCTAAATTTATGATTGTGTCTTGGGTTCGCGTCGGATTTCAAACCTTAGCCATCGTCTGGCCCGAAAATACCGATTTCGGCCCATTTTTGTCGGGTGGTTCGAAAATCGCCTATAAAGTCCAGATGAAATCGACGACCGCGAGATCCTTGTAGCATTCTTCTCCTAAATTTATGACTGTGTCTCGGGTTTCGTGTTGGATTTCAAACCCTTGCCATCGTCAGCCCCGAAATTACTGATTTCGGCCCATTTTAGTCGGGTGGTATGAAAATCACCTGAAAAGTCCAGATGAAATCTACGACCGCGAGATCCTTGTAGCATTCTTCTCCAAAATTTATGAATGTGTCTCGGGTTCCTTGTCGGATTTCAAACCCTAGCCATCGTCTAGCCCGAAAATACCGAGTTCGGCCCATTTTTGTCAGGTGGTACGAAAATCGCCCGAAAAGACCAGATGAAATCGACGAACGCGAGATCCTTGTAGCATTCTTCTCCTAAATTTATGACTGTGTCTCGGGTTCCGTGTCAGATTTCAAACCCTAGCCATTGTCTGGCCCGAAAAAACTTATTTCGGCCCATTTTTGTTGGGTGGTACGAACATTGCCCGTAAAGTCCAGATGAAATCGACGACCGCAAGATCCTTGTAGCATTCTTCTCCTAAATTTATGACTGTATCTCAGGTTCCGTGTCGGATTTCAATTACTAGCCATAGTCTGGACCGAATATACCGATTTCTGCCCATTTTTGTCGGGTGGTACGAAAATCGCCCGAAAAGTCCATATGAAATCTACGACCGCGAGATCCTTGTAGCATTCTTCTCCTAAATTTATGACTGTGTCTCGGGTTCTGTGTCGGATTTCAAACCCTATCCATCGTCTGGCCCGATATTACCGATTTCGGCCCATTTTTGTCGGGTGGTACGAAAGTCGCCCGAAAAGTCCAGATGAAATCGACGATCGCGAGATCCTTGTAACGTTCTTCTCCTATATTTTTGACTGTGTCTCGGGTTCCGTGTCGGTTTTCAAACCCTAGCCATCGTCTGGCCCGAAAATACCGATTTCGGCCCATTTTTGTCGGGTGGTACGAAAATTGCCCGAAAAGTCCAGACGAAATCGACGACCGCGAGATCCTTGTAGCATTCTTTTCCTAAATTTATGAATGTGTCTCGGGTTCCGTGTCGGATTTCAAACCCTAGCCATCGTCTGGCCCGATATTACCGATTTCAGCCCATTTTTGTCGGGTCGTACGAAAATCGACCGAAAAGTCCAGATGAAGTCGACGACCGCAAGATCCTTGTAGCATTCTTCTCCTAAATTTATGACTATGTCTCGGGTTCCGTGTCGGATTTCAAACCCTAGCCATCGTCAAGCCCGAAAATACCGATTTCGGCCCATTTTTGTTAGGTGGTACGAAAATCGCCCGAAAAGACCAGATGAAATCGACGACCGCGAGATCCTTATAACATTCTTCTCCTAAATTTATGATTGTGTCTTGGGTTCCGCGTCGGATTTCAAACCTTAGCCATCGTCTGGCCTGAAAATATCGATTTCGGCACATTTTTGTCGGGTGGTTCGAAAATAGCCTGAAAAGTCCAGATGAAATCGACGACCGCGAGATCCTTGTAGCATTCTTCTCCTAAATTTATGACTGTGTCTCGGGTTCCGTGTCGGATTTCAAACCCTTGCCATCGTCAGCCCCGAAATTACCGATTTCGGCCCATTTTTGTCGGGTGGTATGAAAATCGCCCGAAAAGTCTAGATGAAATCTACGACCGCGAGATCCTTGTAGCATTCTTCTCCCAAATTTATGACTGTGTCTCGGGTTCCGTGTCGGATTTCAAACACTAGCCATCGATTGGCCCGAAAATACCGATTTCAGCCCACTTTTGTCGGGTGGTACGAAAATTGCCCGAAAAGTCCAGATGAAATGTACGACCGCGAGATCCTTGTAGCATTCTTCTCCTAAATTTATGACTATGTCTCGGGTTCCGTGTCGGATTTCAAACCCTAGCCATCGTCTGGCCCGAAAATATCGATTTCGGGCCATTTTTGTCGGGTGGTACGAAAATCGCCTGAAAAGTCCAGATGAAATCGACGACCGCGAGATCCTTATAGCATTCTTCTCCGAAATTTATGATTGTGTCTTGGGTTCGCGTCGGATTTCAAACCTTAGCCATCGTCTGGCCCTAAAATACCGATTTCGGCCCATTTTTGTCGGGTGGTTCGAAAATCGCCTATAAAGTCCAGATGAAATCGACGACCGCGAGATCCTTGTAGCATTCTTCTCCTAAATTTATGACTGTGTCTCGGGTTCCGTGTTGGATTTCAAACCCTTGCCATCGTCAGCCCCGAAATTACTGATTTCGGCCCATTTTTGTCGGGTGGTATGAAAATCGCCCGAAAAGTCCAGATGAAATCTACGACCGCGAGATCCTTGTAGCATTCTTCTCCAAAATTTATGAATGTGTCTCGGGTTCCTTGTCGGATTTCAAACCCTAGCCATCGTCTAGCCCGAAAATACCGAGTTCGGCCCATTTTTGTCAGGTGGTACGAAAATCGCCCGAAAAGACCAGATGAAATCGACGAACGCGAGATCCTTGTAGCATTCTTCTCCTAAATTTATGACTGTGTCTCGAGTTCCGTGTCGGATTTCAAACCCTAGCCATTGTCTGGCCCGAAAAAACTTATTTCGGCCCATTTTTGTTGGGTGGTACGAACATTGCCCGTAAAGTCAAGATGAAATCGACGACCGCAAGATCCTTGTAGCATTCTTCTCCTAAATTTATGACTGTATCTCAGGTTCCGTGTCGGATTTCAATTACTAGCCATAGTCTGGACCGAATATACCGATTTCGGCCCATTTTTGTCGGGTGGTACGAAAATCGCCCGAAAAGTCCATATGAAATCTACGACCGCGAGATCCTTGTAGCATTCTTCTCCTAAATTTATGACTGTGTCTCGGGTTCTGTGTCGGATTTCAAACCCTATCCATCGTCTGGCCCGATATTACCGATTTCGGCCCATTTTTGTCGGGTGGTACGAAAGTCGCCCGAAAAGTCCAGATGAAATCGACGATCGCGAGATCCTTGTAACGTTCTTCTCCTATAATTTTGACTGTGTCTCGGGTTCCGTGTCGGTTTTCAAACCCTAGCCATCGTTTAGTCCGAAAATACCGATTTCGGCCCATTTTTGTCAGGTGGTACGAAAATTGCCCGAAAAGACCAGATGAAATCGACAACCGCGAGATCCTTGTAGCATTCTTTTCCTAAATTTATGAATGTGTCTCGGGTTCCGTGTCGGATTTCAAACCCTAGCCATCGTCTAGCCCGATATTACCGATTTCAGCCCATTTTTGTCGGGTCGTACGAAAATCGACCGAAAAGTCCAGATGAAGTCGACGACCGCAAGATCCTTGTAGCATTCTTCTCCTAAATTTATGACTATGTCTCGGTTCCGTGTCGGATTTCAAACCCTAGCCATCGTCTAGCCCGAAAATACCGATTTCGGCCCATTTTTGTTAGGTGGTACGAAAATCGCCCGAAAAGACCAGATGAAATCGACGACCGCGAGATCCTTATAACATTCTTCTCCTAAATTTATGATTGTGTCTTGGGTTCCGCGTCGGATTTCAAACCTTAGCCATCGTCTGGCCTGAAAATACCGATTTCGGCCCATTTTTGTCGGGTGGTTCGAAAATCGCCTGAAAAGTCCAGATGAAATCGACGACCGCGAGATCCTTGTAGCATTCTTCTCCTAAATTTATGACTGTGTCTCGGATTCCGTGTCGGATTTCATACCCTTGCCATCGTCAGCCCCGAAATTACCGATTTCGGCCCATTTTTGTCGGGTGGTATGAAAATCGCCCGAAAAGTCTAGATGAAATCTACGACCGCGAGATCCTTGTAGCATTCTTCTCCTAAATTTATGACTGTGTCTCGGGTTCTGTGTCGGATTTCAAACACTAGCCATCGATTGGCCCGAAAATACCGATTTCATCCCACTTTTGTCGGGTGGTACGAAAATTGCCCGAAAAGTCCAGATGAAATGTACGACCGCGAGATGCTTGTAGCATTCTTCTCCTAAATTTATGACTATGTCTCGGGTTCCGTGTCGGATTTCAAACCCTAGCCATCGTCTGGCCCGAAAATATCGATTTCGGGCCATTTTTGTCGGGTGGTACGAAAATCGCCTGAAAAGTCCATATGAAATCGACGACCGCGAGATCCTTATAGCATTCTTCTCCTAAATTTATGATTGTGTCTTGGGTTCGCGTCGGATTTCAAACCTTAGCCATCGTCTGGCCCGAAAATACCGATTTCGGCCCATTTTTGTCGGGTGGTTCGAAAATCGCCTATAAAGTCCAGATGAAATCGACGACCGCGAGATCCTTGTAGCATTCTTCTCCTAAATTTATGACTGTGTCTCGGGTTTCGTGTTGGATTTCAAACCCTTGCCATCGTCAGCCCCGAAATTACTGATTTCGGCCCATTTTAGTCGGGTGGTATGAAAATCACCTGAAAAGTCCAGATGAAATCTACGACCGCGAGATCCTTGTAGCATTCTTCTCCAAAATTTATGAATGTGTCTCGGGTTCCTTGTCGGATTTCAAACCCTGGCCATCGTCTAGCCCGAAAATACCGAGTTCGGCCCATTTTTGTCAGGTGGTACGAAAATCGCCCGAAAAGACCAGATGAAATCGACGAACGCGAGATCCTTGTAGCATTCTTCTCCTAAATTTATGACTGTGTCTCGGGTTCCGTGTCAGATTTCAAACCCTAGCCATTGTCTGGCCCGAAAAAACTTATTTCGGCCCATTTTTGTTGGGTGGTACGAACATTGCCCGTAAAGTCCAGATGAAATCGACGACCGCAAGATCCTTGTAGCATTCTTCTCCTAAATTTATGACTGTATCTCAGGTTCCGTGTCGGATTTCAATTACTAGCCATAGTCTGGACCGAATATACCGATTTCTGCCCATTTTTGTCGGGTGGTACGAAAATCGCCCGAAAAGTCCATATGAAATCTACGACCGCGAGATCCTTGTAGCATTCTTCTCCTAAATTTATGACTGTGTCTCGGGTTCTGTGTCGGATTTCAAACCCTATCCATCGTCTGGCCCGATATTACCGATTTCGGCCCATTTTTGTCGGGTGGTACGAAAGTCGCCCGAAAAGTCCAGATGAAATCGACGATCGCGAGATCCTTGTAACGTTCTTCTCCTATATTTTTGACTGTGTCTCGGGTTCCGTGTCGGTTTTCAAACCCTAGCCATCGTTTAGCCCGAAAATACCGATTTCGGCCCATTTTTGTCAGGTGGTACGAAAATTGCCCGAAAGGACCAGTTGAAATCGACGACCGCGAGATCCTTGTAGCATTCTTTTCCTAAATTTATGAATGTGTCTCGGGTTCCGTGTCGGATTTCAAACCCTAGCCATCGTCTGGCCCGAAAATATCGATTTCGGCCCATTTTTGTCGGGTGGTTCGAAAATCGCCTGAAAAGTCCAGATGAAATCGACGACCGCGAGATCCTTGTAGCATTCTTCTCCTAAATTTATGACTGTCTCTCGGGTTCCGTGTCGGATTTCAAACCCTTGCCATCGTCAGCCCCGAAATTACCGATTTCGTCCCATTTTTGTCGGGTGGTATGAAAATCGCCCGAAAAGTCTAGATGAAATCTACGACCGCGAGATCCTTGTAGCATTCTTCTCCTAAATTTATGACTGTGTCTCGGGTTCCGTGTCGGATTTCAAACACTAGCCATCGATTGGCCCGAAAATACCGATTTCAGCCCACTTTTGTCGGGTGGTACGAAAATTGCCCGAAAAGTCCAGATGAAATGTACGACCGCGAGATCCTTGTAGCATTCTTCTCCTAAATTTATGACTATGTCTCGGGTTCCGTGTCGGATTTCAAACCCTAGCCATCGTCTGGCCCGAAAATATCGATTTCGGGCCATTTTTGTCGGGTGGTACGAAAATCGCCTAAAAAGTCCAGATGAAATCGACGACCGCGAGATCCTTATAGCATTCTTCTCCTAAATTTATGATTTTGTCTTGGGTTCGCGTCGGATTTCAAACCTTAGCCATCGTCTGGCCCGAAAATACCGATTTCGGCCCATTTTTGTCGGGTGGTTCGAAAATCGCCTATAAAGTCCAGATGAAATCGACGACCGCGAGATCCTTGTAGCATTCTTCTCCTAAATTTATGACTGTGTCTCGGGTTCCGTGTTGGATTTCAAACCCTTGCCATCGTCAGCCCCGAAATTACTGATTTCGGCCCATTTTTGTCGGGTGGTATGAAAATCGCCCGAAAAGTCCAGATGAAATCTACGACCGCGAGATCCTTGTAGCATTCTTCTCCAAAATTTATGAATGTGTCTCGGGTTCCTTGTCGGATTTCAAACCCTAGCCATCGTCTAGCCCGAAAATACCGAGTTCGGCCCATTTTTGTCAGGTGGTACGAAAATCGCCCGAAAAGACCAGATGAAATCGACGAACGCGAGATCCTTGTAGCATTCTTCTCCTAAATTTATGACTGTGTCTCGAGTTCCGTGTCGGATTTCAAACCCTAGCCATTGTCTGGCCCGAAAAAACTTATTTCGGCCCATTTTTGTTGGGTGGTACGAACATTGCCCGTAAAGTCAAGATGAAATCGACGACCGCAAGATCCTTGTAGCATTCTTCTCCTAAATTTGTGACTGTATCTCAGGTTCCGTGTCGGATTTCAATTACTAGCCATAGTCTGGACCGAATATACCGATTTCGGCCCATTTTTGTCGGGTGGTACGAAAATCGCCGGAAAAGCCCATATGAAATCTACGACCGCGAGATCCTTGTAGCATTCTTCTCCTAAATTTATGACTGTGTCTCGGGTTCTGGGTCGGATTTCAAACCCTATCCATCGTCTGGCCCGATATTACCGATTTCAGCCCATTTTTGTCGGGTGGTACGAAAGTCGCCCGAAAAGTCCAGATGAAATCGACGATCGCGAGATCCTTGTAAAGTTCTTCTCCTATATTTTTGACTGTGTCTCGGGTTCCGTGTCGGTTTTCAAACCCTAGCCATCGATTGGCCCGAAAATACCGATTTCAGCCCACTTTTGTCGGGTGGTACGAAAATTGCCCGAAAAGTCCAGATGAAATGTACGACCGCGAGATGCTTGTAGCATTCTTCTCCTAAATTTATGACTATGTCTCGGGTTCCGTGTCGGATTTCAAACCCTAGCCATCGTCTGGCCCGAAAATATCGATTTCGGGCCATTTTTGTCGGGTGGTACGAAAATCGCCTGAAAAGTCCATATGAAATCGACGACCGCGAGATCCTTATAGCATTCTTCTCCTAAATTTATGATTGTGTCTTGGGTTCGCGTCGGATTTCAAACCTTAGCCATCGTCTGGCCCGAAAATACCGATTTCGGCCCATTTTTGTCGGGTGGTTCGAAAATCGCCTATAAAGTCCAGATGAAATCGACGACCGCGAGATCCTTGTAGCATTCTTCTCCTAAATTTATGATTGTGTCTCGGGTTCCGTGTTGGATTTCAAACCCTTGCCATCGTCAGCCCCGAAATTACTGATTTCGGCCCATTTTTGTCGGGTGGTATGAAAATCGCCCGAAAAGTCCAGATGAAATCTACGACCGCGAGATCCTTGTAGCATTCTTCTCCAAAATTTATGAATGTGTCTCGGGTTCCTTGTCGGATTTCAAACCCTAGCCATCGTCTAGCCCTAAAATACCGAGTTCAGCCCATTTATCAGGTGGTACGAAAATCGCCTGAAAAGACCAGATGAAATCGACGAACGCGAGATCCTTGTAGCATTCTTCTCCTAAATTTATGACTGTGTCTCGAGTTCCGTGTCGGATTTCAAACCCTAGCCATTGTCTGGCCCGAAAAAACTTATTTCGGCCCATTTTTGTTGGGTGGTACGAACATTGCCCGTAAAGTCAAGATGAAATCGACGACCGCAAGATCCTTGTAGCATTCTTCTCCTAAATTTATGACTGTATCTCAGGTTCCGTGTCGGATTTCAATTACTAGCCATAGTTTGGACCGAATATATCGATTTCGGGCCATTTTTGTCGGGTGGTACGAAAATCGCCTGAAAAGTCCAGATGAAATCGACGACCGCGAGATCCTTATAGCATTCTTCTCCTAAATTTATGATTGTGTCTTGGGTTCGCGTCGGATTTCAAACCTTAGCCATCGTCTGGCCCGAAAATACCGATTTCGGCCCATTTTTGTCGGGTGGTTCGAAAATCGCCTATAAAGTCCAGATGAAATCGACGACCGCGAGATCCTTGTAGCATTCTTCTCCTAAATTTATGACTGTGTCTCGGGTTCCGTGTTGGATTTCAAACCCTTGCCATCGTCAGCCCCGAAATTACTGATTTCGGCCCATTTTAGTCGGGTGGTATGAAAATCACCCGAAAAGTCCAGATGAAATCTACGACCGCGAGATCCTTGTAGCATTCTTCTCCAAAATTTATGAATGTGTCTCGGGTTCCTTGTCGGATTTCAAACCCTAGCCATCGTCTAGCCCGAAAATACCGAGTTCGGCCCATTTATCAGGTGGTACGAAAATCGCCCGAAAAGACTAGATGAAATCGACGAACGCGAGATCCTTGTAGCATTCTTCTCCTAAATTTATGACTGTGTCTCGAGTTCCGTGTCGGATTTCAAACCCTAGCCATTGTCTGTCCCGAAAAAACTTATTTCGGCCCATTTTTGTTGGGTGGTACGAACATTGCCCGTAAAGTCAAGATGAAATCGACGACCGCAAGATCCTTGTAGCATTCTTCTCCTAAATTTATGACTGTATCTCAGGTTCCGTGTCGGATTTCAATTACTAGCCATAGTCTGGACCGAATATACCGATTTCGGCCCATTTTTGTCGGGTGGTACGAAAATCGCCCGAAAAGTCCATATGAAATCTACGACCGCGAGATCCTTGTAGCATTCTTCTCCTAAATTTATGACTGTGTCTCGGGTTCTGTGTCAGATTTCAAACCCTATCCATCGTCTGGCCCAATATTACCGATTTCGGCCCATTTTTGTCGGGTGGTACGAAAGTCGCCCGAAAAGTCCAGATGAAATCGACGATCGCGAGATCCTTGCAACGTTCTTCTCCTATATTTTTGACTGTGTCTCGGGTTCCGTGTCGGTTTTCAAACCCTAGCCATCGTTTAGACCGAAAATACCGATTTCGGCCCATTTTTGTCAGGTGGTACGAAAATTGCCCGAAAAGACCAGATGAAATCGACGACCGCGAGATCCTTGTAGCATTCTTTTCCTAAATTTATGAATGTGTCTCGGATTTCAAACCCTAGCCATCGTCTGGCCCGATATTACCGATTTCAGCCCATTTTTGTCGGGTCGTACGAAAATCGACCGAAAAGTCCAGATGAAGTCGACGACCGCAAGATCCTTGTAGCATTCTTCTCCTAAACTTATGACTATGTCTCGGGTTCCGTGTCGGATTCCAAACCCTAGCCATCATCTAGCCCGAAAATACCGATTTCGGCCCATTTTTGTTAGGTGGTACGAAAATCGCCCGAAAAGACCAGATGAAATCGACGACCGCGAGATCCTTATAACATTGTTCTCTTAAATTTATGATTGTGTCTTGGGTTCCGCGTCGGATTTAAAACCTTAGCCATCGTCTGGACTGAAAATACCGATTTCGGCCCATTTTTGTCGGGTGGTTCGAAAATCGCCTGAAAAGTCCACATGAAATCGACGACCGCGAGATCCTTGTAGCATTCTTCTCCTAAATTTATGACTGTGTCTCGGGTTCCGTGTCGGATTTCAAACCCTTGACATCGTCAGCCCCGAAATTACCGATTTCGGCCCATTTTTGTCGGGTGGTATGATAATCGCCCGAAAAGTCTAGATTAAATCTACGACCGCGAGGTCCTTGTAGCATTCTTCTCCTAAATTTATGACTGTGTCTCGGGTCCCGTGTCGGATTTCAAACACTAGCCATCGATTGGCCCGAAAATACCGATTTCAGCCCACTTTTGTCGGGTGGTACGAAAATTTCCCGACAAGTCCAGATGAAATGTACGACCGCGAGATCCTTGTAGCATTCTTCTCCTAAATTTATGACTATGTCTCGGGTTCCGTGTCGGATTTCAAACCCTAGCCATCGTCTGGCCCGAAAATATCGATTTCGGGCCATCTTTGTCGGGTGGTACGAAAATCGCCTGAAAAGTCCAGATGAAATCGACGACCGCGAGATCCTTATAGCATTCTTCTCCTAAATTTATGATTGTGTCTTGGGTTCGCGTCGGATTTCAAACCTTAGCCATCGTCTGGCCCGAAAATACCGATTTCGGCCCATTTTTGTCGGGTGGTTCGAAAATCGCCTATAAAGTCCAGATGAAATCGACGACCGCGAGATCCTTGTAGCATTCTTCTCCTAAATTTATGACTGTGTCTCGGGTTCCGTGTTGGATTTCAAACCCTTGCCATCGTCAGCCCCGAAATTACTGATTTCGGCCCATTTTTGTCGGGTGGTATGAAAATCGCCCGAAAAGTCCAGATGAAATCTACGACCGCGAGATCCTTGTAGCATTCTTCTCCAAAATTTATGAATGTGTCTCGGGTTCCTTGTCGGATTTCAAACCCTAGCCATCGTCTAGCCCGAAAATACCGAGTTCGGCCCATTTTTGTCAAGTGGTACGAAAATCGCCCGAAAAGACCAGATGAAATCGACGAACGCGAGATCCTTGTAGCATTCTTCTCCTAAATTTATGACTGTGTCTCGGGTTCCGTGTCGGATTTCAAACCCTAGCCATTGTCTGGCCCGAAAAAACTTATTTCGGCCTATTTTTGTTTGGTGGTACGAACATTGCCCGTAAAGTCCAGATGAAATCGACGACCGCAAGATCCTTGTAGCATTCTTCTCCTAAATTTATGACTGTATCTCAGGTTCCGTGTCGGATTTCAATTACTAGCCATAGTCTGGACCGAATATACCGATTTCGGCCCATTTTTGTCGGGTGGTACGAAAGTCGCCCGAAAAGTCCAGATGAAATCGACGATCGCGAGATCCTTGTAACGTTCTTCTCCTATATTTTTGACTGTGTCTCGGGTTCCATGTCGGTTTTCAAACCCTAGCCATTGTTTAGCCCGAAAATACCGATTTCGGCCAATTTTTGTCAGGTGGTACGAAAATTGCCCGAAAAGACCAGATGAAATCGACGACCGCGAGATCCTTGTAGCATTCTTTTCCTAAATTTATGAATGTGTCTCGGGTTCCGTGTCGGATTTCAAACCTTAGACATCGTATGGCCCGAAAATACCGATTTCGGCACATTTTTGTCGGGTCGTACGAAAATCAACCGAAAAGTCCAGATGAAGTTGACGACCGCAAGATCCTTGTAGCTTTCTTCTCCTAAATTTATGACTGTATCTCGGGTTCCGTGTCGGATTTCAAACACTAGCCATAGTCTGGACCGAAAATACCGATTTCGGCCCATTTTTGTCGGGTGGTACGAAAATCGCCCGAAAAGTCCATATGAAATCTACGACCGCGAGATCCTTGTAGCATTCTTCTCCTAAATTTATGACTGTGTCTCGGGTTCTGTGTCGGATTTCAAACCCTATCCATCGTCTGGCCCGATATTACCGATTTCAGCCCATTTTTGTCAGGTGGTACGAAAGTCGCCCGAAAAGTCCAGATGAAATCGACGATCGCGAGATCCTTGTAACGTTCTTCTCCTATATTTTTGATTGTGTCTCGGGTTCCGTGTCGGTTTTCAAACCCTAGCCATCGTCTGGCCCGAAAATACCGATTGCGGCCCATTTTTGTCAGGTGGTACGAAAATTGCCCGAAAAGACCAGATGAAATTGACGACCGCGAGATCCTTGTAGCATTCTTTTCCTAAATTTATGACTGTGTCTCGGGTTCCGTGTCGGATTTCAAACCCTAGCCATCGTCTGGCCCGATATTACCGATTTCAGCCCATTTTTGTCGGGTCGTACGAAAATCGACCGAAAAGTCCAGATGAAGTCGACGACCGCAAGATCCTTGTAGCATTCTTCTCCTAAATTTATGACTATGTCTCGGGTTCTGTGTCGGATTTCAAACCCTAGCCATCGTCTAGCCCGAAAATACCGATTTCGGCCCATTTTTGTCAGGTGGTACGAAAATCGCCCGAAAAGAACAGATGAAATCGACGACTGCGAGATCCTTATAACATTCTTCTCCTAAATTTATGATTGTGTCTTGGGTTCCGCGTCGGATTTCAAACCTTAGCCATCGTTTGGCCTGAAAATACCGATTTCGGCCCATTTTTGTCGGGTGGTTCGAAAATCGCCTGAAAAGTCCACATGAAATCGACGACCGCGAGATCCTTGTAGCATTCTTCTCCTAAATTTATGACTGTGTCTCGGGTTCCGTGTCGGATTTCAAACCCTTGCCATCGTCAGCCCCGAAATTACCGATTTCGGCCCATTTTTGTCGGGTGGTATGAAAATCGCCCGAAAAGTCTAGATGAAATCTACGACCGCGAGATCCTTGTAGCATTCTTCTCCTAAATTTATGACTGTGTCTCGGGTTCCGTGCCGGATTTCAAACACTAGCCATCGATTGGCCCGAAAATACCTATTTCAGCCCACTTTTGTCGGGTGGTACGAAAATTGCCCGAAAAGTCCAGATGAAATGTACGACCGCGAGATCCTTGTAGCATTCTTCTCCTAAATTTATGACTGTATCTCAGGTTCCGTGTCGGATTTCAATTACTAGCCATAGTCTGGACCGAATATACCGATTTCGGCCTATTTTTGTCGGGTGGTACGAAAATCGCCCGAAAAGTCCATATGAAATCTACGATCGCGAGATCCTTGTAGCATTCTTCTCCTAAATTTATGACTGTGTCTCGGGTTCTGTGTCGGATTTCAAACCCTATCCATCGTCTGGCCCGATATTACCGATTTCGGCCCATTTTTGTCGGGTGGTACGAAAGTCGCCCGAAAAGTCCAGATGAAATCGACGATCGCGAGATCCTTGTAACGTTCTTCTCCTATATTTTTGACTGTGTCTCGGGTTCCGTGTCGGTTTTCAAACCCTAGCCATCGTTTAGCCCGAAAATACCGATTTCGGCCCATTTTTGTCAGGTGGTACGAAAATTTCCCGAAAAGACCAGATGAAATCGACGACCGCGAGATCCTTGTAGCATTCTTTTCCTAAATTTATGAATGTGTCTCGGGTTCCGTGTCGGATTTCAAACCCTAGCCATCGTCTGGCCCGATATTACCGATTTCAGCCCATTTTTGTCGGGTCGTACGAAAATCGACCGAAAAGTCCAGATGAAGTCGACGACCGAAAGATCCTTGTAGCATTCTTCTCCTAAATTTATGACTATGTCTCAGGTTCCGTGTCGGATTTCAAACCCTAGCCATCGTCTAGCCCGAAAATACCGATTTCGGCCCATTTTTGTTAGGTGGTACGAAAATCGCTTGAAAAGACCAGATGAAATCGACGACCGCGAGATCCTTATAACATTCTTCTCCTAAATTTATGATTGTGTCTTGGGTTCCGCGTCGGATTTCAAACCTTAGCCATCGTCTGGCCTGAAAATACCGATTTCGGCCCATTTTTGTCGGGTGGTTCGAAAATCGCCTGAAAAGTCCAGATGAAATCGACGACCGCGAAATCCTTGTAGCATTCTTCTCCTAAATTTATGACTGTGTCTCGGGTTCCGTGTCGGATTTCAAACCCTTGCCATCGTCAGCCCCGAAATTACCGATTTCGGCCCATTTTTGTCAGGTGGTATGAAAATCGCCCGAAAAGTCTAGATGAAATCTACGACCGCGAGATCCTTGTAGCATTCTTCTCCTAAATTTATGACTGTGTCTCGGGTTCCGTGTCGGATTTCAAACACTAGCCATCGATTGGCCCGAAAATACCGATTTCAGCCCACTTTTGTCGGGTGGTACGAAAATTGCCCGAAAAGTCCAGATGAAATGTACGACCGCGAGATCCTTGTAGCATTCTTCTCCTAAATTTATGACTATGTCTCGGGTTCCGTGTCGGATTTCAAACCCTAGCCATCGTCTGGCCCGAAAATATCGATTTCGGGCCATTTTTGTCGGGTGGTACGAAAATCGCCTAAAAAGTCCAGATGAAATCGACGACCGCGAGATCCTTATAGCATTCTTCTCCTAAATTTATGATTTTGTCTTGGGTTCGCGTCGGATTTCAAACCTTAGCCATCGTCTGGCCCGAAAATACCGATTTCGGCCCATTTTTGTCGGGTGGTTCGAAAATCGCCTATAAAGTCCAGATGAAATCGACGACCGCGAGATCCTTGTAGCATTCTTCTCCTAAATTTATGACTGTGTCTCGGGTTCCGTGTTGGATTTCAAACCCTTGCCATCGTCAGCCCCGAAATTACTGATTTCGGCCCATTTTTGTCGGGTGGTATGAAAATCGCCCGAAAAGTCCAGATGAAATCTACGACCGCGAGATCCTTGTAGCATTCTTCTCCAAAATTTATGAATGTGTCTCGGGTTCCTTGTCGGATTTCAAACCCTAGCCATCGTCTAGCCCGAAAATACCGAGTTCGGCCCATTTTTGTCAGGTGGTACGAAAATCGCCCGAAAAGACCAGATGAAATCGACGAACGCGAGATCCTTGTAGCATTCTTCTCCTAAATTTATGACTGTGTCTCGAGTTCCGTGTCGGATTTCAAACCCTAGCCATTGTCTGGCCCGAAAAAACTTATTTCGGCCCATTTTTGTTGGGTGGTACGAACATTGCCCGTAAAGTCAAGATGAAATCGACGACCGCAAGATCCTTGTAGCATTCTTCTCCTAAATTTGTGACTGTATCTCAGGTTCCGTGTCGGATTTCAATTACTAGCCATAGTCTGGACCGAATATACCGATTTCGGCCCATTTTTGTCGGGTGGTACGAAAATCGCCGGAAAAGCCCATATGAAATCTACGACCGCGAGATCCTTGTAGCATTCTTCTCCTAAATTTATGACTGTGTCTCGGGTTCTGGGTCGGATTTCAAACCCTATCCATCGTCTGGCCCGATATTACCGATTTCAGCCCATTTTTGTCGGGTGGTACGAAAGTCGCCCGAAAAGTCCAGATGAAATCGACGATCGCGAGATCCTTGTAAAGTTCTTCTCCTATATTTTTGACTGTGTCTCGGGTTCCGTGTCGGTTTTCAAACCCTAGCCATCGATTGGCCCGAAAATACCGATTTCAGCCCACTTTTGTCGGGTGGTACGAAAATTGCCCGAAAAGTCCAGATGAAATGTACGACCGCGAGATGCTTGTAGCATTCTTCTCCTAAATTTATGACTATGTCTCGGGTTCCGTGTCGGATTTCAAACCCTAGCCATCGTCTGGCCCGAAAATATCGATTTCGGGCCATTTTTGTCGGGTGGTACGAAAATCGCCTGAAAAGTCCATATGAAATCGACGACCGCGAGATCCTTATAGCATTCTTCTCCTAAATTTATGATTGTGTCTTGGGTTCGCGTCGGATTTCAAACCTTAGCCATCGTCTGGCCCGAAAATACCGATTTCGGCCCATTTTTGTCGGGTGGTTCGAAAATCGCCTATAAAGTCCAGATGAAATCGACGACCGCGAGATCCTTGTAGCATTCTTCTCCTAAATTTATGATTGTGTCTCGGGTTCCGTGTTGGATTTCAAACCCTTGCCATCGTCAGCCCCGAAATTACTGATTTCGGCCCATTTTTGTCGGGTGGTATGAAAATCGCCCGAAAAGTCCAGATGAAATCTACGACCGCGAGATCCTTGTAGCATTCTTCTCCAAAATTTATGAATGTGTCTCGGGTTCCTTGTCGGATTTCAAACCCTAGCCATCGTCTAGCCCTAAAATACCGAGTTCAGCCCATTTATCAGGTGGTACGAAAATCGCCTGAAAAGACCAGATGAAATCGACGAACGCGAGATCCTTGTAGCATTCTTCTCCTAAATTTATGACTGTGTCTCGAGTTCCGTGTCGGATTTCAAACCCTAGCCATTGTCTGGCCCGAAAAAACTTATTTCGGCCCATTTTTGTTGGGTGGTACGAACATTGCCCGTAAAGTCAAGATGAAATCGACGACCGCAAGATCCTTGTAGCATTCTTCTCCTAAATTTATGACTGTATCTCAGGTTCCGTGTCGGATTTCAATTACTAGCCATAGTCTGGACCGAATATATCGATTTCGGGCCATTTTTGTCGGGTGGTACGAAAATCGCCTGAAAAGTCCAGATGAAATCGACGACCGCGAGATCCTTATAGCATTCTTCTCCTAAATTTATGATTGTGTCTTGGGTTCGCGTCGGATTTCAAACCTTAGCCATCGTCTGGCCCGAAAATACCGATTTCGGCCCATTTTTGTCGGGTGGTTCGAAAATCGCCTATAAAGTCCAGATGAAATCGACGACCGCGAGATCCTTGTAGCATTCTTCTCCTAAATTTATGACTGTGTCTCGGGTTCCGTGTTGGATTTCAAACCCTTGCCATCGTCAGCCCCGAAATTACTGATTTCGGCCCATTTTAGTCGGGTGGTATGAAAATCACCCGAAAAGTCCAGATGAAATCTACGACCGCGAGATCCTTGTAGCATTCTTCTCCAAAATTTATGAATGTGTCTCGGGTTCCTTGTCGGATTTCAAACCCTAGCCATCGTCTAGCCCGAAAATACCGAGTTCGGCCCATTTTTGTCGGGTGGTACGAAAATCGCCCGAAAAGACCAGATGAAATCGACGAACGCGAGATCCTTGTAGCATTCTTCTCCTAAATTTATGACTGTGTCTCGGGTTCCGTGTCGGATTTCAAACCCTAGCCATTGTCTGGCCCGAAAAAACTTATTTCGGCCCATTTTTGTTGGGTGGTACGAACATTGCCCGTAAAGTCCAGATGAAATCGACGACCGCAAGATCCTTGTAGCATTCTTCTCCTAAATTTATGACTGTATCTCAGGTTCCGTGTCGGATTTCAATTACTAGCCATAGTCTGGACCGAATATACCGATTTCGGCCCATTTTTGTCGGGTGGTACGAAAATCGCCTGAAAAGTCCATATGAAATCTACGACCGCGAGATCCTTGTAGGATTCTTCTCCTAAATTTATGACTGTGTCTCGGGTTCTGTGTCGGATTTCAAACCCTATCCATCGTCTGGCCCGATATTACCGATTTCGGCCCATTTTTGTCGGGTGGTACGAAAGTCGCCCGAAAAGTCCAGATGAAATCGACGATCGCGAGATCCTTGTAACGTTCTTCTCCTATATTTTTGACTGTGTCTCGGGTTCCGTGTCGGTTTTCAAACCCTAGCCATCGTTTAGCTTGAAAATACCGATTTCGGCCCATTTTTGTCAGGTGGTACGAAAATCGCCCGAAAAGACCAGTTGAAATCGACGACCGCGAGATCCTTGTAGCATTCTTCTCCTAAATTTATGACTGTGTCTCGGGTTCCGTGTCGGATTTCAAACCCTAGCCATTGTCTGGCCCGAAGAAACTTATTTCGGCCCATTTTTGTTGGGTGGTACGAACATTGCCCGTAAAGTCCAGATGAAATCGACGACCGCAAGATCCTTGTAGCATTCTTCTCCTAAATTTATGACTGTATCTCAGGTTCCGTGTCGGATTTCAATTACTAGCCATAGTCTGGACCGAATATACCGATTTCGGCCCATTTTTGTCGGGTGGTACGAAAATCGCCCGAAAAGTCCATATGAAATCTACGACCGCGAGATCCTTGTAGCATTCTTCTCCTAAATTTATGACTGTGTCTCGGGTTCTGTGTCGGATTTCAAACCCTATCCATCGTCTGGCCCGATATTACCGATTTCGGCCCATTTTTGTCGGGTGGTACGAAAGTCGCCCGAAAAGTCCAGATGAAATCGACGATCGCGAGATCCTTGTAACGTTCTTCTCCTATAATTTTGACTGTGTCTCGGGTTCCGTGTCGGTTTTCAAACCCTAGCCATCGTTTAGTCCGAAAATACCGATTTCGGCCCATTTTTGTCAGGTGGTACGAAAATTGCCCGAAAAGACCAGATGAAACCGACAACCGCGAGATCCTTGTAGCATTCTTTTCCTAAATTTATGAATGTGTCTCGGGTTCCGTGTCGGATTTCAAACCCTAGCCATCGTCTGGCCCGATATTACCGATTTCAGCCCATTTTTGTCGGGTCGTACGAAAATCGACCGAAAAGTCCAGATGAAGTCGACGACCGCAAGATCCTTGTAGCATTCTTCTCCTAAATTTATGACTGTGTCTCGGGTTCCGTGTCGGATTTCAAACACTAGCCATCGATTGGCCCGAAAATACCGATTTCAGCCCACTTTTGTCGGGTGGTACGAAAATTGCCCGAAAAGTCCAGATGAAATGTACGACCGCGAGATCCTTGTAGCATTCTTCTCCTAAATTTATGACTATGTCTCGGGTTCCGTGTCGGATTTCAAACCCTAGCCATCGTCTGGCCCGAAAATATCGATTTCGGGCCATTTTTGTCGGGTGGTACGAAAATCGCCTAAAAAGTCCAGATGAAATCGACGACCGCGAGATCCTTATAGCATTCTTCTCCTAAATTTATGATTTTGTCTTGGGTTCGCGTCGGATTTCAAACCTTAGCCATCGTCTGGCCCGAAAATACCGATTTCGGCCCATTTTTGTCGGGTGGTTCGAAAATCGCCTATAAAGTCCAGATGAAATCGACGACCGCGAGATCCTTGTAGCATTCTTCTCCTAAATTTATGACTGTGTCTCGGGTTCCGTGTTGGATTTCAAACCCTTGCCATCGTCAGCCCCGAAATTACTGATTTCGGCCCATTTTTGTCGGGTGGTATGAAAATCGCCCGAAAAGTCCAGATGAAATCTACGACCGCGAGATCCTTGTAGCATTCTTCTCCAAAATTTATGAATGTGTCTCGGGTTCCTTGTCGGATTTCAAACCCTAGCCATCGTCTAGCCCGAAAATACCGAGTTCGGCCCATTTTTGTCAGGTGGTACGAAAATCGCCCGAAAAGACCAGATGAAATCGACGAACGCGAGATCCTTGTAGCATTCTTCTCCTAAATTTATGACTGTGTCTCGAGTTCCGTGTCGGATTTCAAACCCTAGCCATTGTCTGGCCCGAAAAAACTTATTTCGGCCCATTTTTGTTGGGTGGTACGAACATTGCCCGTAAAGTCAAGATGAAATCGACGACCGCAAGATCCTTGTAGCATTCTTCTCCTAAATTTGTGACTGTATCTCAGGTTCCGTGTCGGATTTCAATTACTAGCCATAGTCTGGACCGAATATACCGATTTCGGCCCATTTTTGTCGGGTGGTACGAAAATCGCCGGAAAAGCCCATATGAAATCTACGACCGCGAGATCCTTGTAGCATTCTTCTCCTAAATTTATGACTGTGTCTCGGGTTCTGGGTCGGATTTCAAACCCTATCCATCGTCTGGCCCGATATTACCGATTTCAGCCCATTTTTGTCGGGTGGTACGAAAGTCGCCCGAAAAGTCCAGATGAAATCGACGATCGCGAGATCCTTGTAAAGTTCTTCTCCTATATTTTTGACTGTGTCTCGGGTTCCGTGTCGGTTTTCAAACCCTAGCCATCGATTGGCCCGAAAATACCGATTTCAGCCCACTTTTGTCGGGTGGTACGAAAATTGCCCGAAAAGTCCAGATGAAATGTACGACCGCGAGATGCTTGTAGCATTCTTCTCCTAAATTTATGACTATGTCTCGGGTTCCGTGTCGGATTTCAAACCCTAGCCATCGTCTGGCCCGAAAATATCGATTTCGGGCCATTTTTGTCGGGTGGTACGAAAATCGCCTGAAAAGTCCATATGAAATCGACGACCGCGAGATCCTTATAGCATTCTTCTCCTAAATTTATGATTGTGTCTTGGGTTCGCGTCGGATTTCAAACCTTAGCCATCGTCTGGCCCGAAAATACCGATTTCGGCCCATTTTTGTCGGGTGGTTCGAAAATCGCCTATAAAGTCCAGATGAAATCGACGACCGCGAGATCCTTGTAGCATTCTTCTCCTAAATTTATGATTGTGTCTCGGGTTCCGTGTTGGATTTCAAACCCTTGCCATCGTCAGCCCCGAAATTACTGATTTCGGCCCATTTTTGTCGGGTGGTATGAAAATCGCCCGAAAAGTCCAGATGAAATCTACGACCGCGAGATCCTTGTAGCATTCTTCTCCAAAATTTATGAATGTGTCTCGGGTTCCTTGTCGGATTTCAAACCCTAGCCATCGTCTAGCCCTAAAATACCGAGTTCAGCCCATTTATCAGGTGGTACGAAAATCGCCTGAAAAGACCAGATGAAATCGACGAACGCGAGATCCTTGTAGCATTCTTCTCCTAAATTTATGACTGTGTCTCGAGTTCCGTGTCGGATTTCAAACCCTAGCCATTGTCTGGCCCGAAAAAACTTATTTCGGCCCATTTTTGTTGGGTGGTACGAACATTGCCCGTAAAGTCAAGATGAAATCGACGACCGCAAGATCCTTGTAGCATTCTTCTCCTAAATTTATGACTGTATCTCAGGTTCCGTGTCGGATTTCAATTACTAGCCATAGTCTGGACCGAATATATCGATTTCGGGCCATTTTTGTCGGGTGGTACGAAAATCGCCTGAAAAGTCCAGATGAAATCGACGACCGCGAGATCCTTATAGCATTCTTCTCCTAAATTTATGATTGTGTCTTGGGTTCGCGTCGGATTTCAAACCTTAGCCATCGTCTGGCCCGAAAATACCGATTTCGGCCCATTTTTGTCGGGTGGTTCGAAAATCGCCTATAAAGTCCAGATGAAATCGACGACCGCGAGATCCTTGTAGCATTCTTCTCCTAAATTTATGACTGTGTCTCGGGTTCCGTGTTGGATTTCAAACCCTTGCCATCGTCAGCCCCGAAATTACTGATTTCGGCCCATTTTTGTCGGGTGGTATGAAAATCGCCCGAAAAGTCCAGATGAAATCTACGACCGCGAGATCCTTGTAGCATTCTTCTCCAAAATTTATGAATGTGTCTCAGGTTCCTTGTCGGATTTCAAACCCTAGCCATCGTCTAGCCCGAAAATACCGAGTTCGGCCCATTTATCAGGTGGTACGAAAATCGCCCGAAAAGACTAGATGAAATCGACGAACGCGAGATCCTTGTAGCATTCTTCTCCTAAATTTATGACTGTGTCTCGAGTTCCGTGTCGGATTTCAAACCCTAGCCATTGTCTGTCCCGAAAAAACTTATTTCGGCCCATTTTTGTTGGGTGGTACGAACATTGCCCGTAAAGTCAAGATGAAATCGACGACCGCAAGATCCTTGTAGCATTCTTCTCCTAAATTTATGACTGTATCTCAGGTTCCGTGTCGGATTTCAATTACTAGCCATAGTCTGGACCGAATATACCGATTTCGGCCCATTTTTGTCGGGTGGTACGAAAATCGCCCGAAAAGTCCATATGAAATCTACGATCGCGAGATCCTTGTAGCATTCTTCTCCTAAATTTATGACTGTGTCTCGGGTTCTGTGTCGGATTTCAAACCCTATCCATCGTCTGGCCCGATATTACCGATTTCGGCCCATTTTTGTCGGGTGGTACGAAAGTCGCCCGAAAAGTCCAGATGAAATCGACGATCGCGAGATCCTTGTAACGTTCTTCTCCTATATTTTTGACTGTGTCTCGAGTTCCGTGTCGGTTTTCAAACCCTAGCCATCGTTTAGCCCGAAAATACCGATTTCGGCCCATTTTTGTCAGGTGGTACGAAAATTGCCCGAAAAGACCAGATGAAATCGACGACCGCGAGATCCTTGTAGCATTCTTTTCCTAAATTTATGAATGTGTCTCGGGTTCCGTGTCGGATTTCAAACCCTAGCCATCGTCTGGCCCGATATTACCGATTTCAGCCCATTTTTGTCGGGTCGTACGAAAATCGACCGAAAAGTCCAGATGAAGTCGACGACCGAAAGATCCTTGTAGCATTCTTCTCCTAAATTTATGACTATGTCTCAGGTTCAGTGTCGGATTTCAAACCCTAGCCATCGTCTAGCCCGAAAATACCGATTTCGGCCCATTTTTGTTAGGTGGTACGAAAATCGCCCGAAAAGACCAGATGAAATCGACGACCGCGAGATCCTTATAACATTCTTCTCCTAAATTTATGATTGTGTCTTGGGTTCCGCGTCGGATTTCAAACCTTAGCCATCGTCTGGCCTGAAAATACCGATTTCGGCCCATTTTTGTCGGGTGGTTCGAAAATCGCCTGAAAAGTCCAGATGAAATCGACGACCGCGAGATCCTTGTAGCATTCTTCTCCTAAATTTATGACTGTGTCTCGGATTCCGTGTCGGATTTCAAACCCTTGCCATCGTCAGCCCCGAAATTACCGATTTCGGCCCATTTTTGTCGGGTGGTATGAAAATCGCCCGAAAAGTCTAGATGAAATCTACGACCGCGAGATCCTTGTAGCATTCTTCTCCTAAATTTATGACTGTGTCTCGGGTTCCGTGTCGGATTTCAAACACTAGCCATCGATTGGCCCGAAAATACCGATTTCAGCCCACTTTTGTCGGGTGGTACGAAAATTGCCCGAAAAGTCCAGATGAAATGTACGACCGCGAGATCCTTGTAGCATTCTTCTCCTAAATTTATGTCTATGTCTCGGGTTCCGTGTCGGATTTCAAACCCTAGCCATCGTCTGGCCCGAAAATATCGATTTCGGGCCATTTTTGTCGGGTGGTACGAAAATCGCCTAAAAAGTCCAGATGAAATCGACGACCGCGAGATCCTTATAGCATTCTTCTCCTAAATTTATGATTGTGTCTTGGGTTCGCGTCGGATTTCAAACCTTAGCCATCGTCTGGCCCGAAAATACCGATTTCGGCCCATTTTTGTCTGGTGGTTCGAAAATCGCCTATAAAGTCCAGATGAAATCGACGACCGCGAGATCCTTGTAGCATTCTTCTCCTAAATTTATGATTGTGTCTCGGGTTCCGTGTTGGATTTCAAACCCTTGCCATCGTCAGCCCCGAAATTACTGATTTCGGCCCATTTTTGTCGGGTGGTATGAAAATCGCCCGAAAAGTCCAGATGAAATCTACGACCGCGAGATCCTTGTAGCATTCTTCTCCAAAATTTATGAATGTGTCTCAGGTTCCTTGTCGGATTTCAAACCCTAGCCATCGTCTAGCCCGAAAATACCGAGTTCGGCCCATTTATCAGGTGGTACGAAAATCGCCCGAAAAGACTAGATGAAATCGACGAACGCGAGATCCTTGTAGCATTCTTCTCCTAAATTTATGACTGTGTCTCGAGTTCCGTGTCGGATTTCAAACCCTAGCCATTGTCTGGCCCGAAAAAACTTATTTCGGCCCATTTTTGTTTGGTGGTACGAACATTGCCCGTAAAGTCCAGATGAAATCGACGACCGCAAGATCCTTGTAGCATTCTTCTCCTAAATTTATGACTGTATCTCAGGTTCCGTGTCGGATTTCAATTACTAGCCATAGTCTGGACCGAATATACCGATTTCGGCCCATTTTTGTCGGGTGGTACGAAAGTCGCCCGAAAAGTCCAGATGAAATCGACGATCGCGAGATCCTTGTAACGTTCTTCTCCTATATTTTTGACTGTGTCTCGGGTTCCATGTCGGTTTTCAAACCCTAGCCATTGTTTAGCCCGAAAATACCGATTTCGGCCAATTTTTGTCAGGTGGTACGAAAATTGCCCGAAAAGACCAGATGAAATCGACGACCGCGAGATCCTTGTAGCATTCTTTTCCTAAATTTATGAATGTGTCTCGGGTTCCGTGTCGGATTTCAAACCTTAGACATCGTATGGCCCGAAAATACCGATTTCGGCACATTTTTGTCGGGTCGTACGAAAATCAACCGAAAAGTCCAGATGAAGTTGACGACCCCAAGATCCTTGTAGCTTTCTTCTCCTAAATTTATGACTGTATCTCGGGTTCCGTGTCGGATTTCAAACACTAGCCATAGTCTGGACCGAAAATACCGATTTCGGCCCATTTTTGTCGGGTGGTACGAAAATCGCCCGAAAAGTCCATATGAAATCTACGACCGCGAGATCCTTGTAGCATTCTTCTCCTAAATTTATGACTGTGTCTCGGGTTCTGTGTCGGATTTCAAACCCTATCCATCGTCTGGCCCGATATTACCGATTTCAGCCCATTTTTGTCAGGTGGTACGAAAGTCGCCCGAAAAGTCCAGATGAAATCGACGATCGCGAGATCCTTGTAACGTTCTTCTCCTATATTTTTGATTGTGTCTCGGGTTCCGTGTCGGTTTTCAAACCCTAGCCATCGTCTGGCCCGAAAATACCGATTGCGGCCCATTTTTGTCAGGTGGTACGAAAATTGCCCGAAAAGACCAGATGAAATTGACGACCGCGAGATCCTTGTAGCATTCTTTTCCTAAATTTATGACTGTGTCTCGGGTTCCGTGTCGGATTTCAAACCCTAGCCATCGTCTGGCCCGATATTACCGATTTCAGCCCATTTTTGTCGGGTCGTACGAAAATCGACCGAAAAGTCCAGATGAAGTCGACGACCGCAAGATCCTTGTAGCATTCTTCTCCTAAATTTATGACTATGTCTCGGGTTCTGTGTCGGATTTCAAACCCTAGCCATCGTCTAGCCCGAAAATACCGATTTCGGCCCATTTTTGTCAGGTGGTACGAAAATCGCCCGAAAAGAACAGATGAAATCGACGACCGCGAGATCCTTATAACATTCTTCTCCTAAATTTATGATTGTGTCTTGGGTTCCGCGTCGGATTTCAAACCTTAGCCATCGTCTGGCCTGAAAATACCGATTTCGGCCCATTTTTGTCGGGTGGTTCGAAAATCGCCTGAAAAGTCCAGATGAAATCGACGACCGCGAGATCCTTGTAGCATTCTTCTCCTAAATTTATGACTGTGTCTCAGGTTCCGTGTTGGATTTCAAACCCTAGACATCGTATGGCCCGAAAATACCGATTTCGGCACATTTTTGCCGGGTCGTACGAAAATCGGTCGAAAAGACCAGATGAAATCGACAATCTCGAGATCCTTGTAGCATTCTTTTCCTAAATTTATGAATGTGTCTCGGGTTCCGTGTCAGATTTCAAACCCTAGCCATCGATTGGCCCGAAAATACCGATTTCAGCTCACTTTTGTCGGGTGGTACGAAAATTGCCCGAAAAGTCCAGATGAAATGTACGACCGCGAGATCGTTGTAGCATTCTTCACCTAAATTTATGACTATGTCTCGGGTTCCGTGTCGGATTTCAAACCCTAGCCATCGTCTGGCTCGAAAATACCGATTTCTGCCCATTTTTGTCGGGTGGTACGAAAATCGCCTGAAAAGTCCAGATGAAATCGACGACCGCGAGATCCTTATAGCATTCTTCTCTTAAATTTATAAATGTGTCTCGGGTTCTGTGTCGGATTTCAAACCCTAGCCATCGTCTGGCCCGAAATTACCGACTTCGGCCCATTTTTGTAAGGTGGTACGAAAATCCCCCGAAAAGTACAGATGAAATCAACGACCGCGAAATCCTTGTAGCATTCTTCTCCTAAATTTATGACTGTGTCCCGAGTTCCGTGTCGGATTTCAAACCCTAGCAATCGATTGGCCCGAAAATACCGATTTCGGCCCATTTTTGTCGGGTGGTACGAAAATTGCCCGAAAAGTCCAGACGAAATCGACGACCGCGAGATCCTTGTAGCATTCTTTTCCTAAATTTATGAATGTGTCTCGGGTTCCGTGTCGGATTTCAAACCCTAGCCATCGTCTGGCCCGATATTACCGATTTCAGCCCATTTTTGTCGGGTCGTACGAAAATCGACCGAAAAGTCCAGATGAAGTCGACGACCGAAAGATCCTTGTAGCATTCTTCTCCTAAATTTATGACTATGTCTCAGGTTCAGTGTCGGATTTCAAACCCTAGCCATCGTCTAGCCCGAAAATACCGATTTCGGCCCATTTTTGTTAGGTGGTACGAAAATCGCCCGAAAAGACCAGATGAAATCGACGACCGCGAGATCCTTATAACATTCTTCTCCTAAATTTATGATTGTGTCTTGGGTTCCGCGTCGGATTTCAAACCTTAGCCATCGTCTGGCCTGAAAATACCGATTTCGGCCCATTTTTGTCGGGTGGTTCGAAAATCGCCTGAAAAGTCCACATGAAATCGACGACCGCGAGATCCTTGTAGCATTCTTCTCCTAAATTTATGACTGTGTCTCGGGTTCCGTGTCGGATTTCAAACCCTTGCCATCGTCAGCCCCGAAATTACCGATTTCGGCCCATTTTTGTCGGGTGGTATGAAAATCGCCCGAAAAGTCTAGATGAAATCTACGACCGCGAGATCCTTGTAGCATTCTTCTCCTAAATTTATGACTGTGTCTCGGGTTCCGTGTCGGATTTCAAACACTAGCCATCGATTGGCCCGAAAATACCGATTTCAGCCCACTTTTGTCGGGTGGTACGAAAATTGCCCGAAAAGTCCAGATGAAATGTACGACCGCGAGATCCTTGTAGCATTCTTCTCCTAAATTTATGACTATGTCTCGGGTTCCGTGTCGGATTTCAAACCCTAGCCATCGTCTGGCCCGAAAATATCGATTTCGGGCCATTTTTGTCGGGTGGTACGAAAATCGCCTGAAAAGTCCAGATGAAATCGACGACCGCAAGATCCTTATAGCATTCTTCTCCTAAATTTATGATTGTGTCTTGGGTTCGCGTCGGATTTCAAACCTTAGCCATCGTCTGGCCCGAAAATACCGATTTCGGCCCATTTTTGTCGGGTGGTTCGAAAATCGCCTATAAAGTCCAGATGAAATCGACGACCGCGAGATCCTTGTAGCATTCTTCTCCTAAATTTATGACTGTGTCTCGGGTTTCGTGTTGGATTTCAAACCCTTGCCATCGTCAGCCCCGAAATTACTGATTTCGGCCCATTTTAGTCGGGTGGTATGAAAATCACCTGAAAAGTCCAGATGAAATCTACGACCGCGAGATCCTTGTAGCATTCTTCTCCAAAATTTATGAATGTGTCTCGGGTTCCTTGTCGGATTTCAAACCCTAGCCATCGTCTAGCCCGAAAATACCGAGTTCGGCCCATTTTTGTCAGGTGGTACGAAAATCGCCCGAAAAGACCAGATGAAATCGACGAACGCGAGATCCTTGTAGCATTCTTCTCCTAAATTTATGACTGTGTCTCGGGTTCCGTGTCGGATTTCAAACCCTAGCCATTGTCTGGCCCGAAGAAACTTATTTCGGCCCATTTTTGTTGGGTGGTACGAACATTGCCCGTAAAGTCCAGATGAAATTGACGACCGCAAGATCCTTGTAGCATTCTTCTCCTAAATTTATGACTGTATCTCAGGTTCCGTGTCGGATTTCAATTACTAGCCATAGTCTGGACCGAATATACCGATTTCGGCCCATTTTTGTCGGGTGGTACGAAAATCGCCCAAAAAGTCCATATGAAATCTACGACCGCGAGATCCTTGTAGCATTCTTCTCCTAAATTTATGACTGTGTCTCGGGTTCTGTGTCGGATTTCAAACCCTATCCATCGTCTGGCCCGATATTACCGATTTCGGCCCATTTTTGTCGGGTGGTACGAAAGTCGCCCGAAAAGTCCAGATGAAATCGACGATCGCGAGATCCTTGTAACGTTCTTCTCCTATATTTTTGACTGTGTCTCGGGTTCCGTGTCGGTTTTCAAACCCTAGCCATCGTCTGGCCCGAAAATACCGATTTCGGCCCATTTTTGTCGGGTGGTACGAAAATTGCCCGAAAAGTCCAGACGAAATCGACGACCGCGAGATCCTTGTAGCATTCTTTTCCTAAATTTATGAATGTGTCTCGGGTTCCGTGTCGGATTTCAAACCCTAGCCATCGTCTGGCCCGATATTACCGATTTCAGCCCATTTTTGTCGGGTCGTACGAAAATCGACCGAAAAGTCCAGATGAAGTCGACGACCGCAAGATCCTTGTAGCATTCTTCTCCTAAACTTATGACTATGTCTCGGGTTCCGTGTCGGATTCCAAACCCTAGCCATCATCTTGCCCGAAAATACCGATTTCGGCCCATTTTTGTTAGGTGGTACGAAAATCGCCCGAAAAGACCAGATGAAATCGACGACCGCGAGATCCTTATAACATTGTTCTCTTAAATTTATGATTGTGTCTTGGGTTCCGCGTCGGATTTAAAACCTTAGCCATCGTCTGGACTGAAAATACCGATTTCGGCCCATTTTTGTCGGGTGGTTCGAAAATCGCCTGAAAAGTCCACATGAAATCGACGACCGCGAGATCCTTGTAGCATTCTTCTCCTAAATTTATGACTGTGTCTCGGGTTCCGTGTCGGATTTCAAACCCTTGCCATCGTCAGCCCCGAAATTACCGATTTCGGCCCATTTTTGTCGGGTGGTATGAAAATCGCCCGAAAAGTCTAGATGAAATCTACGACCGCGAGATCCTTGTAGCATTCTTCTCCTAAATTTATGACTGTGTCTCGGGTTCCGTGTCGGATTTCAAACACTAGCCATCGATTGGCCCGAAAATACCGATTTCAGCCCACTTTTGTCGGGTGGTACGAAAATTGCCCGAAAAGTCCAGATGAAATGTACGACCGCGAGATCCTTGTAGCATTCTTCTCCTAAATTTATGACTATGTCTCGGGTTCCGTGTCGGATTTCAAACCCTAGCCATCGTCTGGCCCGAAAATATCGATTTCGGGCCATTTTTGTCGGGTGGTACGAAAATCGCCTAAAAAGTCCAGATGAAATCGACGACCGCGAGATCCTTATAGCATTCTTCTCCTAAATTTATGATTTTGTCTTGGGTTCGCGTCGGATTTCAAACCTTAGCCATCGTCTGGCCCGAAAATACCGATTTCGGCCCATTTTTGTCGGGTGGTTCGAAAATCGCCTATAAAGTCCAGATGAAATCGACGACCGCGAGATCCTTGTAGCATTCTTCTCCTAAATTTATGACTGTGTCTCGGGTTCCGTGTTGGATTTCAAACCCTTGCCATCGTCAGCCCCGAAATTACTGATTTCGGCCCATTTTTGTCGGGTGGTATGAAAATCGCCCGAAAAGTCCAGATGAAATCTACGACCGCGAGATCCTTGTAGCATTCTTCTCCAAAATTTATGAATGTGTCTCGGGTTCCTTGTCGGATTTCAAACCCTAGCCATCGTCTAGCCCGAAAATACCGAGTTCGGCCCATTTTTGTCAGGTGGTACGAAAATCGCCCGAAAAGACCAGATGAAATCGACGAACGCGAGATCCTTGTAGCATTCTTCTCCTAAATTTATGACTGTGTCTCGAGTTCCGTGTCGGATTTCAAACCCTAGCCATTGTCTGGCCCGAAAAAACTTATTTCGGCCCATTTTTGTTGGGTGGTACGAACATTGCCCGTAAAGTCAAGATGAAATCGACGACCGCAAGATCCTTGTAGCATTCTTCTCCTAAATTTGTGACTGTATCTCAGGTTCCGTGTCGGATTTCAATTACTAGCCATAGTCTGGACCGAATATACCGATTTCGGCCCATTTTTGTCGGGTGGTACGAAAATCGCCGGAAAAGCCCATATGAAATCTACGACCGCGAGATCCTTGTAGCATTCTTCTCCTAAATTTATGACTGTGTCTCGGGTTCTGGGTCGGATTTCAAACCCTATCCATCGTCTGGCCCGATATTACCGATTTCAGCCCATTTTTGTCGGGTGGTACGAAAGTCGCCCGAAAAGTCCAGATGAAATCGACGATCGCGAGATCCTTGTAAAGTTCTTCTCCTATATTTTTGACTGTGTCTCGGGTTCCGTGTCGGTTTTCAAACCCTAGCCATCGATTGGCCCGAAAATACCGATTTCAGCCCACTTTTGTCGGGTGGTACGAAAATTGCCCGAAAAGTCCAGATGAAATGTACGACCGCGAGATGCTTGTAGCATTCTTCTCCTAAATTTATGACTATGTCTCGGGTTCCGTGTCGGATTTCAAACCCTAGCCATCGTCTGGCCCGAAAATATCGATTTCGGGCCATTTTTGTCGGGTGGTACGAAAATCGCCTGAAAAGTCCAGATGAAATCGACGACCGCAAGATCCTTATAGCATTCTTCTCCTAAATTTATGATTGTGTCTTGGGTTCGCGTCGGATTTCAAACCTTAGCCATCGTCTGGCCCGAAAATACCGATTTCGGCCCATTTTTGTCGGGTGGTTCGAAAATCGCCTATAAAGTCCAGATGAAATCGACGACCGCGAGATCCTTGTAGCATTCTTCTCCTAAATTTATGATTGTGTCTCGGGTTCCGTGTTGGATTTCAAACCCTTGCCATCGTCAGCCCCGAAATTACTGATTTCGGCCCATTTTTGTCGGGTGGTATGAAAATCGCCCGAAAAGTCCAGATGAAATCTACGACCGCGAGATCCTTGTAGCATTCTTCTCCAAAATTTATGAATGTGTCTCGGGTTCCTTGTCGGATTTCAAACCCTAGCCATCGTCTAGCCCTAAAATACCGAGTTCAGCCCATTTATCAGGTGGTACGAAAATCGCCTGAAAAGACCAGATGAAATCGACGAACGCGAGATCCTTGTAGCATTCTTCTCCTAAATTTATGACTGTGTCTCGAGTTCCGTGTCGGATTTCAAACCCTAGCCATTGTCTGGCCCGAAAAAACTTATTTCGGCCCATTTTTGTTGGGTGGTACGAACATTGCCCGTAAAGTCAAGATGAAATCGACGACCGCAAGATCCTTGTAGCATTCTTCTCCTAAATTTATGACTGTATCTCAGGTTCCGTGTCGGATTTCAATTACTAGCCATAGTTTGGACCGAATATATCGATTTCGGGCCATTTTTGTCGGGTGGTACGAAAATCGCCTGAAAAGTCCAGATGAAATCGACGACCGCGAGATCCTTATAGCATTCTTCTCCTAAATTTATGATTGTGTCTTGGGTTCGCGTCGGATTTCAAACCTTAGCCATCGTCTGGCCCGAAAATACCGATTTCGGCCCATTTTTGTCGGGTGGTTCGAAAATCGCCTATAAAGTCCAGATGAAATCGACGACCGCGAGATCCTTGTAGCATTCTTCTCCTAAATTTATGACTGTGTCTCGGGTTCCGTGTTGGATTTCAAACCCTTGCCATCGTCAGCCCCGAAATTACTGATTTCGGCCCATTTTTGTCGGGTGGTATGAAAATCGCCCGAAAAGTCCAGATGAAATCTACGACCGCGAGATCCTTGTAGCATTCTTCTCCAAAATTTATGAATGTGTCTCGGGTTCCTTGTCGGATTTCAAACCCTAGCCATCGTCTAGCCCGAAAATACCGAGTTCGGCCCATTTTTGTCAAGTGGTACGAAAATCGCCCGAAAAGACCAGATGAAATCGACGAACGCGAGATCCTTGTAGCATTCTTCTCCTAAATTTATGACTGTGTCTCGGGTTCCGTGTCGGATTTCAAACCCTAGCCATTGTCTGGCCCGAAAAAACTTATTTCGGCCCATTTTTGTTTGGTGGTACGAACATTGCCCGTAAAGTCCAGATGAAATCGACGACCGCAAGATCCTTGTAGCATTCTTCTCCTAAATTTATGACTGTATCTCAGGTTCCGTGTCGGATTTCAATTACTAGCCATAGTCTGGACCGAATATACCGATTTCGGCCCATTTTTGTCGGGTGGTACGAAAGTCGCCCGAAAAGTCCAGATGAAATCGACGATCGCGAGATCCTTGTAACGTTCTTCTCCTATATTTTTGACTGTGTCTCGGGTTCCATGTCGGTTTTCAAACCCTAGCCATTGTTTAGCCCGAAAATACCGATTTCGGCCAATTTTTGTCAGGTGGTACGAAAATTGCCCGAAAAGACCAGATGAAATCGACGACCGCGAGATCCTTGTAGCATTCTTTTCCTAAATTTATGAATGTGTCTCGGGTTCCGTGTCGGATTTCAAACCTTAGACATCGTATGGCCCGAAAATACCGATTTCGGCACATTTTTGTCGGGTCGTACGAAAATCAACCGAAAAGTCCAGATGAAGTTGACGACCGCAAGATCCTTGTAGCTTTCTTCTCCTAAATTTATGACTGTATCTCGGGTTCCGTGTCGGATTTCAAACACTAGCCATAGTCTGGACCGAAAATACCGATTTCGGCCCATTTTTGTCGGGTGGTACGAAAATCGCCCGAAAAGTCCATATGAAATCTACGACCGCGAGATCCTTGTAGCATTCTTCTCCTAAATTTATGACTGTGTCTCGGGTTCTGTGTCGGATTTCAAACCCTATCCATCGTCTGGCCCGATATTACCGATTTCAGCCCATTTTTGTTAGGTGGTACGAAAGTCGCCCGAAAAGTCCAGATGAAATCGACGATCGCGAGATCCTTGTAACGTTCTTCTCCTATATTTTTGACTGTGTCTCGGGTTCCGTGTCGGTTTTCAAACCCTAGCCATCGTCTGGCCCGAAAATACCGATTGCGGCCCATTTTTGTCAGGTGGTACGAAAATTACCCGAAAAGACCAAATGAAATCGACGACCGCGAGATCCTTGTAGCATTCTTTTCCTAAATTTATGACTGTGTCTCGGGTTCTGTGTCGGATTTCAAACCCTAGCCATCGTCTGGCCCGATATTACCGATTTCAGCCCATTTTTGTCGGGTCGTACGAAAATCGACCGAAAAGTCCAGATGAAGTCGACGACCGCAAGATCCTTGTAGCATTCTTCTCCTAAATTTATGACTATGTCTCGGGTTCTGTGTCGGATTTCAAACCCTAGCCATCGTCTAGCCCGAAAATACCGATTTCGGCCCATTTTTGTCAGGTGGTACGAAAATCGCCCGAAAAGAACAGATGAAATCGACGACTGCGAGATCCTTATAACATTCTTCTCCTAAATTTATGATTGTGTCTTGGGTTCCGCGTCGGATTTCAAACCTTAGCCATCGTTTGGCCTGAAAATACCGATTTCGGCCCATTTTTGTCGGGTGGTTCGAAAATCGCCTGAAAAGTCCACATGAAATCGACGACCGCGAGATCCTTGTAGCATTCTTCTCCTAAATTTATGACTGTGTCTCGGGTTCCGTGTCGGATTTCAAACCCTTGCCATCGTCAGCCCCGAAATTACCGATTTCGGCCCATTTTTGTCGGGTAGTATGAAAATCGCCCGAAAAGTCTAGATGAAATCTACGACCGCGAGATACTTGTAGCATTCTTCTCCTAAATTTATGACTGTGTCTAGGGTTCCGTGTCGGATTTCAAACACTAGCCATCGATTGGCCCGAAAATACCGATTTCAGCCCACTTTTGTCGGGTGGTGCGAAAATTGCCCGAAAAGTCCAGATGAAATGTACGACCGCGAGATCCTTGTAGCATTCTTCTCCTGAATTTATGACTATGTCTCGGGTTCTGTGTCGGATTTCAAACCCTAGCCATCGTCTGGCCCGAAAATATCGATTTTGGGCCATTTTTGTCGGGTGGTACGAAAATCGCCTGAAAAGTCCAGATGAAATCGACGACCGCGAGATCCTTATAGCATTCTTCTCCTAAATTTATGATTGTGTCTTGGGTTCGCGTCGGATTTCAAACCTTAGCCATCGTCTGGCCTGAAAATACCGATTTCGGCCCATTTTTGTCGGGTGGTTCGAAAATCGCCTATAAAGTCCAGATGAAATCGACGACCGCGAGATCCTTGTAGCATTCTTCTCCTAAATTTATGACTGTGTCTCGGGTTCCGTGTCGGATTTCAAACCCTTGCCATCGTTAGCCCTGAAATTACCGATTTCGGCCCATTTTTGTCGTGTGGTATGAAAATCTCCCGAAAAGTCCAGATGAAATCTACGACCGCGAGATCCTTGTAGCATTTTTCTCCTAAATTTATGAATGTGTCTCGGGTTCCTTATCGGATTTCAAACCCTAGCCATCATCTGGCCCGAAAATACCGAGTTCAACCCATTTTTGTCAGGTGGTACGAAAATCGCCCGAAAAGACCAGATGAAAGCTACGAACGCGAGATCCTTGTAGAATTCTTCTCCTAAATTTATGACTGTATCTCGGGTTCCGTGTCGGATTTCAAACACTAGCCATAGTCTGGACCGAAAATACCGATTTCGGCCCATTTTTGTCGGGTGGTACGAAAATCGCCCGAAAAGTCCATATGAAATCTACGACCGCGAGATCCTTGTAGCATTCTTCTCCTAAATTTATGACTGTGTCTCGGGTTCTGTGTCGGATTTCAAACCCTATCCATCGTCTGGCCCGATATTACCGATTCCAGCCCATTTTTGTCGGGTGGTACGAAAGTCGCCCGAAAAGTCCAGATGAAATCGACGATCGCGAGATCCTTGTAACGTTCTTCTCCTATATTTTTGACTGTGTCTCGGGTTCCGTGTCGGTTTTCAAACCCTAGCCATCGTCTGGCCCGAAAATACCGATTTCGGCCCATTTTTGTCAGGTGGTACGAAAATTGCCCGAAAAGACCAGATGAAATCGACGACCGCGAGATCCTTGTAGCATTCTTTTCCTAAATTTATGACTGTGTCTCGGGTTCCGTGTCGGATTTCAAACACTAGCCATAGTCTGGACCGAAAATACCGATTTTGGCCCATTTTTGTCGGGTGGTACGAAAATCGCCCGAAAAGTCCATATGAAATCTACGACCGCGAGATCCTTGTAGCATTCTTCTCCTAAATTTATGACTGTGTCTCGGGTTCTGTGTCGAATTTCAAACCCTATCCATCGTCTGGCCCGATGTTACCGATTCCGGCCCATTTTTGTCGGGTGGTACGAAAGTCGCCCGAAAAGTCCAGATGAAATCGACGATCGCGAGATCCTTGTAACGTTCTTCTCCTATATTTTTGACTGTGTCTCGGGTTCCGTGTCGGTTTTCAAACCCTAGCCATCGTCTGGCCCGAAAATACCGATTTCGGCCCATTTTTGTCAGGTGGTACGAAAATTGCCCGAAAAGACCAGATGAAATCGACGACCGCGAGATCCTTGTAGCATTCTTTTCCTAAATTTATGACTGTGTCTCGGGTTCCGTGTCGGATTTCAAACCCTAGCCATCGTCTGGCCCGATATTACCGATTTCAGCCCATTTTTGTCGGGTCGTACGAAAATCGACCGAAAAGTCCAGATGAAACCGACGACTGCAAGATCCTTGTAGCTTTCTTCTCCTAAATTTATGACTGTATCTCGGGTTCCGTGTCGGATTTCAAACACTAGCCATGGTCTTGCCCGAAAATACCGATTTCGGCCCATTTTTATCGGGCGGTACGAAAATCGCTCGAAAAGACAAAATGACATCTACGACCGCGAGTTCCTTGTAGCATTCTTCTCTTAAATTTATAAATGTGTCTTGGGTTCGCGTCGGATTTCAAACCTTAGCCATCGTCTGGCCCTAAAATACCGATTTCGGCCCATTTTTGTCGGGTGGTTCGAAAATCGCCTATAAAGTCCAGATGAAATCGACGACCGCGAGATCCTTGTAGCATTCTTCTCCTAAATTTATGACTGTGTCTCGGGTTCCGTGTTGGATTTAAAACCCTTGCCATCGTCAGCCCCGAAATTACTGATTTCGGCCCATTTTTGTCGGGTGGTATGAAAATCGCCCGAAAAGTCAAGATGAAATCTACGACCGCGAGATCCTTGTAGCATTCTTCTCCTAAATTTATGACTATGTCTCGGGTTCTGTGTCGGATTTCAAACCCTATCCATCGTCTGGCCCGATATTACCGATTTCGGCCCATTTTTGTCGGGTGGTACGAAAGTCGCCCGAAAAGTCCAGATGAAATCGACGATCGCGAGATCCTTGTAACGTTCTTCTCCTATATTTTTGACTGTGTCTCGGGTTCCGTGTCGGTTTTCAAACCCTAGCCATCGTCTGGCCCGAAAATACCGATTTCGGCCCTTTTTTGTCAGGTGGTACGAAAATTGCCCGAAAAGACCAGATGAAATCGACGACCGCGAGATCCTTGTAGCATTCTTTTCCTAAATTTATGACTGTGTCTCGGGTTCCGTGTCGGATTTCAAACCCTAGCCATCGTCTGGCCCGATATTACCGATTTCAGCCCATTTTTGTCGGGTTGTACGAAAATCGACCGAAAAGTCCAGATGAAGTCGACGACCGCAAGATCCTTGTAGCATTCTTCTCCTAAATTTATGACTATGTCTCGGGTTCCGTGTCGGATTTCAAACCCTAGCCATCGTCTAGCCCGAAAATACCGATTTCGGCCCATTTTTGTAAGGTGGTACGAAAATCGCCCGAAAAGAACAGATGAAATCGACGACCGCGAGATCCTTATAACATTCTTCTCCTAAATTTATGATTGTGTCTTGGGTTCCGCGTCGGATTTCAAACCTTAGCCATCGTCTGGCCTGAAAATACCGATTTCGGCCCATTTTTGTCGGGTGGTTCGAAAATTGCCTGAAAAGTCCACATGAAATCGACGACCGCGAGATCCTTGTAGCATTGTTCTCCTAAATTTATGACTGTGTCTCGGGTTTCGTGTCGGATTTCAAACCCTTGCCATCGTCAGCCCCGAAATTACCGATTTCGGCCCATTTTTGTCGGGTGGTATGAAAATCGCCCGAAAAGTCTAGATGAAATCTACGACCGCGAGATCCTTGTAGCATTCTTCTCCTAAATTTATGACTGTGTCTCGGGTTCCGTGTCGGATTTCAAACACTAGCCATCGATTGGCCCGAAAATACCGATTTCAGCCCACTTTTGTCGGGTGGTACGAAAATTGCCCGAAAAGTCCAGATGAAATGTACGACCGCGAGATCCTTGTAGCATTCTTCTCCTAAATTTATGACTATGTCTCGGGTTCCGTGTCGGATTTCAAACCCTAGCCATCGTCTGGCCCGAAAATATCGATTTCGGGCCATTTTTGTCGGGTGGTACGAAAATCGCCTGAAAAGTCCAGATGAAATCGACGACCGCAAGATCCTTATAGCATTCTTCTCCTAAATTTATGATTGTGTCTTGGGTTCGCGTCGGATTTCAAACCTTAGCCATCGTCTGGCCCGAAAATACCGATTTCGGCCCATTTTTGTCGGGTGGTTCGAAAATCGCCTATAAAGTCCAGATGAAATCGACGACCGCGAGATCCTTGTAGCATTCTTCTCCTAAATTTATGACTGTGTCTCGGGTTCCGTGTTGGATTTAAAACCCTTGCCATCGTCAGCCCCGAAATTACTGATTTCGGCCCATTTTTGTCGGGTGGTATGAAAATCGCCCGAAAAGTCAAGATGAAATCTACGACCGCGAGATCCTTGTAGCATTCTTCTCCTAAATTTATGACTATGTCTCGGGTTCTGTGTCGGATTTCAAACCCTATCCATCGTCTGGCCCGATATTACCGATTTCGGCCCATTTTTGTCGGGTGGTACGAAAGTCGCCCGAAAAGTCCAGATGAAATCGACGATCGCGAGATCCTTGTAACGTTCTTCTCCTATATTTTTGACTGTGTCTCAGGTTCCGTGTCGGTTTTCAAACCCTAGCCATCGTCTGGCCCGAAAATACCGATTTCGGCCCATTTTTGTCAGGTGGTACGAAAATTGCCCGAAAAGACCAGATGAAATCGACGACCGCGAGATCCTTGTAGCATTCTTTTCCTAAATTTATGACTGTGTCTCGGGTTCCGTGTCGGATTTCAAACCCTAGCCATCGTCTGGCCCGATATTACCGATTTCAGCCCATTTTTGTCGGGTTGTACGAAAATCGACCGAAAAGTCCAGATGAAGTCGACGACCGCAAGATCCTTGTAGCATTCTTCTCCTAAATTTATGACTATGTCTCGGGTTCCGTGTCGGATTTCAAACCCTAGCCATCGTCTAGCCCGAAAATACCGATTTCGGCCCATTTTTGTAAGGTGGTACGAAAATCGCCCGAAAAGAACAGATGAAATCGACGACCGCGAGATCCTTATAACATTCTTCTCCTAAATTTATGATTGTGTCTTGGGTTCCGCGTCGGATTTCAAACCTTAGCCATCGTCTGGCCTGAAAATACCGATTTCGGCCCATTTTTGTCGGGTGGTTCGAAAATTGCCTGAAAAGTCCACATGAAATCGACGACCGCGAGATCCTTGTAGCATTGTTCTCCTAAATTTATGACTGTGTCTCGGGTTTCGTGTCGGATTTCAAACCCTTGCCATCGTCAGCCCCGAAATTACCGATTTCGGCCCATTT